>CAUYUJ010015825.1:78248-83248 GCA_963575745.1 Prorocentrum cordatum | reverse complement strand
CGCCCCCGACAGAAACATACCATAAAGGTACATAAACGAACATTCTCTTCATTCAGTTTGCGGGGGCATAACCAGACAGGCCGCCGGCACTGCGTGCAGCCCAGAATTTCTGCTTCGGCTTGAAATACATCCTCTGCCACAACATGCAGATCGAATACAACATCAAGGTAGTGGACACCCCCCCATTGAGAGCATTCGTCGGTGGGGAATTGGCCGTCACGGTGGAGGAATCAGAACATGCACTGGACTACCAATGGGGAAAAGATTTGGAAGAATGGGACGACTTACAAAACAATCCCAAAATCAAAGACCTCAGGAAAGCGTGCGATTTTATGTAGATCCGGGCGAAACATGGAACGAAAGGCAATTCCAAGGGAGATGGCAAAGGCGTTGGGCAATAGGGACTCCGGCCGGTGTCAGCGACGACTGGCACTGGAGCCGAACTCAACCACAATAGTTAGTTGTCGAGACAACGGTACCGCTCAGAGTACGAGATTGGGCAAAGCTACCCTCGTGCAGCCAGCGGCGAAAGTTTCACTTACATCTCCTTCTGTATCTGGGACCGCTCTTTTACCACCTGTTCTGCCAACAGACCCCTCGACCTCCGGCCGCGCGCGCGGACAAAGACAGGGATGTGCAATTCCTTAGTCCCGCACTCCACACATCGTGGACTGCACGGACAAAGACGCTGACAGTCGGGGTACAGACCAACAATTTTAAAGCAGTGTTACTATCGATCGTGCATTTGGCAGCGAACGTTGGCGGAAAACGAGCACAGGAAAGTGGGGATGCCAGAAGCGACAGTGCACCCCGCTACGCAAACAAATTGCTGCAACATGGAATGTTCAAGGCTTACGAAAACAATGCACTAGGCTTGATGCCACATGGTCAGAGTGAGGGGGCCGAACGATCATTCATTGTCCTTGGGTGCGTGGCTGAATAAGGAATTCATGGCGAGAATTCTGCTTGTTGCGTTGAATTTCCATTTCTGAAGAATAATTATTGTTGATCCCCCCCCACCGGTGCATATTATATTTCCTCCATCAAAGTGTGCCCCTCGACGCTCGCACCCTGTTTTTTGACAGGGAAAGTCTTCATGCTCAAACTGTGCCCCTGGCCCCCGGATTACAACAACAACGGCTCCCGCCTGAGACTTCCTTACAATTTAGCCAGGACCCCCGCTCCCGCCTGAGAATTCCTCGCATTTTATTCAGGAGTCGCGCTCTCGCTTGGGACTTGCTTTCAAATTATTTAGAAATCGCTCTCCCGGCGCTCTGGAATCGCGCTCTCGCTAGAGACTTGCTTTCAATGTGCTGAAGAATAGCGCCCTTGCGTTGGAATTTCTTGCAATTTGCTCAAGCGCCGCGCTCCCGACACCCAGGCACCCAGGAGTCGCGCCCGTTGTGGCCCATGTGCATGCCCTTCGTGGCCCCGCTGTCGCCGTTTGTGGCCCCCTCACTGTCCTGCGTGGCCCAATTGTTACCCTCAGTGGCCCCATCGTTGCTTTCTGTGGCCCCGCATTACCTGCCCTTCGTGGCCCCCGCTCGTTCGCGCTCTTCGTGGCCCCATACGCATTCCCTTCGTGTCCCCGCTGTCGCCCTTCGTGGCCTACTTCGTGTCCTTCGTTGCCCTGCTGTCGTTCTCTCTCGCTCTCGCTTTCGCTCGTCATCGCCGTCGTCGTCGCCGTCGTCGTCGACGTCGACGTCGTCGTCGTCGTGGTCGGTCCCCTGTCCGTCCCTCTTGGGGTCGGGTCGACGGTCCGCGGCCGCCCCGCCGATCAGCGCTGCTACTGGCCAGGCCGACGGTCCGCGGCCCCCCCGCTGCTTGCCGGGGCCCGGCCTGCAGGGAAGAAGGGTATACTCCCCAAAAAGGGTTCGATCGAAGACGAAGAGGGCGGGTATCGAAGGTTTGGGAAATACGCGTTGTTGGACACTCGAGCAGATGAGGGCGAACAGTCTTGAAATGATTGCTGTTGTCGCTGTTGATGTTGCTGTTGCTGTTGTTGTTGTTGTTGCTGCTGCTGCTGTTGTTGCTGTTGTTGCTGTTGTTGTTAGTTGTCGTCGTCCCACCCGCGACATACCCCGCGACCCACCCTGCGACCCCCGCGACCCATCCCGCGACCCACCCGCGACCCGCCCCACGACCCATCCGCGACCCACCCCGCGACCCACCCGCGACCCACCCGCGACCCACCTGCGACCCACCCCGCGACCCACCCCGCGACCCACCCGCGACCCACCCCGCGACCCACCCGCGACCCACCCGCTGACCCACCCGCGACCCACCCCCAAGGGAGGAAAAACCACCTTGACCCGACAATTGACGTTTACTAAAACGGCCATGTGCGTTGAATTAACAGCCGTGCCGTGTTCGATTCATTCATTGTGCGCGTTTACTAAAAGGCTTCGCTTGTCGGGGTGATTATTATGGGGTGGGTTTTCTGCCCTCTACACCCGCGACCCAATAGCGACCCACCCGCGACCCATTTGCGACACCCCCGCGGCCGACCCACATTGATTTAACGAAAAAATCGGCGCTGCAGCGGGCTCGTTGTATAATGTGTGAAATGTTGGCGCCTGCGGCGGGTTTCTCCATAGTCTCGCAAACTGCCGACGTCCCCACCTCCCCCTCACTCTTATCCGCATCTGCGGGGTGCTACGTACAATTAAATATTGCCATATGGTGTATGCAGGAAAACACGGTAAGGAGTTTGCCACTTTATGCGGAATGGGTATCTCGTGATATCGTCTGGCACGTAGGACGAACACGCCGGCTATATGTATTCAAGTGTGGGATTGTAATCGCACCACCCGCGGCCCAATCCGTCATAACTTTCTGCCTGCTTGGAGACCGGCTCGCCACGGCGAAGATCAAGGCAGCTGGTGGTGTATTGAATTTGCTCTGCGGATACGCTTCACATTCCAGCAAAGGTTACGAACGTCGGAAATTGTTTTTTTCGATACTTTCACGAAACGACCAGGGGGTCGTACATGCACGTTGGGATATGGAGATTTCAACGCTACGTTACACATGCGAGAAGCAGGAGAAGAAGATGTCATAGGAGACCACATGTTCGAATCTAAACCGGGCCCCGCTGGGAGCATTCCAACAAAGAGCTGTTGCTGGAAACATGCAGGGCTACCGCAGCGATCATTGGCAATACTTTTTTAACATGCGGTGAACAACCAAATAACATATTATGAGCCCGCCCCCGGGGTGGATACAAGCAGCTTGCCCTCTCCAGAACATGTTTCACACATCGACGTTTGTTTGGTTGAAGCTGCACAACTGGACATGGTGGAAAATATATGGAGTGATCGTGCAGCATCCCTGCCTACGAGACATTACGTAGTACGCACCAAGCTGAATATCGAATTTGGCAGGGCAGCGCTAAACAACACATACACATACATGCTGCCTAAATACTATGATGGGCCCGCCAAAACTGGACAAATAATCTGGGAGAGCCTATGCCGATGCATTTACGACGTCACCCACACCGAGAACATTGGACCAAGCAGCCGGGGCAGTCGCATATGCTATGCGTGAAGGGTTCAAGGGCGCACTGCGGCCTCAAGCACGACGACACCAACCTTGGATACCGGGATCTGCTACTGTTTTGTTCGCGCAGCGAGATCAAGCAAGGAAGGAAGACATTGGCGACGAAAGTGCGTTCAACACAGAAATACAGAAAGCAGTGCGACAAGATAAGCAAACATGGTTGGAGTCTACCCTGGTTGGTAGATCGTGGAAAGCTGCGCGAAATCTACAGAAGACCCCGGAAAAACGCCAGTCACATTCAAGAGTACAGACGGGGAGGTCGTCGAGAGCAACGAAAGGGCAGATACTCTAGCAGACTATTCCGAAAAAAAAACCCATTGGAAAACCAATGTTCCGGACAAGCTGTCGAATTGGGAACGCAATATGGGATATACGTTGCCGATAAGCACAAGTGGATTCACAATCGAAGAGTTAGATAAAGGATTGCGGGCTCTCGCAATCGCGAAGGCAGCAGGAACTGATGGCATGCACCCAGAGTTTGGGAAATTCTTATCTGCATCGGAAGACGCCTGCGCTTCCCTCCTATCCCATTGTATGCAACGCTGGAAACAAAAACGGTTGCCAAAACAATGCTAAACCTCCGAACTTGTTTTATTCGGAGAAAAAGCGATGAACCCTTCCAGAAAACTACCGCCCGATATCCTCGTTGACAGTTGGAAACAAAGTATCGGCAAGGATGTTGCAAAAAATAAAACGCATTCAACAGGGCGGGGCGGAAAAGCGAACCAGGTCTACGCAGTCTGGTTTTCGCCCAAAGTGCTGCACAGTGGATGCAATTTCGATCGCACGGCGAATCTTCGATGACGCTCACGCTGCAGAAGGACCGGGCGTTTTGGCAGTATAGTTGAACTGGGCCACAGCATTCACCACATCAAACACGGAGCGGTGTTTCTAGCTCTTGCCAGATTTGGGATCCCAGCCCCGACGATCGAGATTCTCAAAGCGATCTATGACGATCGAAAGTTTATCTCAAATATCTCGGCGGTGATTCTTCATTGCGAGACCATAACGCAGGACTTGTTCAAGGCTGCCCACTATCTCCGTACTTATTCATTATCGTACAGACCGTCAGGATATTTGATATTGACAGAGCCCGACTACGCAGTCTGCAACGATCTCCCGTATCCGGAAGACACCGTCCTTCTTAGCGCGAGCGCAGAGCAATTACAACATCATTCTCGACCTTACTTTAGCGGAGGGCGAAACATACGGAATGGAATTGAACTGGAAGAACACATTCCTGATCCAGGTGCGAAACGACGGTTGCGCGTATGCCCCAGCAGGAGAATGTTTGCAAGTTGTGGCTCAAAGCGCTTATTTGGGTGGATTGTTAAGCACAAAAGTGGACAGCAGGCCGGGGGTTACCAGGCGAATCGGCATGCAAACCTTTTTGTGCGCCAACAAAGATCTATGTCAAGCAACTGTTCTCCCAAAACTGT
>CAUYUJ010015825.1:47500-73148 GCA_963575745.1 Prorocentrum cordatum | reverse complement strand
GAGTTGGGCGGCCCGGGTCGTCCCTCGCCCGAGAGGGTGCGACGACGAGGAGTGCGGAGCCGCGCTCCTCGGCTGCGTGCTATGTCTGCTGTACCTGCCGCCCGGCCCCCAGCGGGACGCGGCGAAGGCGCTGGCGTGGAAGGTGGACGCCCCATCGTCGTCATCGTCGTCGTCGCCGTCTTCGTCGTCGTTGTTCGCCGCCGCTGCGGTCATCGTCGTCCTCGGCCTCCTCCTCCTCCTCCTCCTCCTCCTTCTCCTCCTCCTCCTCCTCCTCCTCCTCCTCCTGCGCCTTCGCCTCGGGCCCGCCAGCCGCGCCGACGAGGCAACGTTTTGCCCTCGGCGTGGGGATTCGCCCAGGTGGGCTCCACGAGCGCGGAGCGAGGTGGAACTTGACCTCCGCGGGTGCGGCGGCCCAGGCCGAGTACCCAGTACCGTTCCCCGCCCCTTCGTCCTCCTCGTCCTGCCCCGTCGGACCCCGCCACCCTCGGAGGCGACCGAGACCCTGCCACCATCGGAGGCCACCGGGCTTCTCGGAGAAGCCCTGCCAGCTGCGCGGTCAGCAGCGATTGAAGCTCGTCATCGCTGCCGACGGGCGCTCCTCGTCCTCCCCCCTTGGAGAGGATGAGCGGCAGGAGGAGGAGAACAAGATGGGAGGCGGGGGAGGAGGCGGAGGAGGAGGAGGAAGAAGAGGAGGAGGGGGAGGAGGAGGAGGCGGAGGAGGAGGAGGAGGAGGAGGAGGAGGAGGAGGAGGAGGAGGAAGGAGGGGAGAGGGGGGAGGAGGAGGGGGCGGAATGAGGAGGATCAGGAGGAGGAGGAGGAGGAGATGGAGGAGGGCGGAGGAGGAGGAGGAGGAGGAGCAGGGGAGGGGGGGGAGGAGGAGGAGGAGGAGGAGGAGGAGGAGGAGGAGGAGGAGAGGAAGGAGGAGGAGAGGAGGGAGGAGGAGGAGGAGAGGAGGAGGAGGAGGAGGAGGAGAGGAGGAGGAGGAGGTGGAGGAGGAGGAGGAGGAGGAGGAGGAGGAGGAGGAGGGAGGAGGAGGAGGAGGAGGAGGAGGAGGAGGAGGAGAGGAGGAGGAGGAGGAGGAGGAGGAGGAGGAGGAGCTCGTCCTCCTCATCTCCTCATGCCCTACCCGCTGCCTCCATGGCCCATGGGCGCCTGGCGCGGGAGGTGGGCGCCTACACCACCCTGGCCCCCACGGACCGGGCGGTCACGCACGTGCTCTTCCGGGTGCAACCCGGCGGCAAGGCGGCCGTGTCCGTCTCGGTCCCGGACGACCACGACCGCGTCGCCTTCATAGACGTGTCGTGGCTGGAGGCCTGCGCGTGCGAGGGGCGGCGGGTCAGCGAGTCGCAGTTCCAGCGGCAGAAGGTGGCCTACAACCCCAGGCGCAAGGGAGCCAGCCCACGCCGTCATCCCCTCTGCCTCCTACGTGTCCTCTTGCTCCTCGTCCTCCTCCTCATCCTCCTCTTTCTTTCTCTTTCTATTGCTCTGCCTGTCCTCCTCCTCCTCCTCGACCTCCTCCTTTTTGCCCTTCTCCTGCGCCTGTCCATCGCCTAGTCCTCCCCGTCCTCGTCGTGTTCCTCCTCCGCCTGCTCTTCGAGCGCAGGTGCGACGACGCCCACGCGGCCGCCAGGGCCCTCAGGCCGCCCGCGGATGGCGAGGCCGACACTGGGCGCCAGGAATCAGTGCACCACACCTCTCGAGGCATGGCACTCTGGAAAGGTGGCCTGGCACGTGTGGGCAGGCGCGCAGAGGTTCCGCCGGAATCCCAACGGCTCGACATTTTATGCGCCTTGCCCAGCAGGAGAGGAGGTGCTGTGCACAGGTCCCTGGGCCCTCAAGATCAAGGGGAGGAAGAATCACCCCGACCCCCAGAACCGGCTTTGGCGGCGCAGTCCTGGGCGTTTGCAGCGCCACCCCGCCCTGATCGGGTCCTTCCGTGGCTGCGCTTACCAAGCGGCTTCGCTCGTCGGGGTGCTTCTTCTGAGCGTGGCTACGGCGGGGCACTTCGACAGCGTGTCGCTCCGCCAGTTCTGGTCCACCACGCTTCGGCGCGACACACTGCCCACTTCGCGGTTCCCGGGCGTCCACGCCCCGAGCCTCTCCGACCCACCCGCCCCGCGGAGCGGAGCGACGCGCCATCCGCGCGTCAGGGCAACACGCTGAGCACGAGTTCCCGACTGCAGCCTGCCCTCCGCAAGAGCAGAGGAACAAACAATGGCATAAACGCAAAAACTCCGAGGCCCCGCGCGGATTTCTCGGATCGCTGGGACCCCCTGGCGTCGCCTCCGGCGCCGCCCCTGGCGCGCTCCGCGCGCCAGGGAGGGGGGGTCCAGCGCCGATCCGAACAATCCGCGCGGACCTCCGAGTCGATGTTGAAGTCATAGCTTGTTTCCCTGAAGAGGCCCCCGTGCGCGCCCTCAAGAACGCCCCCTCCGACCCGCCCGCGCGGGGCGCGTGGTCCCAGCCCGCCGCCGCGCCCGCGCTGCCTGCGCTCTGCGCACCCGCCGCCGCGCCTGCGGCGCCCGCCGCGACCACGGAGCCTGCGGCGGGCACCGCTGGGGCCCCCGGCGGCCTGCGGCTGGGGGTCTTCGCGGGCAAACGTTTGGGTGGGGATAGGTTAAGGTGGGGATAGGGTCAGGGGAAGCGCATCAACCCCCCAATCGCGCATGCACTGCTGCATGAATCGAAGAAGAAACGGCATAAGCATAAACTTTGTGCGCTCCGCGCGGATTTCTTGGATCCGTGCTGGGCCCACCTGGCGGCGCCTCCGGCTCCTCCCCTGGCGGCGCGCTCCGCGCGCCGGGGAGGAGGGTCCAGCGCAGATCCAAGAAATCCGCGCAGAGCGCCAACATTGTATATTTATGGTGTTTTCGTCTTCTAATTAAAATCCGAACCAAGCGTCCAAGTTTGTTTTGTAGGTCGCCGCAGCGATCGCGGCGGCCTCACATCGGACAAGGTTTTTGTCAAGGAGTGTCATGCCAGCATGACCCTTCCCACCCACCCTCCGCTCTCTGCGATGTGGACGCGGTTCGTAATTTACACTATAGCGACACAGAGTTGTCAATGTATGTCCAACATGGGTAGTCCTGTTTTTATTTTCAGGGGTCGATGAGCGCTTGATGGCCCACCCCGCCCAGGAACGTACGGATTCGCCATCGGGGATTCCTAGTCTACGTTTCACGCGCCGCCACGCTGGTCCCGGGCAGGCTGTGCTGTCCGGCCGAGGGGGAAGAGGAGGCGGAAAGCGGGCAGACGACAACGAACGCGCATGCGGGAGGCCGGGATGGGCGGGAGTGCAGGGGGAAGGGGGGCCGGGCGGAAACAGCGGGCAGGAAGCAGGAGGAAAAGGAGGGAGGCAAGGAAGAGGAGGCAAGGGGAAGCAGCCGCAAACAGATAGGCCAGGCCGGGGCCCAGGATAGACGAGCCACCCACGACGAGGCTACGGACCCTACGGCGGCGACGCCCCTGGACGTTGTCCAACAGGTCTTCGCGGGCGTGGCGGTGGCGCTCGCGGGCTGGCAGCCCGGGGACCCGGAGGCCCGGGCGATGGAGGATCGAAGAAGAACAAAGTGCACACAGATAACTTGGCGCCGCTCGGACGTGTGCAGGTGTTTCGGCAAGGCCAAGGCCAGGCAATCTGCACCATCTTGGGGCATCTTGCCTGAGGAGGGCGGTTTGAGACACTTGTTGTTGGCCGTCGGGTGCCCCCCTCGTCGCCACGGCTGGGCGCAGCGCGGCAAACTGGTGCGTCTGGACCCTGGGGAAGGGTCCAGGGGCCGATTTTTAAGTTCCCAATGCCTCAACCCGCCCTGCTCCGATCTTGGACCGTCTGGAAAGCTGACACGCGCACGAAGCCAATACAATGCAAGGGGGGGATGGGCGTCCGAGCGAGGGCAAGATGCACTCTCTGAGGTCCTGCGGGTTTCTTGGACCTGCGTTGGGCCCCCGAGGCGGTCCTGCGGCGTCGCCCCTGGCACGCCCCGCGCGCCAGGGCTGGGGGCAGCGCAGATCCAAGAAAACCGCGAGGACCTCCACAAGTGTTTGTGTACATTCAGGAACTTTCAGATAGCGTGTCGCTCTGTCGGTTCGGGCCCACCACGTTTCGAAACGACACGTTATCCACTTCGCGGTCACTAGGCGTCCACGTGCCGAACTTTCCCGAGCCTCCCGCCCCGCGGGGTGGAGCGACACGCTATCCGCTTGCAGGGCACAGCGTGTCGCAAGGGCCGCCGCGTCGACACGCTAGGCTTTAGTCGGGCGTGCCCCTCTACAGGAGGAATATTCAAAAATAGTCATCACATCGTTTTCGGACGATTTTCCAACAGTTGTTGACCATGTTTGATAATTATTCGAGTCTTTTTATTTTTTCCTCCCAAATCCGCTTGTAGGAGGACATGCCCAACCTAACGCCAGGCAGCACTTCCCGACAGTATGCCGCCTGCTGTTCCTCTGTAGAGGAAGCCGTGCGCGCACAGGGCGGCGCCGTCCTGGCGCAGGGCCTCTCCGCCGCGGGAGCGGCTGGGCCGCCGGGCGCTGGGGCCGAGGGGGACCTGGTGTATTTCGAAGAAGAAAACACGGCGTAAACATAAACATTTGGCGCTCCGCGCGGGTTTCTCACATCCGCGCTGGGTCCTCCTGGGCGGCGTTTCCGGCGCCGCCCCGGGCGCGCTCCGCGCGCCAGGGAGGGGGGTCCAGCGCAGATACAGGAAATCCGCGCCGAGCGCCAAAAGTTTATGCTTATGGCGTTTTTTCTTCATCTAGTATTGCGTCGGGGGCGCAGGCGTCAAGCAGTGGCGAAGCGTCCTCGCTCGCCTAAAAGCCCACCAAAGAAGGTTCTAAGTCACTGCTTCGTGGTTGCCACGACAGGTTCTTAGGACATTATGGTTGGGACAGGCCTGGTTTTGTATAGCGTCTTGAAATGATAAGATCATTGGTTCGCTCATATGTGCATACACATCTGGTTACATTTGTATATACACATTTATATATATATATACACCTACATATATACATATGCAGAATACACACATACACGCATACATACATACAAGCATCCATGCATGCATACATACATACGTACATACATACATGCACATACACCTACACACATACACATACACACATACCTACGTACGTACATCTTGTCAGACACACATACAAAAGTACGTGCATACATACATATGGACATGCATGCATGCAGACATATATCAATACATACACATGCATACATACATACGTACTGATGTTCATGCATGCGTAATGCATGTATACATATATGCATATATACACAACTACATACATCTATACATACATATATATATATGAAGATACAGTCATCAAACAAAAGGAATGCATAGTCCGAATAGCGCAATGAAGCCATCTCCTAAGTTAGGCCCCATGTTTGGCATTCGTGAGAAGGCGATAAGGGGCGGCGTGCTTGATACATCTGCGACAAAAAGAACCCCTACCCGTGATGTCTTGCACCTCCTCACTCAGGTCCCCTCTCAAGGGAGTCAGTGGCCCGATCGTTTCGAGTCCCTCTCGTTCCAAGAACATGCCGTGGTAGGCCTATAGGAATGCGGGGACGGTCGGTCCCTGCTCAGAGGCGCGGCCTCGGCCGTGGAGCACCTGTCGGCGCGCAGGCCCCCTGCGGCGCTTGGCACCGCCCACTGGGTCAGGGCGTGCGTGGCCGACGGGGTGCTGTACCAGAGGAGCGGAGCAGACCAAAGTGCACAGACATCAGTTCCCCGAGGTCGGCGCAATTTTTTGGATCGGCGCTGCGCCCGCCTGGCAGCGCCTCTGGCGCCGCTCCTGGTGCGTTCCGTGTGCCAGGGCGGGGTGGGGTCCAGCGCCGATGCGGGAAATCGGCGCGGTCCTCCGAGAAATAACTTCTATGCCGTGTTGTGTTCCTTTAGAGGAGCGAGATGCCCCATTTCGAGCCGCCGCGGGGGCAGCTGCCGCTGCAGGAGATGAGCACCTGCAACGTGCGGATCACCGCGCTGGAGGCCTCGCAGCGCGGGCGGGGCAGGCGTGTCCAGCTCGAGAAGCTCGTGGAGATCGTCGGCGCTAAGGTCGCCGACCAAAACAGCCGTCTGGGGGACATCACCCACGTGGTCTGCGGGGTGCCCGGCCTGCTGGAGGGCAAGACTCATGCTAGCGCTTTGCGGAAGAAGATCCCGGTGGTCTCCGTCCAGTGGCTCTTCGACTGTTACCGGCGGTGCTCGAGACAGCTGGAGGATTTCATCGTCTTCCGCCTCCTCCTTCTCCTCTTCCTCCTCCTCCTCCTCCTTCTGGCCTTGCAGTCGTGATTTCGGAGAAGAGACTGGCATGCCAGCAGGTGTTGCGTGGAAGTTTCGCCTTGAAGTTATTGTTCTGGGATGGCCCCTGATATCCTCCTCGGGGTATGCTGGTGGACAGAGCTAGCTCAGGCTTCTTAGGTCAGTAGTTCATTCACCGTTGTCCTGATTGTATGTGCACTGCGTGCTGCGATACCGTGCGCTCCAAGCAGTCTGGGAAACCTCCTGGGAGGTACAGTCCTGCAGCCTCGTCGACGCCTTCGTCCTCCTCCTGCAAGCAATCAACTCGCCCCCCTCAGCCCCCCCCGCGCCTTTACATACCGTGCCAAAGCCGGGCGGAGACCCCTCCTCGCATATATCGTCTGGGCCCTCCTCCAGGACCGGTACCATGTGGGCCCACCGCAGGCGCAGGCACCGAGGTTCGAGGAGTCCGCCGCGCCCGCGCAGAGCTTCGCGTCGACAGTGCTGGCCGGCCACACGGTCCCGTTCCTTCCTGTCCTTCGACCCCTCCTTTGGGTGTTCCCCCCCCTATCGTCGCACCCATGCCTGGCCACATCCATCCTTCCTTCCCTTCCACCCCTCCCCTCCCCATCTTAATCCGTAACCGTTTAGGTTCGAGATGCTTTTGTCCTCAGTGGAACCAGTGGAGACCTTTATCCCAAGACCAGTGCCAAGACTGTTCGGTTTGACGCTTGTTCCGAACCATGGTTCGCGCCAGGAGTTCCTGTGCACCCGCTTGTTCGGGGAACAGTCGCAGTAGTCAAATATGGACAACCCTGGTACAGTTGCGACAAATGCTGAAATTGGATCTACAACGGCAAGGTCATCGTGAATGAATCTTGCACGTGCGGCCAGTGGGTCAACTTCTGGAAACCTTGGGGTAGCAAGAGGCTCCTGGCCCTCCTCGTTCATCCTCTTTGCTTGGCCTGGCGATGTTCGTCGCCACTTGCGTGGCGGCTGCTCGTCACCTTTGCAATCCAATGTCCAGCAAAGTGGATATATTCTTCCGCATACAAGTTGGTGGTGGGGCGTGCGCGCGCGGGAGGAAAAGCAAGCCAACAAAAAAAACAGCCATCACCAGTCCATTGACTGGACGCACCAGCCAGAAACAAATGTGCGACCTCCTGTTGACCCCTGATATCCCAGCCGAGGTGGCGACGGCGAGCAAGGCGAACTTGCAGGCCCAGCTGCCGAAGGCCCAGCCTAAGGATGCGTGGGAGGCGACGCAGAAGGCCAATCATTTTCTAACTTACGCAAGGAGGAGTAAGCGTCTGAAAGGGCGGCCACGGTTGTGCTACGGAGCCGTTCTGGTTTTGAGGCGGCAGAGCAAGCTCATCGCCGTGAGCTGTCACGGCTCAAGCGATTGCGGAGAACGGGCACCGTGCCGCATTCAGGGCACTGCAGGCCGTGCAGGCCAGCAGCGGCACCCACGAGATTGGTCCCAATAGTATCCTCATTGATTACGGCATCTTCGAGTCTTCGGACTCAGACGAGATGGACGAGGCTGAAAATAGTACCTTTGCAGATTACAGAACGGAGTTTGCGCGCGGCCTCAGCTTGAAGCGGCCTTTCAGAAGTTGCAGGACCCCATTGCCAAAATCAAGAAGTTAGACGAGGAGTGGATTGCCAAGCGACGCCGCGCCTGCCTCGCAGCTGGCGCAGCCCGATTTTGCTGGGCCCAAGGCCCATCCAGTGAACCCCGATCGCTCCAAGCAGTTGGCGGCCGACTCCAACAACGGCGCGGCGGAAGCTGCCTGGAGCAGCCGGCAGCCACCACCAGCCCAGGGAGTTTTGTTTGCAGCCCCGCTTCCCAAGGCTGCTCCTGCTAAAGCTGCTGGACCAGTTCGTGCCCCTGGTGCCGCTCCTGAGCGGCGGTAGCGACCCCGCGACCAGCAGGCCTGCCCTCGACGCCGACGCGGAGGTTCCGCCCCATGTTCTTCTCGAGCATCAGTGAGGGGGGCCACTGGGCAGAGAGGTGACAAGCAGGGGGCGGCAAGCAACACCAGGTGTTGGCAATGGTTGAAACGCATATTTCCGCACAGATCGAAAAATTGATTGAATGTCCTCGCGATGCGATGCCCCCCTGACGGGAAAATCTGCCGAGGGCGCAATTGGAGGAGAGACGGTCCTTGCCAAGAGGCCGATTGCCACCACCAGGCCGGACAGCTGAATATGGAGTGGACCCCTGTCGCGAGCTTGCGCCGCTCACCAGGCATCGAAAGTCCGGTAAGTGTACTGCACAGTCGTCGCCTTTTTTTATGTGTAGCCCCATGCATCGATTTGGAGCCCCGCACATGAGCGCGGGCGCCCGCGGCCTTCCGTGACACGCTGGCTGGCCCGTGGAGAGTGCTTGGAGAGCGGGGCATGACGACGCAGCAGCCCATCGATTCCGTTTACCATAACCACTGGCACGGCGTTCTACTTACGGCCCTCGGACCGGCCACGAGCGACACGGGGGAAAAAAGAGGCCCCATTATCGATTTCGCGGTGGCCAAAGAAGGACATGAACGCGCCACTGCAATGAAAGAGGTCCACGGGGGCGCCGGAGGACTGGCAGTAATTCGTCTAGCAAGACCGATCCAGGGTTAAGTGGCTGAGGGCGATGGCGCGAGACCCCTTTTAATCGCAATCAAGCCCCCCCCCTTTGAGCTGTCGTCGCTGGACCCTCGAGTGCCACTGCCAAAAGAGTCTTCACTTCGCGTCGCGGGTAGGGCGATGTGGGCGCCACCATACTTGCGTCAGGGAGATGCACCGTGGGTGGGCAGAGAACAGAGAGACCTCGTCCCCATGTCATTGCGAACGGCGGAGTGCGATGACAGCTACCACCGCGCTATCTACTACGCAATCTGACACGCTGGCAGCGAACGGGATTCTTCGCTTTGCCAGATCGGTATCGTGTTTCGAGACTGCGGCTGCGCTTCGTGATGAGACCCCACAACACGAACGAAGGACCAACTTCGGCTGGGCGGAACCGATCCATTTCACTTCGCGAAAGACGCGAGCGACGCCTTGGCCGCGCCCGCATCGAGCGCGAGACCGCGAAGTGGTGGGCTATCGCAGCTGCGCTGGCAAGGCAGTGCCCGGCAATCTGCGAGCATGACAAGCGCGCCGACATCGTGGAGGAGACAAGCGCTCTCCTGAAAAAAAGCCGCCTGTCTGGCTTGAGCGAGAGGAGGTATGTGGTGCTGTTCAGAGTGGAGGAGGATGAGGTTTCTTTTTGCCTGGCAGAGCTAGTTCGAGCCCTCTGACTCCTCGGCGAAGGCGATGGTCGCGAGTTTGGAGGAGCGGAAGAATTGGCAATGAGAGCCGTTGCTCATGCATCTCATCAGTCCAAGAAGGGGCATGCCTGTTGGCTTGCGGACGCGTGGAAATCCGAGCCAGGGATACTACAGAGACGTATCCACGCACTGGAACGCGCCAAACGGACATCTCGAGATGATCTGCGCGGACCCATCGGTAGGTGGCGAGAGGCTCGCTCTGGCATTTCAGATTTCGCTGCCGAGCAAGACCAAGGGTGCGGGCGTCATGGGCCCTCGCGGCCCATGGCGGCTTCCTCGCCCAGCCTGAGAAGGGCGCGCGAACATGTTCATCGCCAGTGGAGGCGAGGGACTTTGGCCTCGCCAGGCGACGGCGACCGCGGCGGCCATGGCCCCGAAAAAGCTTGGCGCGGGCAGCGCGCCCCGCGCCCTTCCGCGCATTGCGCGCGCGGAGCACGATAAGATCGCAAGCGTCGGACGCGCGGAGTGACGGCCTACATGGCGTCTGGCGCGCGGCGATGAAGGGCCCTTCGGCCTTCTCATTAGCATGACATCGTGCCTGTTTGGATGAGTCAGCAAAGTCAGGGGGCTCACAGCTGGCGCGTTCCCGACGGATTCGGAAAAGCTCTATGCTTATGTTATGGCAAGCTGGGGCGACTAGGAGACGTTGGATTGGATGAGGGCTACCCAACGACATGTATCCGGGCGGAGGTCCGGCCCTTCCTCGCGCCGCGCATTTTCCGACAGAGGGGATGGGCGGGTCAGCCCATCGCGGCGCTTCAGGGGACCCATGCTGGATCCCCCATAGGAGTGACGCTTGCCGGATTGATCTCGCCACCCATCCTCGCGCGCGCAGGGGCGACTGAAGGGGCCGACCCTCTGGTCCTTCGTGGCCGACGCCGTTGCGCGATCAGGAGGTATTTTTTGTTTGGCGGTCAAATGCTTGGCCGGCGCTGGCGGGGGTCTGCAGGCGGCCTTCGATCGCGCCGAGCTTCCGCCGATATCCAAGACGCTTGCGCTGGCCCGCTCGAGGGTAATGCGCGCGCTGCTTGAAGCGGCTCCGGCGCGAAGGCGCGCCGGCGTCGCCCGCCGTTGACGCCGCCGACCGGGGCATCGACGCGACGCAGAAGAAAGCCGCGGCCAGGGCGACCGCGGCAGCGTCCGTGCGCGACGCATCGCCCGCGCGAGACGCACGGCGCAGCGGGTCAGGATTGCCGATGGGGCCCCTGGACAGGTGCACGGGAGCTCTACTCCAGCGAGCGCACTGTCCCCGCGCGCGCTCTATCGTCGACGACATGCTGCTGCTGCGACTGGACAGGCAGTGGGTCGATGCCTCACCGCCCCCCCGGGCGCGACGCTCGAAGGCGTCGACCCAGGTTTTCACCCGTGACAGCAGCGACCTCGATCATTGATTCGATTGCGGCGGGGAATCGGGCAGCCGCGCAAACGCGCGAGACGAGCAAGGATGTTGCTCCCGCGACACTTGTTGTAAACAGGCCCGAGGATCTGGCCGCGCGCCACTGGGCCGATTAAGCGCTGCGATCGCGACGTCAGGCCGGGGCCCTGAAGGCGGCGAGTTGCTGGCGACGAGCGCGCGGGGAGTTCGTTCAATGATGGGGGCTCACGCCAGTTGGGGCGCAGCTGGCCGACTGGGACTGCGACCTGTCCTGGGCGACTTCGGCGACGGTCTCCGCGGGCGCCCTCGGGCTGCAGCCGCAGCCTGCGAGGAGGGCGCTTCGCTCGCTGCGGGGGGCGGAACTCGACTCGATCCGACGCGCGCAGCAGCGTTCCCCGCGCCGCGGGGCAGTTCCTCGCGAGCACAAATGAACTGCATGCTTGCAGGTGGGCAGCAGGCCAAGGAGAGCTCGAGTCGACGCAGTTATCAAATTGATGCGACGCGCGCTCGCTGCAAGCCAGGAGAAGCCGAGGACTTCCCTCCGACAATTTACATATATCCCACCAGCGAGGGCCCTGAATTCTTCACGCTTCGCGTATCCCCACCAGCCCATCTCAAAACAGCAACTCTAGCGAAGCATGCCGACAGTCGTGTTTTCTCAAGCGTGTTTCCGCCTGCCCCCGCATATCTCCCCTGTTCCTCCTTCCTCCCGCCTCCTTGTACATCCTCCTTGTGGTGGGAGCGGGAGAAGGACGAGGCGGAGGAGGAGGGAGAGAAAACGCTCCTCGTGGTTTGAGTCGTTCGAGCTTCTCGTCCTGGTGTGAGTCGTTCGGGCCCTTCTTCCTGGTGTGAGTCGTTCGGGCTCTTCGTGGTGTGAGTCGTTCGGGCTCTTCGTCCTGGTGTGAGTCGTTCGGGCTTCTCGTGGTGTGAGTTGTTCGGGCCCCTCGTCCTGGTGTGAGTCGTTCGGGCCCCTCCTCCTGCCCGTCCAGAAACGACGCCCAGGCGAGTAGAGGGTCGTCCTGATGGGTTTTTCGGCGTCTTGGGTGCCTCGGGGGGGCCTCTTTGGGCCGTTTGGGATCCTCTTGGGGGCCTCCTGGGGGCCTCTTGGGGCCATCTTGGGGCCTCTTGGTGCCTCCCGGGCGCTTCTTGGGGCCATCTTGGAGGAAATCGATCAAAGAAGAGGGGAGCTTCAATTAGCACTGCCCCCTCAGAAGGGCAAAATGGGGCCAAAACCTTTTAGTAAAATCAATGGTTCTGGCTTGAAAGAAGAGGAAGGCCCAAATGGGGCCGAAACCTTAGTAAAATCAATGATTTTGGCTTCAAAGAAGAGGGGAGCACTTTTCTCCCCCCCCCCGTCGGGGCCAGAATCCTCGTGAGGGGTGTCGTTTTTTAGCCCTCCCAGGAGTCGAAAAAGACCCCGCCGGCCACCCGCGGAGGGACCTCTCCAGGCCCATGGGTAGGGGGTAGGGGGAGGGGTAAACCCTTCCCCGAAGGGGAAGAAGGGGGGTTGAGAACAGAGAGAGCTCCCTAAACCACTCACGCCCAAAGGGCTGGTGGGATTCGAGGGCGAGTGCCCCAGCCTCTTGCTGGCCTCGAGCAGCCCCGCCCCCCGCCCCCCCGCTTGCCCCGTGGCGCCCCGGGCCTCTCCCCCGCCGCCCCTTCAATTGAGCCGCGGGGCGGGTGCGGGGGGGTTTGGGGTGGAAGGGCCCGACGACCTCGAGCGGCCCTCTTGGGGGGCCAGGGCCCCTCGGAGGCCGGGCCCATCTTCCGGAGCGCGGCGCCGGAGGAGTTTTGTTCGGGTGATCCCAGGCGGCGCAGGCGCGGATGGTCCACGGCGGGGCTCCTCTCTGATGGCCAAGGCTTGCGATGCGGACGCCCTGGCGCTTTTCGGCGCCTTGGAGGGCGAGAGACAGTCCGCGCCGCGCTCCCAGTTAACGGCGCTCTGCGCTGCTGTTGAAGAGGGCTCGGGGGCCGTGGCCTTCGCCACCGACCACAAGTCTCTCTTCGACAGGTCGGGGCAAGGCATGAGCTCCCAGGCCCCTTTGAGCTCCGAGCGGTCGAATCAATGACCTTTTGATTTTGGGATACTTTTTCCGCGGGGCCTAGGAGCAAGAGCCCCGGCGCGATGCGGCCCTAGTCTGGAGCCTGTCGCACCGCGATGATGCGCCCGAGCTTGTCACCAACATGTTTTTTGCTTGCGGTCATGATGTTACCTATGCGTGGGGGGCCGTGGAATTGCAAAGAATTGGAGCGCCGCCATCGAGCCTGTCCCCCATCGTTGATCATTGGGACACGATTGCGCCCCTAGTGCGCAGCCGTGCCAGGTCCGTCTTTCGTTCCACTGGCCATGCTAAAGTTTCGAAGGGTGAGAGGATTGGATTGCCCCGCGAACTTGAAAGGCGCAGAGAAAAGTGGCGCGGTCGCGTCTTTGCTGTGCTGGGGGGGCGACCGCCGCTTGGAGAATGAAGCTGCTACCCAGCGCCCCGGCACTCCACTTGCTCCGCCCCCAGACGGGGGGAGACGGGACCGAGGCGGCGCGACGCTTGGGGGAGGCCCTGGTCTTGGAGACGGGGGGGGGCGGGGCGCATGCGAGGTCAGTTTGCTCACCAGTCTCACCGCATCCTTGATATACCGAAATGGAAGGAACTGTTTTGCTTTGCGCGTGGTTCACACGCCACGCCCCAGCATGTGCATTTGCTCGAACTGTGCCCCCAGAGCCCACGGCCAAAGGGAAGGATGTCCTTGCGCGCGCGTCCAAAGCCTTGCCTCCTTCCCACAGGGACCTTGCGAAGGCCACCCTTGAGGCCACGCGCCTGGATGCGGCCCAAGGGGCCATAGCTTGGGCAAGGGCGGGCTCGTTTTCTCTGGTTCCTCCCCACACGAGGGCGACGCGGAACCCTCTGCAGCGCCCCAGAGCGAGGCCGACGTTGCAAGTCCTGGCGGAGGAGCTCTTGGAGAGCTTCGGAGGGGTAGCGTGATGGCGGGGGCGTGCCCGCCGGCGTCGGGGGGGAGAGAGCGCGGTGCTCCGCGCGGAGCGCGCCGCCTCCCACGTGCCCTGACATCGTCGACGACGGCCTCGTCACCCAGAATGGCCCTGGGGGTTGGCGGCCGCCGCCCGTCAGTCGTTTCCTCTTCGGGTTGGGTTTTTCCGCGCGACTACCCTGTCCTTTTTTTGACTTCTCTCTCCTCTCAAGCGTTTCCCTCCTCTCGGCCTTCCCCCATCCTTCCTCATCCTCCCTTCCTCCCTCCTTTTTCCCATTTCGCCCCCACCCCCCTGCTGCCCCTGAGATCTGGCGTCGCGAAACATCGCCGCATCGCGAACACACTATTCCGTGACATCACCCCGCACTGATCTGTGCGATGGTACTCGGGGCCCGAAGGCGGGCGAAAACGGCCAGCGTGAAAAAAATGCAACGCCTGGCTCTCAGGGGCCTCCCCCTTCCCCCCTTTCCGCAGGTGATCGACGAGAGAAATCGGAGTCGATTGCGCGGACAATGGCGAGTAATCTGCCCGCGTAAGGCCGCGCGTAAGTGCCCTCGCTTCCAGTTTAGTTTGCCGCGCCTGCGGCCCGCGTAAGCCACCGCGTAAGGTCGCAATGCCTTTTCGCGTTAGACCCGTTTCTTTTCGTCGCCCAGGGGGGTCCGTCCTGGTCGACATTCCCTAAAGTTGCCCTTGGTGTTTTTCAGAACATGACTCGGGCAGCCGGTGTCCGTTCGGGACGATTATGGCATCCTCGGGATCCCTGTCGGCGAGGCGCAGCCGCAAGAGCGCATCCCGAGGCAGGAACACCGCCGAAAACCGACGACCACGCCCGACAACGACCGAAACAAAGAGCAACAACAGTTTTTCCGTCGTCCAGGTGCTCATCTCGCCCGCAGCGCTCGGCAGCGAAGCGCAGCTGCCGCGCATGGCGGAGGAGCTCGGCGCCGCCGCGCGCACGTGGCGGAGCGCGGAGGAGCTCGAGGCGTGCTGCCGCGCGGCTGCGGGCGACCGCGCGGACGGCGCCAGCGGTGGGCAGGCATGCGCGGCGATGGTGGTGCTGCTGGACAGCGTAATAAACAACTGCATGCGGTCGGTTCGCGTCGTGCCGACCGGCGGTGACCCCGCCGCCGGCGTTCAACGTTGAACGCCGCCAGCGGACCATAATTGGTGCTCGACCTTCCCGATCTGACGTTTCGGAAACGGTCGATCGTTCAGGGTTGAACGATCCAGGCAGTGTGAGACACCAGTGCCAGGGTCGTCACGACACGAACTTGCCGTAAAAATAATTTTTCGGAGCTCCGTGGAGACTTCTTGGATTGGCGCTGGCCCCCCCCCCAGCGGCGCCTCTGGCGCCGCCCCTTGCGCGCTCCGCGCGCCGAGGAGGTGCGTCCAGCGCCGATCCGAGAAATACGCACGACACTCCGACCGTGTGGAATTCTTCCGCGTCTGAGTGCCCTCCGCCTCATCCTGTCCCTCGTGGCCGCCCTGTCGGTCTTCTCCCCCCCTTCCTGCATGCCAGCCAAGTCGCGTTTCGGTCGCCCCGATCGCCCGCCAGTTGGTGCAGCTCTTCTGCCTCGCCGCCGACGGCAAAAGAAGTTTCTGCAGTCTTGCTTTCTTCCAGGACAGAAGGTTGATACTGATGACGATGCTGATGATGCTGCTGCTGCTGCTGATGATGATGATGATGATGATAATGATGATGGTGATAATAACGATGATGATGATAATAATAATGATGGTGATGATGATGACGATTATGATGATGATGCTGATGATGCTGATGATGATGATGATGATGATGATGATGATGATGATGATGATGATGATGATGATGATGATGCTTTCTCCAGCGCTGCTGAAATCTCCGGTATTTCATGACACGGCAAAATGTGGGCTCGCCCCGGACTCTCTTCATTGAGAGTGTGGCCTTGGTGGTGAGCGCTCTCGAGCCCACCGGACTGAGCCCCTCCCCTCCTCCAGGACAGAGAGGAGGCGGCGCGGCCTGCAGGACCGCTCGCAGACCTCGTGTCACGCCTCCTATCTGGCCACTGTGTGGGCCCGGTGGGCCGGCGCGCCTTCGTGACGCCGGCGTGGCTCGCCGAGGCCTTCCGGCAGCGGCGGCGGCTGCCGCTGGACGCCTTCGCGGCGCTGCCAGACAGCGGCGACCTCGAGAGCGGCCCGGCGAAGCGGCCGCGCCTCACAGGGGAGGCGCAGTACGCTTGGGTGGCTCCAGAGGCCTCGCGCTTGGAGGAGCCGGAGGGGGGAGGGGAACGCCAAGGTTCCGTTGCTATCGAAGAAGCAGTCCCCCCGAGCGCTTCGTGGCCCCATAGGGAGCTCCAC
Source organism: Prorocentrum cordatum (assembly GCA_963575745.1). Taxonomy (NCBI): domain Eukaryota; class Dinophyceae; order Prorocentrales; family Prorocentraceae; genus Prorocentrum; species Prorocentrum cordatum. The sequence goes on along the minus strand of CAUYUJ010015825.1, from coordinate 56,877 downwards.
CGAGGGCCCCAGTGCCACCGCCCGCGCGCGTCACCCAGATCTATTCCGGCACGCCCCTCATACGTTTCGTGGCCCCATAGGGAGCTCCACCGAAGGCCCCAGTGCCACAGCCCGCATGCGTCATTCGCACCCATGTCGGCACGCCCCTCACACGTTCTGCGGCCCCACCCAGCGCCGCCGCTGGCAGGCGTCACCCACGCCAATTCACGGACACCGCTCAGACGTTTCGCGGCCCCATGGGGAGCTCCACCGAAGGACCGAAGGCCCCAGTGCCACCGCCCGCATGCGTCACCCACATTAGTCGCAGCACACCCCTCACACGCTTCGTGGCTTCACGGGAAGCTCCACTGGAGGCCCCGCATTTTTTGCGGTTTCCGTTGCCCCATAAGGAATTTCATCGACGGCCCCAGCGGTTGCTTTCGCATACGCCCACTGGACAAATTTGCACACCCATCACACGCTCCATGGCCCCATAGGGAGCTCCTCCGAATGCGGTGCATAATTCGGCGGCGTACACAACTGCATATGGTTGGGTCCTTCGGCATGCCAATTTGAACAACGCATGCTCTCGTACTTCAGATTTCCCAAAAATATTGCGCGCGCGTTCTTGCGAAATCTTCTGAACGCCATCGATTTCCAACATGTTCAGAACATGCTACCAAGCGGGTTTCGCGCGCGCATGTCGAAATCGTTGGGACGCCCTTGTGCGCGTGCCGTCGCGGGAATCCTTTGTTGCAAGAAATGTGACGAAGTGCGCGCGCGCGTCGTCAAGCGCGCATACAGGAATCAGTCAAAAACCTTGGGTGTCGTAGCGATTGCAGAACTGAGTGTCCAAAACATATACGAAAACACACGGTTTTGCAACATCCGTTTTCAAGAAAGCGTGCGCTCGCGCTCTTGTGAATTCTCCAGGAAACCATCGTTGTTTTGACATGTCCGCGGCATTCTGCCAAACGGGCCCCTGGCGCCGCGCGCCGAAATCATGTGCGCGCCCTTGCGCACGCGCTGACATGGCACGATCCGTGTCAGATAATGCCACGCGGGGCACTCGCGCGTCGGCCACGCGCGCATGTCGAACTCTTTCCTCAACTTTCATCGCCGTTGCGAGGAGGGCGCCGTCATCGTCGTCGACGCGATCAGCATCGGCGCCGCGACTGGCAGCGCCGTCGCCATTGTCGACATCGCCACGAGCATCGCTACGATCATCATCGCGTCAACCGTCGCCGACATTGCCATGGCACCGCGCCCGCCCGAGCCGCCGACTCGTAGTGAAGTGCTTCCTGGGATGCGCCCAGCGGTCAGCGCCTCCGCGGCCGCGTCGGTCGCGTCAAACTAGCTGGCCGCCGCGTGCGATTTGGGTCGGCGCGGCCGTAGAGATGTACCAGCCACCGCCAAGCATGCATCGCCATAACCACCGCGTGGGTTTTGCAAACCAACTTGCGGGTGGGTGGGTGGGATGTTTGCAAGAGCAAGGGATGTGTCAGCTCGCTTGTAACAAATCGATTGTACCACATCGATGGCACCTCGTATATTTAAATATATGTATATAGGTATTGCATTCCATCGGTTGCCGCGCGTAAGTGTTCTCTGGTATACGGTTATAGATGATTATATGGTCATAGATGTATGTGCATGTGTACATATATACAACTCAACTCCTCCCACCCCCGAACTTATCGGCACCCCTTTTCGCACTGCAACTTACATCTGATTATGCCCCATCATCCATCCGAAGTGCGAATTCGTGCCATCCCAGCCCGACCGGCATCCCCCTCCAGCCATATGTTTGCCAAAAGTACCATGCGCGCGCACTCGTTCACCACAAATCATCAGCTCTCAAGAGTCCCCTGCAAACGATGGGGCGAAGTGCATGCGCGCGTCGTCGCGCGCGCATGCCGAAATCCTTCAGACACCTAGGGCTCACAAGGACGACAACATCGAGTGCCCCCAAAAACAAAAAGAAATAACAACACAAAAAAGGAGCGCGATTGCGAATGCTTAAAAACACACCATGGATTTCCATCATGTGCAAAACATGTTTCCAGACGGGCTTCGCGCGCGCATGTCAAAAGCGTTCGAACGCCCTTGCGCGCGTGCCGTCGCGAGAATTCCCTTTGCAAAGAATGCGACGAAGAGTGCGCGCGCGCGTCTTCGCGCGCGCGTGCCGAAGTCCGTCGGAAACCGTCGGTTCCGCAGCGATTTCATAAACGAGCGCCCAGAACACATTTACAAACAGATGGCTTCGCAACATCAGTTTTCAAAAAAACTCGCGCTCGCGCAGTTGTAGATTTCTAATAAAACCATTGGTTCTCAACGCGCTCATGGAGTCATGTTAAATGGGCCCTCTGGCGCCGCGTGCCGGAATCTGTCGCGCGCCCATGCGCGCCGACGCGAGGGCGCCGTCATCGTCGCCGGCGCTGGCCGCGCCGTCGTCGTTGTCAACGTCGTCGCCAGCATCGCTACTATCATCGCTGTGTCTACCGTTGTCGGCATTGCCATGATACCGAGCCCGCCGAAGTCGCCGACTCGCAGTGAAGCGCGTGCTGGGATACGCCCAGCGGCCAGCCCCGTCGCGGCCGCGTCTGTCGCGCCAGAGCAGCTGGCCGCTGCGCGCGCGCTCGGGTCGGCGCGGCCGCGGAGATGCACCAGCCGACGCCGCGCACGGATCGCAGTCGCCACCGCGTGGGTTCTGCAAGCCGAGTTGCGGATGGATTGGCGGGATGTTTGCAAGAGCGTAGAATGCTAACTCGCGTGTAAAAATCGATTATCTCTTCTTTTAAAAATATGTTCCACCGCCCTCCCCCCCCCTGGACCTATCGATTCTCGGGGAACCCATGCAAGGCGCATATGATTCTGACCCGGCGTCCATCCTACCTGCGAAGTCATATTTTCCCAGCCAAACCGGCATCGCCACCAAAAAACATGCGCGCAATCGTTTATCAAAGCTCATCAGTTCCCAGAAGTCCTTTGCAAACCATGGGGGCGTTGTCGCGCGCGTGCCGAAATCTTTCAGAAACGATCAGTTTCGGAAGGAATCCAAAATCAAGTGTAAAAAACACAATATAGTTACCCCAGTGCGACCCTACCTAGAAGTTGGAGCCCCTAGGAAAACAGCATTACTTGCTAGGATGTTCTATGCTATGCCAGGCTGTGCTGCGCTACGCTGTGCTATGCTATACTGTGCTATGCTATGATCTGCTATGCTAAGCTATGTTGTGTCATGCCGCGCTGTGCTACGCTAAGCTATACAATGATATGCTATGGTATGCTAAGCTGCGCGATGCTCTGCTATGCTATGTTATGCTATGCTATACTATGCTGCGCTATGCTATGTAATGCAATGCGATGTTTGGCTATGTTATGCTGTGCTATGCTATGCTAATGCAGCGCTGCGCTGTTCTAAGCTAAGCGAAGCTAAGCTAGGCTAAGCTAGCCCTCTAGGCAGAGCCAAGGTAGGTTGCTTTTGCGTTGCCGTTCCTTTGCGTTGCCGTTCCTTTGCTTTGCTTTTGCTTTGCTTTGCGTTGCTTGTGCTTCGTTTTGTTGTCGCTGCTGTTGCTTCGCCTTTGCTTTGCTGCTATGCTCTGCTATGCTACGCTGCGCTGTGCTATGCTGTGCTGTGCTGTGCTGCGCTATGCTATGCTATGCTATGCTATGCTGCGCTATGCTGTGCTGGGCTAGGTTAGGATATGCTGTGCTGCAATATGCTACGCTATCCTATGCTGTGCTCTGCTATGCTAATGCTCGGCGATGCTAAGATGAAGATAAGCTAAGCTAAGATAAACTTGAGCTAAGGTGAAGTTAAGCTAAGCTAAGATGAAATAAGCTAAGCTAAGGTGAGATAAGCAACGCTAAGCTAAGGGGACGTAACTGGGGGAACCGCGGGGCGGATGCCGGGGAACCGCCCGGGGCGGGGAGCACTGCCCGGCCCTTTAAGCCCACAGGGTAAGAACCCTTCTAGACAGAGCCTAGGTGGGGAAAAACATAGTTTCGCAACGTGGATTTTCCAAAACAACTTGCGCGCGCTCTTGCGAGTTCTTAAGAATACAATAGGTTTCTCCACATTTTCAGAAAATGCTACCAAACGGGCTTCGCACGCGCACGTCGAAATCGTTCGAACGCTCTTGCGCGTGTCTGGGGGGAGGGAGGGGCACGATCCGTGCTAAATAATACCATGCGGGCTACTCTCGCGCGTCTGCCGCGCGCGCATTTCGAACTCCTTCCAAAACCCTCATCACCGACGCGACGACGCCTTCATCGTAGCCCGCGTGATCAGCATCGGCGCCGTCGCTGGCTGCCCCGTCGTCGCTGTCAGCATCGTCGCCAGTATCGCTACTATCATCCTCGTGTCTACCTTTGTCGATGTGGCCATGATACCATGCCTGCCCAAGTCGCCGACTCGCACTGAAGTGCCCGCTGGGATGTACCGAGCGGTCCGCGCCACCGCGTTTGCGTCGGTCGCGCCAAAGTAGCTGGCCGTTGCGCGCAAATGCATGCGCGGGCTAGCGCGGCCGCAGACATGCACCAGCCAGCACCAAGCATTCATCGCAATCGCAGCGCGTGCGTTTTGCAAACTACGTTGCGGGTGGGTGGGTGGGATGTTTGCGCCAGCAGTGGAGTGGGCAATTCACTGCGAACAAAAATTAACTGCACCACATAGATTGCACTGCGTATATTGCATTACGTAGGTTGCACCGCGTAGATTCTCCTTCTTAAGAAGAGACTAGACTCCCCCTAGATTATCGGCACCGCTTGCCATTTTGCAATTTACATATGATCTTGCCCCATCGTCCATCCGAAATTTGAACTCGTACCATCTCAGCCCAACGGGCATCGGCCACCCCCGCCATCCTATAACAAATAAATCATGCGCGCGCACTCGTTGATCACAAATCAACAGTTTTCAAGAATCCGGCGCAAAAGAACGGGACGAAGTGCGCACGCGCGCGTCGTCGCGCGCGCAAAGGATGTCAAAATCGACGGTCCCGAAAACCTATAAAACCACGGGGTTTTGCAAACCTGATTTTCAAACAAAAGACATGCGCTCGCACTTGTGGCTTCCCAAGGACCCATCGGTTTTTGTTTTCCTCCGGTTGCCACACAGGTTCCGCGCGCGCAGGTCGAATTCGTTCGCACGCCCTTGCGCGCGTGTTGGGGTGGCACGATCCGCGTCCAAAAATTCGATGCGGGCCACCCTCGCGCGTCTGCCGCACGCGCATGTGTTCATCATTCGACGACGCCGTCATCGTCGTTGGCGATATCGGCATCGGCGCCGTCACTGGCTGTCCCGTCGTCGCTGTCAGCATCGTCGCCAACATCGCTCCTATCATCCTCGTGTCTACCTTTTGTCGACGTGGTCATGATACCGCACCCGCCCAAGTCGCCGACTCGCACTGAAGTGCCCGATGGGATGTGACGGGCGGTCCGCGCCACCGCGTCCACGTCGGTCGCACCAAATTAGCTGGCCGCTGCGCGCGCGAACATGCGCGGGCACCAGCCAACGCCAAGCACTCATCGCAACCGTTTCCGCATGGGCTTTGCTGACCAAGTTGCGGGCGGGTGGGTGGGATGATTGCGCGATTAGTGGAGTCGACAACTGCAAGTTCGGGAAGGCGAACTGCACCACCTAGATTGCACCAGATAGAGTGCACCGCGCATATTGCATTACATAAATTACATCGCATCCATTGCACCATATAGATTGCACCGCGTAGACTGCAAGTACATACGGTTTGGGGTCCACGCTTGCTAGCATGTTGGGTATGTTTCGATTATGTTTCGTTTTTATCCAAGATCAGCCTGCAAGGGGACACGCCCGACCTAACACTAACGCAGGGTCAGGTTCTGGGCTAAGTTCGGTAGCGACGTACGGGAGCCGTGTATGTCCCCAAAAGTACATTTTCAGATTGCATGGACGTGCGCTCGCGTGTGGAACTCGATGAAAGTGCTCAGATTTAGCGTCGATTACCTTCGAGTCGTGTCAAGTAGCGTCGGTTCACGTTAATTCGCAAGAACCCGCAAGATGACATGGGAGGCTCCCATGAGATTTGCCACAGAGGGCTCAGGAGTGGTTGGGTCAGGGCCGTAGTAGCTGTACACTTGGCGCCTTCCTTCCAGAGGAGTTCGCGGAGAGTTCCCGCGCGCAGACGCTCGCGTCGAAGGCGCAGCAGAAGGCGAGCGAGGGCCTGCGCTTGGCAGAGTTGCGGGGCCGCTAGGCGGCTTCCTTCTTATTCTCCCCCTGCGCCCTCGCTATTCACTCTCCCTGTCCTCCTCTTCTTCCGCTCGTCTTCTTGATCGCCTCTTCCTCACCCTGCCTCCCCACTTCCCCCCCGGGTTTCTCTCTCCTCTTCCTCCCCCCCCTGTCCGTCCCGCCTTCGACCTCCTTCTCACCCGCCCCTCGCCTCCATCGCGATTTCGATATGCCTTTCCCTCCGTTCCTTCCGCCCCTTCCTCTTCCTCTTCCCCCCCATCCGTCCTTGTTCCTGCCCCATGTCCCTTCCTGCCTACCTCAAGGAGGTAGAAGGAGTCTTGCGCACAGCCTTGTGGCAAGTGTGCCCCAGAGAGGAACACCCAGCGGCGAGAACCAGGTGCAAAGCTACGACGGAGCATCCTGAAATGTTGCACGAGGTTGACGAGGAGAGGGAGTACGAGGAGAAGGAGGAAGAGGAGGAGGAGGAGGAGCAGTAGCAGGAGCAGGAGGAGGAGAGGAGGAGAAGGAGGAGGAGGAGGAGGAGGAGGAGGACTCCCTCCTTCCTCTCCCCTCTCACTCCTTCCTTTTTTCCCATCGTTCCTAGCCATCCAGTTCCCCCTCTATTCATCCTCCGTCCTAGTCCGCCTTTTTCCTCGTATCCCTGCCGCCTCTCCATCATGACTCCTCTTCCGGGTTCCTTCCTTTTGCCAGCTCCCTCTTCCATTCTTGTTCCTCATAAGTGACTCCTTCCCGCCGCCTCACCTGATGCGTCGATACGGGGAGGTTCGGGCTCCTAGGTCGACAAATCAACTTGTTCACACAGATGTAGGGCGATCCGTTTTCAAACTGCGGCTCGTCTCGTTCCACAGCCGCTTACACGTATTGCTTACATTGGAAATACGCAGCACTCCGCACTTGCGGGTAAGAGTGAGGGGGCGGGCGAGGGGTGGGTCGCGGGTGGGTCGCGGGTGGGTCGCGGGTGGATCGCGGGGTGGGTCGCGGGGTGGGTCGCGGGGTGGGTCGCGGGGTGGGTCGCAGGTGGGACTCGGGCAGGCCTCGGGCGAGGACGACGACAACAACAGCAGCAACAACAGCAAGCAGAATGCGCGCTGCGGAATCCCACTTCAGCAACGCCCAGGTACGGTGTGAGACCGTTCAGCCCCCTCGCTCTGATGTCTATCGTGTATGAAACAGAACTTCTCTCCCGCAGCGTGAACTGTGAAAGGTCCAACAGATGCATGGATGGATAGTTCCAGTTGGAAGCATTGCGATATCGCTGGCGGCTCGCTCATTGAATCGTCCAAGCCATGCTGGCGCTGATGAGATTTTCCGCGCCTCTGATGGACTGCCCCTGCGTGGCGGGGTGCTGGCATGTTGCTGACGATTCGCCCCTTGCTCCTTGGGTCCGTATCATGGATATCATCGTCAGGGTCGGGCCCACCCGATAAAACGTCCCTCATGATCAGGGTCCCGCATACACGGGAGGACCCCGGACAGTAGGGACATGCACGTATTCTCGCTCCAGCGCCGCGCGCAGATTGGTCAAAGTTTCTCTACCCGACGTACGGCATGGATGACTTGCGAGCAATTATCGAGGTCATTCCCCTAAGCAGTGCCTGCGCTTGCGGATTCCTACTTGTGTTGCTCAAGTGCTTGGACGGGTCCGCCGACGAATGTCCACGTGGCCGCCCCGTGCCGCCTCGTGGGCACTCGTGGGCGCCCCGTGCGCGTTGGGTGGGTCCGCCAAGGTTGCGCCACGGTGCCGCCCGTGCTGTTTCGGGGGTGCTCGTGGGCGTCCCATGCGCTGGGTGGGTCCGCCGAGGTTGCGCCGCGTTGCCGCCCGTGCCGCTTCGTGTCGTTCGTGGGAGCCCCGTGCGCGGGGCGGGTCCGCCGAAGGTCGCGCCACGTTGCCGCCAGTGCTGCCTCGTGGACGCTCGTGGGCGCCCCGTGCGCTGAGCCTACACTCAGCTAGCTATGGGAGGAGCTGCCTATGGGGCCACGAATCGTGTGAGGGGTTTGCCGAAATGAGCGGGGGAGCGCATGCGAACGGTGCCATTGGGCCTTCTGGTGGACCTCCCTATGGGTCACGAGTCGTGGGAGGGGAGGGAGGGGGGGAAGGAGGAGGAGAGGAGGAGAACGCGGGGCGCTTTCTTTTCGAAACGAGGACCCAACACAACAGGATGGTTGGGAAAAGCACGCAAAACAGGGTTCGAACGACAACTAATTCAGCTGTCTTGCATTCTCGCGAGCGTGCACTTCCTCACCGTCACCTCCATCAGCGCCACCGCATCACCGCCGTTATCGTCATCACTAGTATCCGCCATCGCCGCCATTATCAGCTAATTAATTTCACCATCGACACATGGACATCAGCATCGTCAACTACATCACCAGCATCGGCGCCGTCATTGACCTTGCGGCCGTCATCGTCACCATCGTTACCGCCGTTGCCGCCTTCATCATGCTACCGCGCCCGCCCGTCTCACCGACCCGCACTGAAGTGAAGTGCTTGCGCGCCAGCGCGACCTCTGAGACGGGCTGGGAGTTCCTGTCGGTAAGCACTATCGCATCCGCGTCGGTTGTGCCAAACCAGCTGGCCGCTCTGCGCGCGAGCTTGCGCGCGCCAGTGCGGATGCAGAGATGAGCCAGCAAGCGTCAAGTAGTAATTGCAATCGCGGCCGCATGGGTTGTCCAAAACAAGATGCGGGTGGAGGGTGGTATGATTGCGAGAGCAGTGCAAAGTGGATTGCATCGGATCGTTTTCAATTCCATAGCTCGCACGACACAGCCTACACAGCATAGTTCACACCGCATAGATTCCACCTGCACAGTGCAATAGCTCACTGTTTGGGGCCCGCCCTAACATTCTGCGTTGTAGCGTTGACCAGCCGACTACGAGCATGGTCGGTGGTCACGCGCGCTTCAAATCATATAGAGGTCGCTGGTGGTGTTGCCTTTTTAGCGGTAGGTCCTGTTCAATTCTGTCCGCACGCATTGGCCGAAGGGATGGGGGCTTGGAGCGGGAATGCATCACCCAGCGTCGTTGATGTGTGTGTAGCTGTGTGTGTGTGGGTGTGTCTGTGTGTTTGTGTCGTGTGTGTGTGTGTGTCTGCCCGTTCTGGTATTCCTCCGGTCTTCGTCGTCGTCGCGTTCGTCCACTCCATCATCTGCTTACTGCCCCGTGCCCCTC
>CAUYUJ010015825.1:0-45000 GCA_963575745.1 Prorocentrum cordatum | reverse complement strand
GATTGCGGCTGAGCCGGGTTGGGGCGCCGCTCGTGGCCCGTGGGGGGTGGCCTTTCTCTGCGTATGCCTGAGCCGCTGCACAGCGTCCTGGCTTGCATCTACATCGGCGTTACAAAAGTTTCGTCATAAAATAAAAGTCGATCATCTTGCATCCGACCGCTCTTGACTCAGTCCGCTAGGATTCTAGGGGGGAAGGGGGGGCCAGCTCGGCGCGGCCAGGGCAGTGGTCAGCCTCTGCCCGCTTGCTCACGCGGAAGGAAGACACGAAACCCATGCCACCTTCAAGCTCTCATGAAACGTGACGAACTTTTGTAACGGCGTAGTAGTGCGGGTCCCAAGAACATACACGCCCATCACGTAGAATCCTCCTTCCTCTTCTACCCTCAGATTCCTTCCCTCTTTCCTCGGGGAGTGGGGGGTGAGGGAGGTGGTGGTGGTGGTGTATCTGTTTGGGCCCCGCGTTTAGGCCCACCAGCGAATGTTCCAGGGACCTTTTGTGGTCTGCCCGAGACGTTCTTTGAGCACTTCTGGCTGCCACTGCTTCGTTTTCACAAATCGGGTACATGTTCTAAGAGCGTTGCTTTTGTTATTCGAATACCTTCGGGCTCGAAGGACATGTCGTGGTAGGCCTCTAGGAATGCCGGAACTGTCGGCTCCTGCTCAATATTGGCTGAGCTGGTTCCGGGAAGCCCCCCAGAACAAGCTTCAGCGTAGTGCGTTCTAGGCTGGCCGAGCCGGGCTTGCGCTGAGCTGAGGTACTCTACACCCGAGGGGATCTGGGCGCGTTTTTGTTTCGTCGTAAACAAATGCAATCAGAAAAAAGGTAATACGTGTAGCACACTGCAGTTGCGGATAAGAGTGAGGGGGCGGCGGGGACGTCGGCAGTCTGCGAGGCTCTAAAGAAGCCCGCCGCAGGCGCACAATTGCTACAAGCTATACAACGAGCCCGCCGCAGCGCCGATTTTTTTAGCAAAGCAATGTGAGTGGCTCGCGGGTTGGGTCGCGGTTGGGTCGCGGGTGGGTCGCGGGTGGGTCGTGGGCCGGGTCGCGGGCCGGGTCGCGGGTGAGGTCGCGGGGTGGATCTCGGGTGGGTCGCGGGTTGGTCGCGGGCCGGATCGCGGGGGGGACGACGCCAACAACAACAACAACAACAACAACAACAAACAACAAACGATAACAAACAACAATAACAACAACAAAAGGGCCTAGCCTTCGAGGATCGAAGGAGTTGTCATCTCTTCCGCCATGAACATGTTTTTGGGTTCAGGGTTCCCGAAATTAGCCATATATATATATATATATACACAAGCGTATATAGACACAAAAGAGACAGGGCAAAGAGCACCTGAGGGGGAGGGGGGACAGCGAGGGCGGGGGGCAGGAGCGGGCGCACCGCCGTGCAGGTCCGCGCGCAGGGCCGCCTTTCTCCTTTCCCCGCTCCCTCCATCGTCGGTCGAAGAGTCTGACGCCTCCGAGGGAGGCCTAGACTGCAGTGGAGACCCATGGCAAGAAACACCCTGCCTGCCTCCAGGGTGCCCTGGGTTTCTTGGGTTTCGGTGTTTTTCCTGTGGAAAGCGTGACGTGCCCACACTATACGCAAAAACTTTTGACGCTCCGCGCGGATGTCTTGAATCTGCGCTGAGACGCCTTGGCGACGCCTCCGGCGCCGTCCCTGGCGCGCTGCGCGCGCGAGGGAAGGGGGTTCAGCGCAGATCAAAAAAGCCCACACGGACCTCCAACAGTTTATGCTGATTCAACTGTTTCTTCCTCTAGTCGGGGCCCCGCCATCCTTCACGGACACTGGCAACTGCCTCAACTTTTTTCTCATGAGTGTGCATCGTTTTCCGTTGGGCTCTCTCTCGACGTGCAAATCCATTTGGTTTTGCATCGTATGTTCTCGCCAGCCCAAGGAAGTTGTTCCAGTTGGCCCTAACGCCCATACGGCAGCGTCCCGCTTTGTTTTAAACTAGGACACGGTCAACCAAGGAAACGACACCCTTTCCTGCAAAGTCATTTTTTTGCATCCGTGCATCTTACGTTTGCTGCTTTGCAGGATTCGGGCTTGTGTCCGGGGTTAAGTGTGGTCTTGCAGGCTGGAAGTGCTGCAGTGCAGTATGTTGTTCGTGCCGCCGTCTGGAAGAAGTGGCTTCGATGGATGTTGGATGTCCTGGCCTGGCGTGTCCGGGTCTACGGGGCCCTGACCTCCCCTCGGGCCGGACGCAAGGGGGTGATAGGGAAAGGGGGGGGTGCGAAATCTGCAGCATGCAGCTGGTTTCGGCCCCACCGAGGGGCCCATTCCTCGATACATGGCCGCCTCCCGGCGCCGAGAGGCGCCGGGAAAATCAGCTACGTGAGCTGATTCTCAAACTCCCCCTTTGCTATCCCCCCCTTTCGCCCGGCCCGATCCCCGTGCCGGACACCGCTCGAGGCGGATGAGGACGGCGCTCGCGTGCCACAGCCTCTCTCTCTCTCTCTCTTTCTCCCTCTCTCTCCCTCTCTCTCTCTCTCTCTCTCTCTCTCGGCGGCTGCCGCAAACGTGGACCGCGGCCAGCCTGCGCCCCGCCCACGGGGCGCTCCTCTCGGGGCCCCGTCAAGCAAAACCTCCCCTCGCCTCCCGCACCCCTCCCCCCTCCCTCCTCCTCCTCCTCCTCCTCCTCCTTTTCCTCCTCCTCCTCCTCCTCCTCCTCCTCCTCCTCCTCCTCCTCCTCCCTCCCTCCTCCCTCCCTCCTCCTCCTCCTCCTCCCTCCTCCTCCTCCTCCTCCTCCTCCTCCTCCTTCTCCTCCCTCCTCCCTTCTCCTCCTCCTCCCCTCCCTCCTCCTCCTCCTCCTCCTCCTCCTCCTCCTCCTCCTTCTCCTCCTCCTCCTCCTCCTCCTCCCTCCTCCTCCTCCTCCTCCCTCCTCCTCCTCCTCCTCCTCCTCCTCCCCTCCTCCTCCTCCTCCTCCTCCTCCTCCTCCTCCTCCTCCTCCTCCTCCTCCTCCCCCGCCTCCTCCTCCCCCTCCTCCTCCCCGCTGCTGCACGAGGGGGGGGCCGCTCGTGGCGAGGGAAGTGTGGCATCTCCGCTGCAGCCCGAGCGCGCGGCGCTCGACGCGGGCGGACGAGGGGAGGTCGCCCTCCGGGGCGGCGCCGCGGCAGTCGTCTGGACGCTCGGAGGGGGCGGGGGGGCGGGGGGGGGGACAGTCGAAGGAGGAGAGACTCGTACAGCCAACCTGCATTGTCAGGATGGGCAGCCTGCCCAAGGCTAATTGCCCTTGCACCCTTGCCTCCTCTGTCCATTCTCAGACGCTTTAGCTGGCCGCGCCCCGCCCGCAAAGAGTGGAGACGGCCTCCCAAGGCCCTTGCATCCTTATCGTGCCTTCTTATAAGACGGATCGGCCGTAAACGCAGATTGTTGGAGCTCCTCGTGGATTTTTGGAGCTGCGCTGGAACCCCGTGGCGGCGCCTCCAGCGCCGCCCCTGGTGCGCTCCACGCGCCAGGGAGGGGGTTCAGCGCAGATCCAAGAAATCCGCGCGGGCCTCCAACAGTTTATGCTTACGCAGTTTTTCCTTCCCCTAGAAAGGGGGCCATGGGGCGGAGGAGGGGGGGGAGGAGAGGCCGGGTCCTAGGCGGTGATTTATGCATAACACCGCCTGGGGGGTCTGACTTCGGGGACCCCAGCAGGCGGTGGACATGGATATGGTCGAGGCCTCTTGTGCCAGATTTGTGTGTACATATATATATATATATATATGTGTATATATATATATATGTATACCTGTAGCACCCCGCAATTGCGGATAAGAGTGAGGGGGCGGGCGCGGGGTGGGTCGCGGGTGGGTCGCGGGTGGGTCGCGGATGTCGCAGGTGGGTCGCGCGGGTGGGTCGCGGGTGGGTCGCGGGTGGGTCGCGCGGGTGGGTCGCGCGGGTGGGTCGCGGGGTGGGTCGTGGGTGGGTCGCGAGGTGGGTCGCGGGTGGGTCGCGGGTGGTTCGCGGGCGGGTCGCGGAGCGGGGGGGGGCGACGCAACAAAACAACAACAAGAATCCTCGCCGTGGATCCCCTTTTCAGCCACGCACCCAGGAACAGTGAATGACCGTTCGGGCCCCTTCACTCATATATATATATATATATACACACACGTGCATATATCTATATATATATATATATTTATGTATCGGAGTAGGCTGGGGGAGGGCCCAGAACTGCGACTTCTGGTTCGCATGGGGGGCCAGGGGGGCTCCAAGAGGGTTCAGAAGGGGCCCCGTAATTACCCCCCCAGAGGCTCCCAAGCTGGCCCAAGAGGCGCCCAAAGCACCCCAGGTTGTCTGGAAGGAGGCTGAAGATCGCACTGAGATGACTTCCGGACGGGCCACTAGCGCTCAAAGACAGCCCAAGACTGCTCCTAGACATGGGCACTCAAGACGGTCCAAGAGGCCGCTGAGGGCAAAAATCAAGCATGTCCTGTGGAAAAGCGAATCTTTCTTGGATGTTTGCTTTTCAGTCCTACCAGCGGCCGCGACTGCCCCAGAGGCTCCCCAAATGAGCCCCAGACGGCCCAAGAGGCCCCCAAGAGGGCCCCCAGATGGCCTGAAGAGAGCTTCAAGCAGCACAAGAGAGCTCCAACACGGCCCACGAGAGTACCCAGGAACCCCGAGGGGGCCACCGGAGAATCCCTACATGGTTGGAGAGGGACCCCCTGGGGCCCCAAGACGGGCTCAGGACCCCATGACGGGCGAAGAGGGACCCGGAACGGCCAAACTGGGCTCCTGCAGAGGGCCCAAAAAAGGCTTACGGATTCCCTGAAGACTGTCCAGGAGGCCGCTGAGCAGGTTCCCGGGTGCAAGAAACTAGCATTTCCCATGGACAAGCGCATATTTGTATGATTTTCGTTTCTCATGTTCCATCGGCGGCCACGTCGGCCCCAAGGGCTCCCCAAATCGGCACCACACGATCCATGAAACCCCCAAGAGGGCTCCAAGACAGCCTCAAGAGAGCGTCGAGCAGCACAAGACAGCCCGAGAGAGTACCCAGGGGTCCCGAGGGAACCACCAGAGGATCCCTACATGGTCGGAAGAGGGCTCCATGAGGGCCCCAAGACGGCCCAGCTTCCCATGACATGCCAAGATGGGCTTGGGACAGCCGAAATGGGCTCCCAGACGGGCCACAAAAGGCCCCAAATGACCCCCCCACGAGACGGCCCAAGAGAGCCCCCAGGAAGCCCGAGGGGGCCACTAGAGGATTCCTACATGGTCGGAGAGGGCCCCAGGAGGGCCCCAAGGCGGGCTGAGCTCCACGACAAGCCAAGAGGGACCCGGAACGGCCGAAATGGGCCTTCAGACGGGCCAATAAAGGCCCTAAAGGTCTCCAAAGGAAGGCCCGGCGAGGCTCCAGAGACTGCCACAATGCTTCCAAAAAGGCTCCCGGCGCGCGTTCCAGTAGGCACCCGTGTACTGGGTGCGTTGAGAGAAGGGAGGAGGAGGAGGAGGAGGAGGAGGAGGAGGAGGAGGAGGAGGAGGAGGAGGGAGGAGGAGGAGGAGGAGGAGGAGGGGAGGAGGAGGGAGGAGGAGGAGGAGGAGGAGGAGGAGGAGGAGGAGGAGAGGAGGAGGAGGAGGAGGAGAGATGAGGAGGAGGAGGAGGAAGAGAGGAGAGGAGGAGGAGGAGGAGGAAGAGGAGGAGGAGGAGGAGAGGGGGGAGGAAGATCAGGAGGACTAAGAGGAGGAAGAGGAGGGGGAAGAGGAGGAGCGACATTGTTCTTGTGAGGTTATCTTGTTCTCTGATTCTCTGGCTCGGGGAGGGATGCTGAGGACGAGGAGGGAAGGGGATCGCAGGATGAAGAGGGCTCGAGAGAAGGAAGGAGGTGAAGTAGGTGAAGGAACACAAGGAGGGACGCACCGAAGAGCGTGGAAGACAGGGAGGAGGAGGAAGAAGAGGAGGAGGAGGAGGTGAAGGAACAGGGATCCCTTTCAGGGAGACGCCGACGAGGAAACGGATAAATATAAGGTGATGGGAAGAGGGATAACGGGAAGAGGAGGAGGGTAAGGGGACTGCAGTGGACCGGGGTTAATGACGGCAATGACGCTGCTGATGATGATTATGACTATGCCGACGACGACGCCGAGTACTATCAAGATGTGGATGATGCGGATGATGATGCTGAAAAGTACGATGACGATGATGGCGATGGTGATCACGATGTTGATGATAATGGTGATATTGATGATTGTTGTGATGGTGATGGGAAGGTGACCGTGGCCATGACGATGAAGGTGACGGGGATGAGGATGATATTGATGACGATGATAATGACCCTAGATAGAACTTGAGCGCGCGCGAAGCGCGCGCGATGGTTCTAGTATATACACATATATATATATATATATGTGTCTATGTGTATGTAGATGTCCATCTCCATATCGATGTCCAGCGCCCGCTCGAGTCCCAAGGCGTCAGTTCCACATGCGGTGGGTATGGATATATCCTCGCCTCGCTGCGGGCTTGCCATTGCAGAGACTTGAGTGCGAGAGCCTTGCATCGTGCGCGTGGTATTGAGGGCAGGTCTTCCTTGTCTTGCGCTCGCCGCACACAGCGATGTTGGAGGGCTTCTACCATCCCCTAGAAAATGCAGGCGTGGACACGCACGAGAGCACAAATGAGACATCCTTGATTTCTACAGTGAAATCCATAGCAAGGACGGGTAACCTTCCCAAGGGCACCCTTGCGTCCTTAGATTTTTTCGGCAGTGCGCCGCTAGAAAAGCTTCAACTGGGGCGTCCAAGGACCGTCCAAGGGTCTTGCGTCCTTGCACCGCGTCCTTGCTGCATATTTTGACTGTACCACGCGCGCTGCGACCGGGACAAGTTAGGCCTATGCCATAGGAGGCCACGACATGTGTCCAGCCGAGCCACGTACCGTGCCGTCAAGACGCTGAAGTGGACCACCTCGGGCTCGGGAGGAGCTCTGGTTTTCGGGCCGTTCCTTCGATGCAGGTCTGGGAGCCTCTTCGTGGCCCAGGCTCGATGAGGCCAGAAGAGCCCCCTTCGTTCCGGCGCCGGCGCCGTCGGGCGGCGACGACGACGACGACGATGCTCAGCGCCCCCGATGGCAGCACAATGCCTGCCACAGGGGCCCGCGTGGCGAGGGCGGCGGGCTGCCCACTGGGAGGGCGAGGCCGCGAGCCGTCGTGTGCTGGTGGGGCCGTGGAGCCGCGAGGGACCGCGAGGGGCCGCGCATGGAGGTGGGAGAGGGGAGGAGCGATGTGGGTGGGGGGGGCTTATATCGAAGAAGAAGAAGAAGGAGAAAACAGATGCCATATGCATAAACTTTTGGCGCTCCGCGTGGAGTTCTTGGATCCGCGCTGGGCCCCCCCCTGGCGGCGCCTCCGTCGCCGCCCGTGGCGCGCTCCGCGCGCCAGGGAGGGGGGTCCAGCGCAGATCCAAGAAATCCGCGCGGAGCGCCAAAATTTTATGAGTATGCCGCTTACCTTTTTCTTCTATTATAGACCCAGGCCCCCTCGCGGTCCCAGTCTGCACACTTTGAGTTTTCATGGTTGGCGTTTAGGGAGGTATGCGGGGAAAGCAGTCGTAGCAGTCCGTAGTCTCGATGGCTTATAGGAGGCACATCGTTCACAGGACCCAAGGCTCCTCTTCTGGCTACGGTACGGGAAGAGGCGGGTCAGCAATCCTGGCGCGGTGTTGCGAGCAAAGACATAGTCGGTCGAGGTTAAAGCTTTCACATTGCAGTGAACGTGAGGGGAGGAGCGATGTCATGTCGGGGGGGGCTTATAGACCAGGGCCCCCTCGCGCAACGAGCAAAACCACAATGGAAGGTTTTTCGCTATTTTCGGCCTTTGGGGGCCCTTACTGGGCCCCAGGACTGTCAACAAGAACGGCTCGGGACGAAAAACCAGTCCCAGGGAATATGTAGAGACCTCTGGGGGCCGATGTTATGAAAAAATCATGATGTCGGGGGTTTGGGGGTGGCCCCATGGGCATGAGAAGAAGGGAGCAGGGGAAGGACGGATGAGGGAGGGAGGGAGGGAGGGAGGGAGGGAGGGAGGAGGGGGAGGAGAAGGAGGAGGAGGAGGAGGAGGAAGAGGAGAAGGGAGGAAGGAGGAAGGAGGAGGAGAAGGAGGAGGAGGAGGAGGGAGGAAGGAGGAGGAGGAGGGAGGGAGGGAGGGATGGAGGGAGGGTGGAGGGAGGGCGGGAGGGAGGGAGGGGGGAAGAGGAGGAGGGGCAGTGCAAACCCAAGACTCATCAATGGTGTTGGTGCACATTCTCCCTCCAAGCTCCTTCTTCGTAGGCCCCTACAAAGATTCATTTCCACTGAGGGAAGTGCTCCGTTTGGGAACATCCGTGTGAAAATATTGAAGCGTGCGAAAATACCTTTCTCAGGACTTGAACACCGCGACTCAACGAAACAATTGCGCAATGACGATCCTGAATCACTCCGAAGCACCATTTCGGGCAGGTCAGCAAAGAGAACCAGTGAAACTCTTGCATTTTTTTAAACAAATGTGCGCGGCGCTGAGGCGAGAGCCACATTTTGAAAACGAGCCGCCCTCAATCCGTGAAGCTCTTGCAATGTTTTAAAACGAATATTCGCGGCGCTGAGGCGAGAGCCACATTCGGAAAACGACGCGCCCTCAGTCCGTCCAACTCTTTCTTGCCGCTTTTGTAAGCGAATGTGCGCGGCGCTACGGCGAGAGCCACATTCTGAAAACCACTTGTCCTCGATCCGCGAAGCTCTCGCAGATTTTGGAAGCGAGGCGGCGCTGGGGCGAGAGCCGCGTGTTGGACGCGACCCGCCCTTCGTACGCGAAGCTGCGAGCTCGGGGCGCACAGAGGGGTTGTAGAAGCCGTCTCGGTCGACGTGCCCAGCCCGCCCCTCCGACTGGCCTCGGGGTTCGACAGGGAGGAGCCACTCAGAAGGGAGGAGAAGAAAGAAGGAGGAGGAGGAGGAGGAGGAGGAGGAGGAGGAGGAGGAGTCACTCAGAAGGGAGGAGGAGAAGTCACTCAGAAGTCACTCGCGGGGTTCGACGGGGAGGCAGGGAGGAGTCACTCAGAAGGGAGGAGGACCGAAGAAGGAATACAACGGCATACACAGAAACTTGTTGGCGCTCCGCGCGGATTTCTTGGATCTGCGCTGGACTCCCCTCCCTGGCGCGCGGAGCGCGCCAGGGGCGGCGCCGGAGGCGCCGCCAGGGGAGGGTGTGCCCAGCGCGGATCCAGGAAATGTGCGCGGAGCGCAAACGTTTGTGTTTATGTAGTTTTTTCTCCTTCTAAAGAGGAGGAAGGAGAGCACGCGAGGTGCCCCCGTCGCGACGCTCGCAGCGCTCGCATTCCCCCTCTCGCGGCGCGCCGCGCCCGAAGGGGAGGCGGGGACGTCTGGGCGCGGCTCGTGCACGCCGACGGCTCTTGCTCGCCGGCGGCTCGGGCGAGCGGTGCCCCCTCTTGGGCACACCGGAGGGGGGGATCGAGGATTGTCAGGAGTGGAAAAAACACGCAGACACAGTTAATCGGCGATCCCCAGAAAATACGGGAAAATAGGGGAAGTGGGGGGGAAGACAGAAACCCAGAAAATATGAGAAAATATGGGGAATCCTTTATTTGTGAGTATTTTTTTGTGTGTCCTGGGGCCCCTTCAGATTGGGGGATCGGGGGGCGGAGGGATGGGTACAGGCCGGGGGGCTCGTAGAGCGGGGGGGGTTATCCCAAGGTGAGCGGCGCAGAAAAGCGGGGTCGTCTTCACCATCACTGGCGCGCAAGTGGCCCGCGCGAGGTCGTCCGTGGGCGCCTTTACTTCAGATCTGGCGTGCCGCGCTGGCGGCCCGCGTGAGCCACCGCGTAAGGTCGCCGTGCTAATTATCTCGCGCAAGACCCGCTCTTGATAGTCGCTTGGGTGGGGGTCGGGAACAGACCCAGCTGGATTTGCACGGGCTACTCTGTTTGCGATCTTCCTCCAAGGCCACCTCAGCCCCTGCCCCACCTTCGCACGCCGTTTGCTGCAAGTCTGTAGTTTCGAATGCCCAGATCCCAGTGTACTTCAGGCGCCTTCCTACCTCAAGAATGGATATGCTTCTGTTGCGTGCTGCTATTCTTCGGGCAGGCCGGCACCCACTCTACTTGATCCTCCGATTTCATGTGTCCACGATCTCCTTCCGACTGGCGGGCACGCCCCCCCGAACAGGGAGGGGTGGCAGGGGAGAGGAGAGCAGCAGCCTCTGGACAACCTGGAGCCATGAGGAGCAAACTGCGGCGGGAGGTTTCCCGCTATTCATGCATCCTCTGGAGGCCGCCACTTCGAGAAGAGCATCGAGTACATAATTGATTGATTATTCGCGTTGACGATTCCATGGTAAATGCGCTGGATGTTCGTAGTTCTACATAAACCCTTCGCATTGCTCATGGATTCAACGAAGAAATCAAGTTTGAGATACATCAATTCTGCAGTCGATCCCCTACTCTGTTCCTGGGCCTCGGGGCCGTCAACAAGTGACTCGGGATGAGAATCCGGTCCTGGAGAACGGGTCGAATCCCCCGGGGTATGACGTTATGAAACGATTGCGTGGGGGACGGAGGGATGGCATTGTGCTGCAATGCGTGTGCCAGGGCTGGACCTAAACGGTTTTTGGCGATTCCGTGTGCCGTTTTCGCTTCGACTTCGTTTTGCGGGAAAGGCAGATTCGAGGCAACAGCCAGGGAGAACGAAAACAAAACGAAAAACGAAAAACACCGTCTAGGTTCAGCCCCGGCACGTGCTGCAAGGCATGCGGTGCAGGCCAGGCGGTGCAGGCCATGTGGTGCACTGCGCCCGGTGCTACCAGTTTGAAGCATACCCCTATCCCTACGTTTGGCATCACCTCACCACGATGTCGATCTCAAGGATTCCCTCAATTTCTGAGGGCCTGTCCCTGCGATTGCCCTCGCTTTTTGCTCGCCCATCTTAGGGATAGGGATGAGTTCGAGGCTGGTTACGGTGCTGCAGCCAGCGCACGGGGGGCCGCCCACGGGCGGCCACGGGGCGAGGACGATGGCACCGCCGGCGAGCGCACGAGGAGCCCAAAGGGGGCGCCCACGGGTGGCGCCAGGGCGAGCGCACGGAGCCTCCCGCCGGAGCGCGAGGCGGCACGAGCGAAGTGCCCGGCATCGCTCGGACGTGTGCATTTCTCCTTCGGCGAGGACCAGCGAAGAGCATCCTTGATCAGTTGGCAAAAAAAACCACGCACGAAACCGAAAAAAACACAGGGAATGGACGTCCGAGCGAAGGCCAGAGTGGGTGCGGAAAGAGTGGGCACGGTGCCCCACAGCAGTTCCTGTTCCTTTCGAACAGGACTCGCTGCCCGCGCCGCCGCGGCCTGTGTCCTTCTGAGACAGGAGGCCGCCTGCCCGGCCCAACAGCGGCCGCTGTTGGTTTGGGACAGCATTTGCTGTTGGGCGTTGTGCCCATGTTTTTCCGTACCCATTTCGGGCGTCCAAAATGGGGGACCCACGAGGAGCCCGAGAGCGGCAACAGGCTGCGACCGAGCGAGGGCCTGGAACCGCATGCCGATTGCCCGAGAAGCGAGGCCAGAAGCCCCAAGTGCAAGCACTGCCTGGGGAGCTTCGGGTCGACCGCGATGCTGGATGTGTTCCTCCACTCTGCACGCTGTCTGACCCGGTCTGGAGGATTTGGGAAGCTCGGGCAGGGGCGAGGCGGGGGGGAGAGCGCCGGGGGGGAGAGCAGCGGGGGGCAGGGGAGTTGTGGAGGAAGGCTGGGAGGGAATGGGGAAGCACTGCAAGGATTACCGCAATCGCGAAGGTGATGGAGAAACAAAGCCGCGAGGGGAGGTGAACGGAGAGCGGGAGGGGGATTCGCGACGAGCGCGGGGCAGCGAGGAGTGGGAGAGGGGGAGCTGGAACGGAGAGGGGGTGGGGGAGATGGGAGTGGGAACAGGGGAATGGGGGAGAGGGGAGGAGGACGAGGGTTGGGAGGGTGGAGAGGGGAGTGCGGAAAAGATAGAGGCGAGAGGCAAAAATGAAGAGGGGAGGTGACGACAGGAATGAGTGGGAGGAGAGGAAGGGGGAAGGGATCTAGCGGGATCTAGGGCCTGCTAGGAAGAGCATCGTCTGGCCTTCCCAGGCCTTATCCCTGGTTGCGAAACGCAGATGACGGACCCGTTTGGCCCCCCCGAAAACCAGTAGCCATTCCGCACAAGCCATTGTACCCCCAGCCACTTAGCGCATGAGCGCGCCCTAGCGTTGTAAGTGATGATGCTTACCTAGCTGCTACTTCCTGTCGGGCACCGAGCATCGCTGTCACTGCCTGACTGCTCCCACCGACGCGCCAAGCAGTCACTGCTAGCCGTCTCGCGCGAGCTGATCCCAGCGTTGTAGCGGATGATGTTTCTCCAGGTTCGGTCTCGGTACTTACAATCGTTGTTGCCATCGCTGCGTTTTCTTACCGCCAGAGCATGATGGCCGTGCCTGCCTCCGCGCACGAGCTGACCCCGGCACTCTGGCTGAGGACGCTGTGCTCCTGCTACTACTCGAGCCCTGCAATCGCTGTTGTCATCGCCCGCCATCCCGCATTGGCAGACCCTGCTACCGCCGCTGCTGCCACCGCCTGCCCTCTCACACCGCCAGGCACTGCTGCCACTACCTGCCCTCTCGCACGGGCCGGTCCCAGCAATCTGCCTGATGATGCTCGGCTCCGGCTGCCCCTTCAGTTGGGGACCGAGGTTCATGGTTTACCTGCTGCCACCGCCTGCCTTCTCGCATGGGCACTTCCTTCTGCCATGGCGTTCCGTCTCGCACGAGCTGACCCCAGCGCGGTAGCTGATGATGCTAAGCTCCTGCTCCGCCGTCGAGCACCCACAATCATTTCTCGCTCCGACAGGCCCTGCTGTCAAGACTTGAGTTCTCGCGCGAGAGGGCCCGAACAGCAACGCAGCAGCGCAGCTGATGGTGTGTTGCTCCTGGATCTCCGTCGGGTAACGGCAGCCGCTGCTGCCGCTGCCGACGTCCTCGCATTGACCGTCCTTGCTGCCACCGCCTGCCTTCTCGCACGTGCTGTCTCCTGCTGCGTTTAGCTAAGGACGTGCACTTCTTGTTCTGCCATGGGGCACCGGCAACCGCTGCTGCCACAGCTTATCTTCTCGCACGAGGTGGCCCCAGCATTGAAGAAGCTTATTCGGTTTGGCACCTGCGCTAGCATGGCGCACCGACAGTCTGTGCTGCCACTGCCTACTTGCTTTCACGAACGGTTCCCAACAAGGTAGCCGATGATATTGCTGATCTCTGCTGGTTCCTGCGCTTCCTTCGGCCGGATGGCGATGGGGGGATTAGGACATGGGGGGGTGAGTATCCGGTACCGTTTTGTTGGGGTACAATTTGTACCCTCTCTGCGGGTCGCAAGTACACATTGTACCTTCTCCCCCCCGTTAACATCCTCGCACATGTCGCGGACGTTGTCAAAAATACAATTTGTACCATGTCTGCGTGGCGTCGGTACAAATTGTACCTTCTCCGTGGGGCGTAGGTACAAATTGTACCTCGGTTGCGCCTCTCTCCCCCCTGGACTTATCCCCCCATTTGCATCCCGCCAATTCCTTCCAGCAGCGGCTGAGGTTCATGGTCCACCTGCTGTCACTGCCTGCCTTCTCGCTCCGACAGATCGTCCTACCAGTGCCCGTTTTCTCGCACCAGCTGACCGCAGCAGCATTTGTAGATGATGATCTGTTAGTGTTGCTCTGCTACGTAGCATCGAAAAGCGCTGCTGCCACTGCCTGCATTCCTCACACCGACGGACCCTGCTGCCAATGCCAGCCTCATTGCACAATCCACTCCCAGCCTTGTAAGTGATGGTGCTCAGCTCGCTTTCTCCGCTGCTCACTGCCTGCGCTCTAACAGCAACGACGAGGCGGCTGGCGCGACTGCTCTCCACGAGGCGGAGGCAGGGTGGCTCCTGGCAGTAACTTGTGACGTTGGACACGGCTCTTGTTTGTGTCAGCCCTCGAGCGCATCCCCACTTCGAAGTTGGCGCTCGCAACGCCCGCGTGTGCCCCGTGCAAGGGGGGACACTTAGGAGCAAAATGGCTACAGGAGAATGGGAGTAGGAGGAGGAGCAAGAGAAGTAGGATGACGATGATGATGATGATGATGCTGATGCTGATGCTGATGCTGATGCTGATGCTGATGCTGATGCTGATGCTGATGATGATGATGATGATGATGATGATGATGATGATGCTGATGCTGATGCTGATGCTGATGCTGATGCTGATGCTGATGCTGATGTTGATGATGATGATGCTGATGATGATGATGATGATGATGATGATGATGATGATGATGGTGATGATGGTGATGATGATGATGATGATGATGATGATGATGATGATGATGATGATGATGATGATGATGATGATGAGCAGGAGGAGGAGGAAGAGAACGATGAGGAGGAGGAGGAGGAGGAGGAGGGGGAGGAGGAGGAAGAGAACGAGGGGTGGGAGACGGATGAGGGCGACGAGGGGGACGAGCACAGAATGTGAACGAGGACCACGTGGACGATAACAAGGATTACGAGAACGGTACGCGTGATTATGCGATGAGTGAGACGATGTCGCTCTCTGCTGCAAGGCGCCCAGATGTACAGCGAACACAATCAGAGGTAGCTTTGGCCATGGTAGTTTTTGGACATGCCTCGGTCGCGAATTTGTGAAGATCTCTGTGCTTTCGTGTATGGCCTTGTAGCCCTGTTTCTGGTCAACACCTGGTGTCTCCTGATTCCTTTGCCCCCCGAAACCTCCAATATTTCAAGGTGGAGGACGGGAAGGGGGAGATGACAGTTCGAGGAGGGACAGGGGAGGACGTCGAAGGGATTGCGAGAATGAAGCGGATGACGAGGATCAAGAGGGAGTCCGTGAGGGGGGACGAGGAGAAGGGCGAGGAGGAGGAGGAGGAAGAGAAAAAGAAGTCATGTCTCAGTTGATACGTGCCTTGACCAACTTGGCCACTGGGCAGCCCTGTGCCGATCATCTCTGGCTGTGGGAGGAGGAGGAGGAGGAGGAGGAGGAGGAGGAGAAGGAGGGGGGGATAGCCGCAGCAGCAGCCACAGGCCTCGCGGGAGGAGGGCGAGGAGGAGAAGGAGAAGGAGGATGAGGAGGAGGAGCAGGAGGAGGAGGAGCAGCAGCATCGGAGGGAACAGCTGGAGGGCAATGACGAGCCGCATGCGGACGAGGATGAGGAGGAGGATGGAGAGGGCGACGTGGACCAGGAGAAGACAACAGGTCCGATCCTACGAGCATGCGGGTTCGGCTGCCCCCCGCTGGCTTCGATACAGGCGCCGCTGCCGCCGTCATCCGAGGGTCCTCGTCCCACTGTCTCCGTCCCCTGCCTTGCTGCTGGCCCCGTGTCCTCAGGTCACCTTAGGAGGCTTCTGCCGCACTGCCCCCCTCCCAACACGCGAATCGCAACTCCCTCCCCTTCTCCCTTCTCGCCCGTCCTCAACATCTTCTTCCGACGCCTCCTCTCCCCCCTTTCGAAGAACAGACCCACGCATGAACATAACTAGGCGTGCTTTGCGGGGCCTCCCGCGCCGCCCCTGGCGCAGCGCCGATCTGAGAAAGCCGCGCGGAGCTCCGAACGTTACTGTTTATGCAGTTGTTTGTTCCCCTGCCCCTCGCGCAGCCACGCGTACGTGACGCGCAGGCGCTGGCAACTTCGACCGTGCAGAGGCGAAGGCCCGCGGGGCTGGGAAGGCACACGGGGCAGTATCGGAGATGGGAAGCATGGTGGAGGATCCGCCACATACACACACATATATATATATATATATATATATATATATATATATATATATATCGGAGGTTGGGGGGTGAGATCGAAGTGGAACGGAGAGCCCCCCTACTGGGAAATCGATTTCGGTTTCGTGTTCGTGCGTGCCGTGCGGGCGAGGCGAAGCTGCGTGGGCGGGCGAGAGAAAGTCTCCTGTGGCTGAGGCGCGGCCGGACCAAATGACTCCCTTCCGGGCGGCCGGTGGCCCGCGGTGTCCCGCCGGTGTCCCGCTGGTGTCCCGTGTGGCTGAGGCGCGGCCGGACCAAATGACTCCCTTCCGGGCGGCCGGTGGCCCGCGGTGTCCCGCCGGTGTCCCGCTGGTGTCCCGTGTGGCTGAGGCGCGGCCGGACGAAATGATTCCCTTCCGGGCGGCCGGGGCGGCGCGGTGTCCCGCCGGTGTTCCGCCGGTGTCCCGTCCGTGTCCCGTCGGTGTCCCGATGATGATGTTGATGATGATTATGATGATGATTCTGATGATGATGGTGATGGTGGTGATGATGATGATGATGATGGTGATACTGATGATGATGATGTTGATGATGGCGATGATGTGATGATGATGATGATGATGCTGATGCTGATGCTGATGCTGATGATGATGATGATGTTGAGGTTGATGATGATGATGATGATGATGATGACGTCGATTGCGAGATCGATTGTGATATCGGTAGTGAGACCGAATGTGAGATCGATTGTGCGATGCTGATGGTGATGATGGCCTTCATGGTGTTGATGTTTGTGATTATGATGACGACATTGATGATGATGATGATGATGATGATGATGATGATGGTGATGGTGATGCTGATAATCATGATGACTACGATGATGATGATGCTGATGATGATGATGATGATGATGATGATGTTGATGGTGATGTCGATGATGATGATGACGACGTGGACTCGCGGCTGTTGGGTGACGTAAACAACTCGACACCAACGCTCCCAAGAGCGAGCGGCAACGCAACTATCTCCACTGGCATTGTCACAACAACATTCACCACTGTTGCCCATTGCTGGGCCCCTCCCCCCCCAACCTCCTTATCACCCGCAGGGTGGTCGTATAGGTATATATACATATACAGATCTATATACATACACAGACACCCTCCAATGGATTGTTCCTGGGCCTCAGGGGAGGTGGCGGTGTATGAATCACCACTGGGGACCAACGACTTCTATACACCGCCACCCTCCCTGAAGGTACATGCAACATTCGTCGGAGGGTGTCTGTGTATATATTCTCGTGGCGTACAGGAGCGGAAAATGAGGACGACGCGCAATAGGTCTTCCTCCTCGTCGTCCTGTTCTTCAGCTCCTCCACCCTGCTCCTCACCTCCGCCTTACCTCACTTGCTCCTCACCTCCCCCTCCTCCACCCTGCTCCTCACCTTCTCGTCGTCCTCTTCTTCCGCTCCTCTACCCTCCCCTTCCGCACCTCACCTTCCCCCTCCATCCTGCTCATGACCGTCTCATCGTCCTCCTCGTCCGCTCCTCCACCCTACTCTTCCGCATCTCACCTCCCCATCCTCCACCCTGATCCTCACTTTCTCGTCGTCCTCCTCTTACGTTCCTTCACCCTCCTCCTCTGCACCTCACCTCCTCCTCATCATCCGCTCATCGGGAACAAAAGAACCCTTACCCAAATAACACGATAAAGACATGGCCTAATTGAGGGTCCAGTCTTCGCATAAGGGATAATACATCTAGGTGGTTTGGCTTGATATATCTGTAAAACAGACAACCTTGTCCCTAATTTTCCTCGCGCTAATGTCTCCCGCCCTCCTAACTTAGGTCACCTCCCAAAGGATTGGGGGTCCTTTTATTGTCAATCATCCTCGCCCTCAGGAGGACGAGGAGGAGCAGGAGGCGAGGTGCCCTCCACCCCAGCGCTCGGCTCCAGCCGATAGGCTCCTGGCTGCGGGGAAAGGCAGTACGTAGGCACAGCCCGCGCGACCGCAAGGCCGAGAGCCTGCGCCAGGCGTGCCGGCCGGGCGCGCGCCCGACCTGGGGGTGGCGCCAAGCGCAGCGGAGGGAAGGACGGAGGAGCTGAGGAGGCAGGAGTTCGGCAGCAGCTCATGGGAGCCTCGCGTGCCCTCGCCATTCCGTCCTTCGAGTGCGCCATCGTCGAGCAGCGCCTGGGCCCGCGACCCCGCGGTCGACGCATTGGCGAGCGCACAGTGTGCCCCGCTCCCAAGCGGGAGCTCGGTCGTCAGGCAACGTGAGCGCGGCGCCGAGGCAAGAGCGACATGCCGCCCTCTCGCGCGTGATGCGTGCCCGACCTCACTCTTTCCACCCAAGTCGCAGCGTCGACGAGGAAACGTCGATGCTGATACGGTGCAAGGGCTCCCTCGAGGGCGCGAAGTTATTCGCGCTTCGCGCTTCGCGGTCCTCGTTCCTTCTCCCCCTCCTCCTCGTCCTCCTATTCTCCCTTTGGGGGGGCGGCGCGAGAGCGCGAAGTTATTCGCGCTTCGCGCTTCGCGCAGCGCGAAGCGCGAAGTTGGGAGCCCTTGGTTGATGTTGCACTGCTTCTGATGGGTGGGGTGAAAGGGCCGAGATGAGGTCGCCATCGGTCGGCGAGGTGGCAGAGTGGAGGTACACATTGACTGGGAACAAGAATACGGTCGGGCGCCTTGGCGTAGCGTGTCGCGTCGACGGTTTTTGCCCGCTGCGCTTCGGCGCGACACGCTAACCATGCCCCCATTTCCAAGCGTCAGCGTCCAGAGTTTGTCCCAGCCTCCCGACCCGCGGAGCGGAGGGACCCGCCACCCGCTTGCGAGGCATACCGTGCGGCCGGCTCCACCGCTGCGACACTTTGAAAAAATGCTCCCGACCGCAGCAGGGAGCAGGGACCCGGGAGAGGGATGCATTAGCTCAACGGGGGCCTTGAGAGCTTGCGGGGCGCGTGCGGGAGGGAACATCAGGTGATGTGTCTTCCTCGAGGGCGCTGGGCGGGCGAAGCGTGGTTTCGCCTGGTGGGCAGCAGGGAACAGGGACCTGGGAGAGGGATGAATCAGCTCAACGGGGGCCTTGAGAGCCTGCGGGGCGCGCGCGGGAGGGAACATCAGGAGGAGGAGGAGGAGGAGGAGGAGGAGGAGGAGGAGGAGTGATGTGTTTTCCTCGAGGGCGCTGGGCGGGCGAAGCGTGGTTTCGCCTGGTGGGCGGCCGTGGGCGCCTCGTGGGCGCTCCGTGGGCCTGCCGGGTGACACTGGGTTTCGCCTGGTCGGGCGCCTCGTGGGCGCCCCGTGGGCGCCCCGTGCGCTGGGCGGGCGTGGCGAGCGTTCGCCTGGTGGGTACACCTTAGGCGATGCTTCAGAAAACTTAAGTTTTCGGCCCGAGTCTCGATTATGCTTAACGTTTCAATGTAATTCTTAAGGTTTTAATGGACACGTCGGGTTTTTATTCAAGTTCTGAGACTATGAATTTCTTAACCCATGATTTCTTAAGCATTTCGCAGGGTGTAGCCGTGGGCGCCTCGTGGGCGCCCCGTGCACCGGGCGGATGTGGCGGGGGTCCACCTTGTGGGCAGCTTGCACTGCATAGCTTGCACCACGTATTTTGCACCACAGAGTTCACCCCGCACGTAGTGCTCGTCTGCGTGGGAATCAGACTCTGCCCCCTCCCCGCGGTCGAGGTTATCGACCTCCCCCCGAAGAGCATGTTTTGCCATGCTGATTCTGCACGCTCGCTCATCCTGAATACCAATTCGTATAACCCCAGGCAGCCATGCATCCCCCCTCGCTCCTGTCAGATCATACCATGCTGAGCGCTCGAGTTGATCTACGAAGCGCGTCATGTGACAGTGCCCAG
Organism: Prorocentrum cordatum; assembly: GCA_963575745.1. NCBI lineage: Eukaryota > Dinophyceae > Prorocentrales > Prorocentraceae > Prorocentrum > Prorocentrum cordatum. The sequence goes on along the minus strand of CAUYUJ010015825.1, from coordinate 25,399 downwards.
TAAAACATGTGGACCACCTGCACGCACCCCCCCCCGCGCGCGCATTCCAACATCACTATATTGGTTGTCTAGCACGCTCAGGTCACATCTGGCCCGTAGCTATCAACAACGGGATGTTTTCAGCAGAACTTACTATATTTATCACCCGCGCTCGCTGAGTCGCCCGCGCGCTGCCATGCTGTCGACTGAGACAATGCTGGCCACACGCGCGCAAGTTCCGAACGCAGAACAAAAATCATTGCACACCCTCCAGCTCTGTTGAGGGCGTCCACACGCGCGCGTCTTCGCGCGCACGTCGAAACCCATGTGAACACAGTCTGTGTCCCAAGAATTTTAGCACCGATGTGTTCAAACGCGTCCAGCCAAACAAGATCGCAAAGATGGGTAACTTTCCAAAGGTGCTCGTGCTTCCTTGAGAGCTCCTTGCTTCTCGGCCGGCCCTAGCCCGCATCCGAGGACCATGGACTGCCAACGTCGGTTCCAAGCTTGGCGTCCAAGGGCCTTGCATCCCTACTGTGCCTCATTCTCTTCTCTCGCACCGCTTGTTGGAAAAATAGGTATGTACTCAATCGCACATTTTGTCAGCGTTACGAGTACAGGTCGCTCGTTGAATGTAGGTATTTGGGGTTCCCGGATCCCAATCTACTTTAAGCGCCTTCCTATTTCAAGAATTGATATGTTTGTGTGTTTTTGGTGGGCCAGCGCAACCCTAATCTACTTCTTGGGTTTGGCTGTCCCTTCCCCAGATGATTGTTAATACACCCTCGGCGGTCAATAAGAAAGCTGTTTTTTCGTTTTAGCCCCTGCCAGTTTCTTATGGCACAGCGTGTTTGGTCATGTCAGGGGCTGGTCTGCGCTCGGTTTCTTGTCCCATGGTCGCGCAATACATTATGGTTGCCCCTTCCGGGCTGATTTTCGTTGTTCGGGCTTGGTTTCGCTTGCCCGCCGGTTGCATTGGTCTTCGGCTGCCCTTTCCTGGCTGGTTTTGGTTAGTTTTCGGTTGTCCGTCGGTTGCTCTGGTCACGCATGGCTCTCGGCTGGCCCTCGGTCGCTGGGTCTCCGGTCTGCCTTTTTCCTGGCCGGTTTGGTTATTTTTCGGTTGTCCTTCGGTGGTCCGTCGGGTGCTGTGGTCGCGCCTGGCCCTCAGCTGGCCCTCGGTCGCTCGGTCTCTCGCATGCTCGGTCTCTACCCTTTCCTGGCTGGTTTTGGTTATTGTTCGGTCGTCCGTCGGCTGCTGTGGTCGCGCATGGCTCTCGGCGGGCCCTCGGTCGCTGGGTCTCTCGTCTGTCCCTTCCTGGCCCGTGTTGGTTATTTTTCGGTTGTGCGTCGGTTGCCCGTCGGTTGTTGTGGTCGCGCCTGTCCCTCGGCTGGCCCTCGGTCGCTCGGTCTCTCGCCTGCTCCTTCCTCGCTGGATCTGTTTTTTTTCGGTTGTCCGTTGGTTGCTGTGGTCGTGCCTGGCCCTCGGCTGGCCCTCGGTCGCTCGGTCTTTCGACTGCCGTTTCCTGGCTGGTTTGGGTTATGTTTCGGTTGTCCGTCGGTTGTCCGTCGGTTGCTGTGTTCGCGCCTGGCCCTCGGCTGGCCCTCGGTCGCTATGTCTTTTGTCTGCCCTTTCCTGGCTGGCGTTGATTAGTTTTCGGTTTTCCGTCGGTTGTCCGTCGGCTGTTGTGGTCGCGCCTGGCCCTCGGTCGCTCGGTGCCTTGTCTGCCCGTGCCTGGCTGGTTTTTAATACTTTTCGGTTGTCCGTCGGTTGCTGTGGTCGCGCCTGGCCCTCGGCTGGCCCTCGGTCGCTCGGTGTCTTGTCTGCCCCTGCCTGGCATGTTTTGGATCGTTTGTTTCAGTTGTCCGTCGATTGTCCGTCGGTTGCTGCGGTCGCGCCTGGCCCTCGGCGGGCCCTCGGTCGCTGGGTCTCACGTCTGCCCCTTCCTGGCTGGTGGTGGTTAAGTTTCGGTCGTCAGTCGGTTGCTGTGGTCACGCCTGGCGCTCGGCTGGCCCTCGGCCTTCGGCTGGCCCTCGGTCGCTCGGTCTTCGTCTGCCGCTTCCTGCTGGTGTGTGTTATTTTTCGGTTGTCCGTCGGTTGGTGTGAATATGAAACAGAGTAAAATAGCATGAAATAAAATGAGTGGCATATAAGGGGGGTCCCCCGCGGTCGCTCGGTCTCTCGTCTGCCCCTTCTTGGCCGGTTTTGGTTATTTTTCGGATGTCCGTCGGTTGTCCGTCGGTTGCTGTTGTTGCGTTTGGCTCTCGGCTGGCACTCGGTCGCTCGGTCTCTCGTCTGCCCCTACCTGGCTGGTTTTGGTAATGTTCGGATGCCCGTCGGATATATCCGACGGTTGCTGTGGTCGCGCCTGGCCCTCGGCTGGCCCTCGGTCGCTCGGTCTCTCGTCTGCCCCTTCCTGGTTGGTTTTGGTTGCTTTTCGGTTGTCAGTCGGTTGTCCGTCGGTTGCCGTGGTCGCGCCTGGCCCTCGGCTGGCCCTCGGTCGCTCAGTCTCTCGTTTGCCCCTTCCTGGCTGCTGGTTTTGGTTCTTTTTTGGCTGTCCGTCGGTTGTTCGTCGGTTGCTGGGGTCGCGCCTGGCCCTCGGCGGGCCCTCTGTCGCTCGGTATCTCGTCTGCCCCATTCCTGGCTGGATGTTGGTATTTTTGTCGGTTGCGCGTCGGCTTCCGTCGGTTACTGTGGGCGCGCCTGGCCCTCGGCTGGCCCTCGGTTTCTCGGTCTCTCGCATGCTCGGTTGTCCGTCGGTTCTCCGTCGGCTGCTGTGGTCGCGACTGGCCCTCGGCTGGCCCTCGGTCGCTCGGTGTTCCGTCGGCCCTTTGCTGGCTGGTTTTGGTTATGTTCGGTTGTTCGTCGGACATCCAACGGTTGCTGTGGTCGCGCCTGGCCTTCGGCTGGCCCTCGGTCGCTCGGTCTCTCGTCTGCCGCTTCCTGGTGGTTTTGGTTATTTTGTCGGTTGTCTGTCGGTGGTCCGTCGGTTGCTGTGGTCGCGCCTGGCTCTCGGCTGGCCTCTGGTCGCTCGGTCTCTCGTCTGCCCCTTCCTGGCTGGTTTTGGTCATTGTTTGTCCGTCGGTTGTCCGTCGGTTGCCGTGGTCGCGCCTGGCCCTCGGCTGACCCTCGGTCGCTCGGTATCTTGTCTGCTCTTTCTTGGCTGGTTCTGGTTATTGTTTCGGCTGTGCGTCTTCCGTCGGTTTCTGCGGTCGCACCTGGCCCTCGGCTGGCCCTCGGTCGCTCGGTGGCTTGTCTGCCCCTTCCTGGCTGGTTTCTGTTATGTTTCGGTTGTGCGTTGGTTGTCCGTCGGTTGCTGTGTTCGCGCCTGGCCCTCGGCTGGCACTCGGCCGCTCGGTCTCTCGTCTGCCCCTTCCTGGCAGGTTTCTGTTTTTGTTCCGCTGTCCGTCGGTTGTCCGTCGGTTTCTGCGGTCGCGCCTGGCCCTCGGCTGGCCCTCGGTCGCTGGGTGTTTCGCCTAACGCTTCCCAGTTGGTTTTGGCTATTTTTGGGTCGTGCGTCTGTTGTCCGTCGGCTGCTGTGGTCGCGCCTGGTCCTCGGCTGTCCCTCGGTCGCTCGGTCTCCCGTCTGCCCCATCCTTGCTGGTGTTGGTTATTTTTCGGTTGTCCGTTGGCCACAGCAACCGACGGACAACCGAAAAATAACCAACACCAGCCAGGATGGGGCAGACGAGAGACCGAGCAACCGAGTGCCAGCCGAGGGCCAGGCACGACCACGGCAACCGACGGACAACGACGCACAACCGAAAAGTAACCCAAACCAGCCAGCAAGTGGCAAACGAGAGACCGAGCGACCGAGGGCCAGCCGAGGGGCCAGGCGCGACCAGAGCAACCGACGGACAACCGACGGACAACTAAAAATAACCACAATCAGCCAGGGAAGGGGCAGCCGATGGGCCGAGCGACCAAGGGCCAACCGAGGGGCCAGGCGCGACCGGAGCAATCGACGGACACCCGGTGGACGACCCAAACCAACCAAAAGCAGCCAGGGGAGAGGCAGCCGAGGGGCTGAGCGACCGAGGGCCAGCCGAGGGCCAGGCGCGACAACAGATAACCGACGGACAACCGAAAACAATCAAAGCCAGCGAGGGAAGGGGCGGCCGATGGGGCCGAGCGACCTTGGGCTGTTGTGCGCCGCTAAGAGAGGGCCCAGACATCGCAATCGGTTTCTTGTAATTATCGCGTGTGTTTTTTTTTTTGGGGGGGGGGCGGCCCCGACCCAATATGTTTCTCCCGCCTTCCTGCTTCATGTTTCTACCTACGTCTTCCGAGCGACTTGTACGTCATCGTGGCCCAAGAGTAGACGAGCAGCTCATGCCATCATCTCCAGCCCCCTTCTCATCATGTTCATCCCCGGGCACGTTTGCCTATGAGATGAGAGGGGCATACAAGAGAGGGAGGACGAAGAAGGTGAAGTGCTCAGCGTATAGAAGGACCAGCAGAGTCAGAATAGGAGTCTCCCCTCGGCCTCCCTTTCCGCCCTCCCCCCGTGCTTCTCTGTCCTTGCTTCTCTGTCCTTGCTCCCTGGTCTTCCTTTGTCGTTTGTTGCCGGCGACGCCAAGGTTGCCCCGAGCCCGCCTCCTTCTCTGTCTTTCTCTGTTTCGGCTGAGCAGACAAACCCGCTAGCTGTTTGGATTATTTTACACGGCACTTATGCGCATTTAGCTGCGCGCCGCGCGCCGACGCAGCAGCGCGGCGGAGCTGGGCCTTTGGGTCAATGTTTCGTTTTGTTGTAGTGAAGTCACCTGTTTTTCTTCGGAGTCGGCATTGCTATTATTAGTATTATTATTATTGGCTCATGATTATTATTGTTGTTAAGAATCGTATTACTATGAGTATTATCATTATGATTATGGGTATGATTATTATTCGTATTATTATTGATGGTTTTACTCCACTCATTAGTATTATTATTATTACTATTATTATTATTAGTAGTAGTAGTAGTAGTAGTAGCAGTAGTAGTAGTAGTAGTAGTAGTAGTCGTAGTAGTCGTAGTAGTCGTAGTAGTAGTAGTAATAGTAGTAGTAGTAGTAGTAGTAGTAGTAGTAGTAGTAGTAGTAGTAGTAGTAGTAGTAGTAGTAGTAGTAGTAGTCGTAGTAGTAGTAGTAATAGTAGTAGTAGGAGGAGGAGGAGGAGGAGGAGGAGGAGGAGGAGCAGGAGTAGGAGTAGGAGTAGGAGTCAAGCTAGCCAGCTCGAGCGAGTCAAGCATGGCATGCCCAGTCCCACCCGCCCTCCCACAACATAAGAAGCAAAGCTGGCACAACTGGGGGCCGAAGTCACACCGGCCAGCCGGTTTGGTACAGCTGATGCGGCCGCGATGGCGGTTGCCGACGGGAACTGGCGAGCGCGTGTTGAATGCCGCGCACGCATTGCCAGACGAGTCGAGAATGGCCCGGTACACCGCAGGAAGCCAGAGGTGGCCGGAGGAAGCCCGACGGTCTGACAGGACACCCCAAAACATTTTTGTGAAAAAGCATTGGGTTTTTGATGTTTTTATGTTGAAATGCTTGCAAACACATGGTGTTCGGTAGGATTCTGACATGAACGCGCGAGTGTGCTCTTTGTGGTATTTTTTCACAGGATTCGCGGCCTGGGTGCATGACAGAGCATCGCGAGTGCACCGCGCGATGACGTGAAATCGCTGGATTTGACCGAATTCTTAAGATTCCTATGGTTTTCCTATGATTTCAGCAAGAGAGCCCGGGCGGGAAATTTGTACAATTTTTGTGAAAAAGCATTGGGTTTTTGATGTTTTTATGTTGAAATGCTTGCAAACACACGGTGTTCGGTAGGATTCTGACATGAACGCGCGCGTGTGCTCTTTGTGGTATTTTTTGCAATGGATTATCGCCGTGGACGACAGGACGTCCATGTCGAGAGGAAAAAATAAGAAAAATGTTGATTTTGTATTGTTTTTTACAGGTTAGGATGGGACCACCCGGATGCGGCCCCTATCTGCCGGCCTGAGGGGGGAGTAGGAGTATATTCTAATAAGGAATAAGGATAGGAGTAGGAGTAGGAGTCAAGCTAGCCAGCTCGAGCGAGTCAAGCATGGCATGCCCAGTCCCACCCGCCCTCCCACAACATAAGAAGCAAAGCTGGCACAACTGGGGGCCGAAGTCACACCGGCCAGCCGGTTTGGTACAGCTGATGCGGCCGCGATGGCGGTTGCCGACGGGAACTGGCGAGCGCGTGTTGAATGCCGCGCACGCATTGCCAGACGAGTCGAGAATGGCCCGGTACACCGCAGGAAGCCAGAGGTGGCCGGAGGAAGCCCGACGGTCTGACAGGACACCCCAAAGCATTTTTGTGAAAAAGCATTGGGTTTTTGATGTTTTTATGTTGAAATGCTTGCAAACACACGGTGTTCGGTAGGATTCTGACATGAACGCGCGAGTGTGCTCTTTGTGGTATTTTTTGCACAGGATTCGCGGCCTGGGTGCATGACAGAGCATCGCGAGTGCACCGCGCGATGACGTGAAATCGCTGGATTTGACCGAATTCTTAAGATTCCTATGGTTTTCCTATGATTTCAGCAAGAGAGCCCGGGCGGGAAATTTGTACAATTTTTGTGAAAAAGCATTGGGTTTTTGATGTTTTTATGTTGAAATGCTTGCAAACACACGGTGTTCGGTAGGATTCTGACATGAACGCGCGCGTGTGCTCTTTGTGGTATTTTTTGCAATGGATTATCGCCGTGGACGACAGGACGTCCATGTCGAGAGGAAAAAATAAGAAAAATGTTGATTTTGTATTGTTTTTTACAGGTTAGGATGGGACCACCCGGATGCGGCCCCTATCGGCCGGCCTGAGGGGGGAGTAGGAGTATATTCTAATAAGGAATAAGGATAGGAGTAGTAGTAAAAGTAGTAGTACTACTACTACTACTACTACTACTACCAGCAGCAGCAGTAGTAGTAGTAGTAGTAATAATAATAGTAGTAGTAGTTGTTGTAGTAATAGTAGTAGCAGCAGTGGTAGTAGTAGTGGTAGTAGTAGTAGTAGTAGTAGTAGTAGAAGGAGTAGTAGTAGTAGTAGTAGTAGTAGTAGTAGTGTAGTAGTAGTAATAGAAGTAGTAGTAATATAGTAGTAGTAGTAGTAGTAGTAGTAGTAGTAGTAGTAGTAGTAGTTGTAGTAGTAGTAGTAGTAGTAGTAGTAGTAGTACTAGTAGTCGTAGCAGTAGTCGTAGTAGTGGTATTAGTAGTAGAAGTAGTAGTAGTAGTAGTAGTAGTAGTAGTAGAAGTAGTAGTAGTAGTAGTAGTAGTAGCAGCAGCAGTAGTAGTAGTAGTTGTTGTAGTAGTAGTAGTAGTAGTAGTCGTCGTAGTAGTAGTAGTAGTAGTAGTAGTCGTAGTAGTAGTAGTAGTAGTAGTAGTAGTAGTAGTAGTAGTGGTAGTATCAACAGTAGTAGTAGTAGTAGTAGCAGTAGCAGTAGTGGTAGTGGTAGTGGTAGTGGTAGTAGTAGTAGTAGTAGTAGTAGTAGTAGTAGTAGTAGTAGTCGTAGTAGTAGTAGTAGTAGTAGTAGTTGTTGTTGTTGTTGTTGTAGTACGTCATTACTTCCCTCTGCTGGCCCTCATGCTGCCGATGATGTTTCCGCCCCTCCTTCCGCTCCCGCCTCTAGTCCTGTTTCCTCCCATCCTTCCCCCCTGATCAGACCGACTTTTGTTCTTACGCATGCCATTACTCGTGGCCAGATTGCGAAGGCCTGCGGCCAGTGCCGCCGACCCTGAAGGGGGACGTCGGCAACGACGGCGGCGGTGGCGGCGGCGACGACGACGACGATGACGTGGGCCCGAGTCCTCAGGGAAGCTTCTTCGGGTCTCTTGGGGAGGCTCTCGGGCGCCTCTGGGGGGGAATTTTAAGGTCTCTTGGGAACCTCTTGGGGGCCTCCTCTTGGGTGCCTTTTCGGATGTCCTGGTGGCCTCTTGCGGGTTTCCTGGGGCCTCTCGGGGCCTCCTTGGAGCTTCTCGGGGCCGAGGGCTCGAAATGTCCGCTCGGGCCCGCCGTCAAGGCACGCTCTTGGGGGTTTCCTTGGGCCGTCTTGGGGGCGTTTTGTGCTGTCTTGGGGTTATCTTGGGATGTTTCGGAGCGCTCTTGGAAGCCCCTGGGGCCGTCTGGTGGCGATCTTGAGGGCCTCTTCGGTCGTCTTGGAGCGGCGGGAAGCGGAAAAGGCGAGAACGCGCAAATTTGCCAAAAACCGAAAGGAATCAATGGTTATTCCCTCTTGGGGCTCTATCGGGAGTGCCTTCGGATGCCTCTTGGGGCATTTTGGAGTCTTCTGGGCAGTCGTTGAGCGTGAAGGCGTTTTGGACAGATCGTTTGGCGGGTGGGCCTCTTGGGATACTCTTGGCTTGTGTTGGTATTTTTTCTCAGCCACGGGGAGGGGATGCATATCTACCCCCCCCCCCGGGACCCCTCCAGAGAGCCCCCCCCCGACGGGGGAGGGATGAAAGGGAAGGGGCTTCCTTTCGGTTCGAGTACGACATTGCGAGTATTTTCTTTGGCTGACAGCCTTGAGGAGGGTGCAGGGAAACGGGACGACGCAGACGACGACTGACCGAGACAGCGACTCGAACAGACAAACCCCTCGCACACGCCGACCAGATCGGCGGATTTGCAATTCGCATTCGGCTCCGGCTCATGCCCCCCTACCTACCGTGTGTTATCCCTCTCTCTCTGTCTGTCTGTCTCGCCCTCTCTCTCTCTCTCTCTCTTGCTTTTTGTGGTATCTCTCTATATCTCTTGGTTATATCTTGAGTTATATATTTCACCTTGTGTGCATGTATGTATTTGTATATATATATATATAGATATTCTCGTAAGCATGAATATGTATGTGTGTTTACTTGTCGGTCTGTCTGTCTCTCTCTCTCTCTCTCTCTTTCTTTCTCTCGCTCTCTCTCCCTCTCCCTATTGTGTTGTGTATGGTAACCTCCTTCTCTTTCTCTCTCTCTCTGTCTCTCTATCTCTCTCCGTCTCTCACGTTTTCTTTCTCTCTCTCTCTCTCTCTCTTTCTCTCTTTCTCTCAGTTTCTATGTTTTTGTTTCTCTATCCCTCTCTCTCGCTCTCCTTCCCCTCCCTCCATATGTATATGTCAAACTTGCTAGTTCTCTTCATGTGTCTCTCTCTCTCTCTCTCTCTTTCTCCCTCTCTCTCTGTACATATAGATATGTATACATATGTATACCCGTATACAATAGAGTTTAAGTGCCTCAAGCTGTCCCTAGTCTCGCTTGCCTGCCCCTCCTCCTTTCCCATCCCAATCGCCAGTACCCTCCTCCCCCTCTTCTTGCACGGCGCGCCTTCTACGACTTGTCTTCTGCGGCGCCTTCCCTCGGCGGGAAGGTCACAGCGAGCCCGGTGGACGGGAGCTTCGTGGTGGTCTGGAGCAGCTGGGGCCAGGCAGGGCCGCCGGCTGCTTCCGCGACTCGGGCTGGTAGGAAAGTGAAGAGCAGGAAGGAACAGGACAATGCTGATGAGGAGTACGAGTTGATTGGAGGGGTAATGAGGGTCCGGAGAAGGATGAAGACGAGGAGGAGGAGGAGGAGGAGGAGGAGGAGGAGGCAGGATACGAGGAGGTCGAGGAGGGAGAGGATGAGTGCTGTAAGTTTGACGCTCGACCCTGTGATAACGGTATAACCTTGATGGTGCCTGGACGCACTGCGCGTTACATAGGTCGCCAGCAATGTGGGCCGACTAGAGGAAAGCGAAATTGTGTCGAGGGGAAGGTTGAAGAGGGAGGGAAGTCATGATTACGCACTTCATGGGCAGACGGAGTCTGAGCCCACAGAGCGGGATTGGGAAGAGGGGGAGAGGGGAAGATGGAGAACCGAGAAAGGTGGCTGGTAGCTCAAATTGCTCCTGCCTGTCTCGCTTCCTCGTTCTCCGCCCTGTCCTCGTCGTCCTCTTCATCCTCGTCCTCTTCTGCCACCCTCCCACTCCCTCTATATATATGTGTACATGTATATAAACATATACACACATATATGCACATATATGTGCACATGTATCAATGTGTGTGTATCTGTCCTGCTCGCCGTCTTCCATCTGACCCTGTCTTGGGCTAGAGGCAACACCAAGTGCCGCTCAGCTCCGAGAGGAGCAGCACGCAGCAACGGCAGCAGCGGCGCAGGGGCCAAGGAAGAGCAGCACGCAGCGGCCAGGGCCCGAGGAGGCGGCGGAGTCTGCAAGGACCAGAGGCGACGATAGGGGCGAATAGCCCAGGGGAGAGCAATACATGCATCCAGGTGCGCCGATGATCTATGTCTTCGGCAAGGCTCCCGGGCGAATGCGTGTAATGCCCGCCCCTGGGCTATTCGCCCTTATCGTCGCCGCCGACAGGAGCGGGGCAGGGCAGGAGGGACCATACCTCACCCAGGGTGCGCACCGCGCCTCCGACGCCGAGGGGGGCCCCCCGTGCCATCCCTGCCCACGGGCCGCGGCGCCACGGCGCCCAGAGGGCCCCAGAAGGAACACGAGAACCTCTAGGATCTGGACCCCTTCTTCGAACAGAAGCAACTGCATGAACAGAATGTCTCGGAGGTCCGGGCGGTTTTCTTGGATCGGCCCTGAGGCCGCCCCCCCGTTGCGGTGCCTGGGGCGCCCTCCCTGGCGCGCTCCGCGTGCCTGCGAGGGGAGCGCCGATCCGAGGAATCCGCGCGGACCTCCGAGATATTCTGTGTATGCCGCCTCCTCCTCCTCCTCCTCCTCCTCCTCCTCCTCCTCATCATCATCATCATCATCATCATCCTCATTCTCCTAATCCTCCTCATCCTCCTCATCCTCATCCTCCTCTTTTTTATTTCCTCCTCCTCCTCCTCCTCGTCCGTTACCATTTTGGTTCAAGTCTAGGACAGGCCCAGCACTCAAGCGCGGCAGCCCTTCGTGCGGGGCTTTCCAACTGTCACAAGCTGGCGGACACCCTTTCTCTCTGCGATCCCCGCCACATTTCATGGCACACGTGGATGTTCCCATGGATTCTCAGGAGGCTCTGGAGTTGGCCGCTGCTATCGAAGCTGCTCCCACCTTCCCGTCACAGGACTGCGGCAAAGGCAAAAGTGCCGCGCGCGCTGTCGCTCGTAAGCTCAATCCTGGAGATGCGGTTCGCTCTGACCTTCCCGGTGACGACCTCTCATCCGAAGAGTTTCTACGCCAGCTGTGCAGAGAGGAGTTCTCCAACATGCGCTTTGCCCTCTCGTCTGAGACCGGTGCCTCTGTCGCGGGGACGATCAACACACATCACATTGCGCTATTGGACATGCTCTCTCAGATGCAGGCCGCCATGGCTAAGCAGACGTCTGTTGTACAGCAGCATATACAGAGTGCCGTCACGCCGAAGCTCGACGCCCCCCACCGCAATATGCAGGCCCAGTTCCATGACCACGCTGGCCTATTATCGTCTGCTCAACGCCGCCTCGACTTGCATGACACAGAGATTGCAGCGCTTCGCTCCCAGATGGACACCCTCCGCAGAGAGTTCGTCCTCGCCATCGAGAAGCTGAAGCCCCAGGTCGTCACCCTCCCCCTCGTTCGACCGCGAGGCTGACCCCGCCGCCCTCGTCGCCGTTGCTCAGAAGGTCACCACCACTGCCAGTGTTCAATTCGCCGTTGCCCCGTGGTTCGAGTCTTTTGGCTCTGACCCCTCCGAGTTCAAGATCGAACAGCGCTCATCATCGCCCTCCAGGCGTTTCGGAATCTCTCACGCTGGGCCTCCTGGGGCTGCCGCTCGCAAGGCGTCGGAGGCCCTCGCCAACCTCAAGTCCAACGGCGCGTGGAAGGAGTTCTGGGCCACCCCTCTTGGCGCCGAGCGCCGCCGCCTCCATCTCGGCCCCGACAAGAGCCCCAAGCAGATCAAGCTTGAGGTCACCCCCCGCAAGGCTCGCGCCCTCAGGGAGGACCAGTACCCTAACAAGCGCTACTACACCGACCCCGAGCACGGCATCCTCTCCGTCGGGCGGGACAAGATCATGCAAGTCCAGGTCTTCCACGGTGGCGAGCCCCCGAAGATCCTCTGGGACATTGGGCAGCTGGCCAAGAACGACATGTCGGACACCGCTCTCCGCGACGCCACCAAGCCGCTCACCGCGCCCACGGGCCCCAGCCAGTGGTCTCTTTAGCGCTGCTTTCCTCTCCCAGCTACCGCGCGCCCCCGACTCACCGTGGCCCCCGCCGCGCCTCGCGACCGGGAGCGCCCGCGCCCCCTCCAGGCTGGTGACGACGCGGCCGCCCTGGAGCGCAACCACCTTCTACGGCTTCGCCTTGGGGCCACCACTATCTCGCTACAAGAGGTTCACAAGGGCCATCTCCAGCTCTCCGCCTTCGCCCACTCGCGCGCGCCGAACGTTGTCGTGCACGCCAGTTTCTTCGGCCCGTCTCCCGAGGATCGCATCCGCGGTGGTGTGGCTATTCTCACCCCTCCTCTTGCTGCGGGCTGTGAATCGCTGACTGCGTCTTCGCGGAGGGCGCGCGTTCTTGGGCGCGCGTTGTCAGTCGTCGCGCCTTCCGTTCGGTCTACCCTCTACATCTTCAACGCCCACGACCGCGACCTCCCCCCCTCGGATGCCCAGCTCACCCCGCGCGACGCCCGCGCCGGGGCCGCCGCCGACCTGGGCCCCGAGCGCGCCATGGTCGCGCTCAGCGGGGGCTTCAGTTTTGTAATCCAGGAAGCGGCTTGCCTGCGCAAGCCAGTGGCTGCCGCGCGCCGCGGAGCTCGACGCCATCGCGCTCGCGCCCCAAAGTGGCGAGAGCCACTGGCCTGGCGACCTTGGCCGGGGCTGAGTCCGGCCAGCCGACTCGCCGCAAGAAGAGCCCGGACTACGGCGCCATCATCGATCGTTTCTCCTGCTCACACGTGGGCCCGCGTCTTTGCCAGGCGGCTGTCGGCGCCTCCACCGTCGACTCGGCCGCAGCTGTTTATGGCGAGAAAATCTCGGACCATGCGGCGCGCGCGGCTTCGTTCCCTCCTCGAGCCGAGAAAACCCAGAGATCAACGCGCCATCGACAAGCACATCTCTCGGGAGCCCGCGTTCAGGAGACGTCTGGAAGGCCCCGTCCGAGGCCGTCGACTGGCCCTGCCTGCCCCCCCCATAAAGAAAGAAGGAAGCTCGAGCTTTGCGAGACTGCGATGAAAATCGCCGCTGCCGAGACGAAGGACACGCTGGTTCGCGGGCGACCCGGCCACCCCCGCTTTCTCCTCCAACACTGCCGTGCCATCGCTCCTGTCGTTTGGCGCCAAGACGCTCTCTCAGCATTTTGGGCCCCAGCGTTCTCTCGCAATGGTTGGGGGGCTGCTGCCGCTCATACTTACCTCCGCGAACATCTACCTCCCCCTGTTGATGTCCATCCCCCGCCGCCCTCTCGCGCGATGCTTCGTGCTTCGCTGAGAAATGCCCGTCGCTCTGCGCCTGGCCCTGGCGCCCCCCCCCTACGCGTCGCGGGCGGCGTCGCCGTTTGCTATCGACGTTCCCCGGGGTGCTCTAGAATGGCCGTGCTCTGGGCAGTCGCTGTTCTACGACGCCAGCGACACCTTCCAGATTCTCTTGCCCACGAGCGTTTCTGACTTCGAGCTGGCCCCCGGGGGCTGCGCGAGCGCCCCCAGTAAGGTGAGAGTCCTGGGTCTCAGAAATTGCGACGCGAAGCTGATCTCGGCCATTATCAATCGTGCGAATTGCCCCGCTCTCAAGGCCAGTGCCCCGCAGTGCCGGAGGGGCTTTATTCCCGGGGGAAACTTCAGGAACAACATCCTCGAGCTCGACGCATCCAGGCGCATCCTCTCGGTCGGAGAGCCCGGGTCCACCGAGATCGCCCTCCTGTCCAGCCTCGACTTCGGCCGGGCCTTCCTGCCCCTGAACCAGGACTTCCCCCCGCTGTCCTTGTGGGCCCTTCACCTTCTTGGAGCCTTTTCTCTCCTTCGTCGAAGCCCTCTACCTATAGATCCAGGGCGCGGTTATGTTCGTGGGCGCCCCTTCCCACCTCTATTGGATCAAGAGTGGCATCATCCAAGGTTGCGCACTCTCGGGGACCTCATTTGCTTTCAGTACCTCAGCATTTCTCCATTTTCTCTCCGACATGATCGAGAACCCCTAGAGTGGCCTTGCACAGGCGCGCGCCGATGACATTGGGGGCGCCGTGGCTAATGTCTCCGATCCCCGCGGCGTCCACGGCGCAATGGAGCAGGCATCGGGTTTGGCCAACTTGTGTCTGGAGACGTCCAAGTGCAAGGTCGCCCCCCTCTCTGGCCCCCATCAGGCCCTATTTGGAGCGCCGCTTCAAGACTGCCATCGCTGACGCGGTTCCTGAGTGTTGCCAGTTCGAGGCATCTCCCTCGTCATAATACTTGGGCATATGGCTGGGCCCCGGCGCGGATCCGTCAACACGCTGGCTCGAGCCTGCGTCTAAGCTTAGGCTTCGCGCCCAGGCCGTCGGCAGGAGCACTGCGCCTGCCGGCCCGTCCTTCACCGTGTGCAACGCGCGAGCGGTCGCCACCATCACCGACGTCGCGCAGTTCTGCTGGCCGCCCAGCCACGCGCTCCCCCCCGAGCTCTCCGTCCTCGCGCAGGTGTTCCGCATCCCGCTCGGCGCCCTCGACCTGGCCCCGCCGTCGCAGCTCGATCTTTGGGGCGGCCCCCGCGCCCTCCGCTGGGCGCGCGTAGCGGTCGCTTCGCACGCGCGCGCGGCTCTTTGCACATCTCCACGCTGGCAGGAGTGGATTGCCCAGCTTCGGGCCCACCCTCATTGCCATGAAGACTGGCGCGCTCTCGACATGCTCGCCTCGCGGCGGCCCCGCCCCTCTTTCCGCCCCCCGCGCTCGTCGAGAACCTGGAAGCCGCTGCTGCGGGGCGCACCCCTGCTGGGCCTTTGGCCCCCCTGGCGCCGCCGGCTGCCGCCGCCGCCCGCCAGGCCCTGCGCCCGCCCGGCAGCCCCCGTCCTCGGCCGCAACGCGCTGCCCATGCCGCCCTGCGGCGCCTCGCCATCGCCGACGCCCCGCCGGTCGCCCTGCTGCTCCGCCGCCTCGCCAAGCTCGCGGGGCGCCGCGCCCGTGATCTCTCCCCCGTCAACTGGGGCGCCTGCGCTGCCGTTCTCCGCCGCTGCCCCTGCTCGCGGGCTTGGGCGGTGCACCGCAGGCGGCCGGGCGCCTGGCCCGCGACGTCGCGCATCATCTCGCCGCATTGCCGTCGGCGGCGCGCCTATGGTTGCCTCGGCCGCCCAGACTCGGTCTGCCACTACGCGGGGTGCCCAGTGATGTTCGGCGCCCTTCGGCGCGCCCTCTCGCGCCCGCCCCCGCCCCCTCGGCTGGGGCGCTGGTCGCTGGCCCCGACCCCCCCCGGTCGCCTGGTGCCACATGTGCGCCGCCTACAACATGCACAAAGAAACGCGCCTCATCGAGCCCTGGCCGCTCTCCCCCGCCCAGCTGCGATCCGTCGCGGTTGCCGGCGTTCGCGCCGCGGTTCTGGCCGCCCCGCGCGCCTCTTCTGAGCAAGAGCGCCAGGCCCTTCAGCGCCGCGACTACATCGCGCACATGCCGCAGCCGAGCTCATCCTCATCTACGTCCTCGAGCCCCCCACCCTCATCGCCGCGCCTGGCTCCACCGCCGTCGTCTCCCTCATCTGCTTCGACCCGTTCAATTTTGTCGGCCTCTCCGACGTCCCCCACTTCTTCTTCGACAGCCTCCACAGCGGTTGCGTCGCCTCCGCCGTCGCTGGACATCGACGACTCTGATCTGAACGAGGCCAGGGGGTTCCTGATCCACAGTGGCGCGATCTCGCTGGACGGACCTCTTGCTCGCCCTCTGGCGCATGACCAGCCTCGCGGCGTTAGAACGCAAGTCCCGGTGTCGTGTTCGGGCCCGCCGTCGCCACGCCCTGTTCACGTCGGCGTCAGAGTGCACGTCCCGTTCTTTGGTTCGGGCTCGCCGTCGCCACGTGCTGCGCGCCCTTGCAGTGGCGCCTCAGCCGACGGCATTAGAACGCAAGTCCCGTTGTCGTGTTCGGGCTCGGCGTCGCCTCGCGTCGGATGCCTCGAACTTGGCTCCGCATCCATCGGCGTTATAGCGCAAGTCCCGTTGTCGTGTCCGGGCTAGACGTCGCCTGCTGTCGGATGCCTCGATCTCGGCCGCGCTGCCGTGGGCGTTAGATCGCAAGTCCCGTTCTCGAGCTCGGGCTCACCGTCGTCACGTGCTGGAACTTCGGGCAGTTACTCGTCGCGACCGATTGCTGCGTCGAGACCTGTTGCTCCCTCTCCTGCGGCTGCCCACTGCAATTCGATGTCGACCTCGGCTCCAATGGCCGCGCGAAGTTCTCGGATGACTATTCCCGTTATCCGCCTCCTCCCCGATTGGGCCCTCGACCCAGCCGCCCGGCAGCGCTTCGCGTTCGGTAGGCCTCGCCTCGCCGATCCCCTCGTCTCGCGTTCGCTCTTCCCCCTCTGGCCGCATCATCTCGACCCCCCCCCCCCCATGTGCCCCCAATTTGTTCCCGAGGTCTTACCCTCCCGCCTGCAGCGCGTTCCCACCGCCCCCTCGTCCTTCGCTCGTGAGACCTGCTTGTGCTGATGCGTGCCCCCCGCTCGCCCCTCCCCTCCGCGTGAGCCGTTCTCAACATCCATGCAGCCTGTTACCTTCGCCCACGTATCATCCCCATCCCCTTCCGTCTCTCGATCTTGTTCTTATGTTGCACACTATTCTCCCTTGATTGGAATTGCGGCTTTCCGCGCGTTGAACACCGTCGGGCAGGCACCCGTGTTCTCTCTTGTCGCGGCCGCCCCTGCCGCCGCTCTCGCCTTGTCCCCCTCCGCCCCGCTCCTCAAGCCCTCCCTGCTGTTGCCCTGTGCCGTCTCTCCTCATCCCTCCCCCGTGCTGGTCCCGCCACCGCCCGCCTGTCTCGGCGTTGTTGCATCGTCTCTTATCACCTCGCTCAATTCGGATGGAGGCCCGTCGCCCCCCCCCCCCCCCCCACGTCGCAGTCTTATGTTGTGCGCGGCCCCTCGCCCGCGTAGATGCTGACGAACCTCGCCCGATATGATGGATTTTTCCCCCTCCTCGTTGCTTCCCCTTTTCCTCGCTCGTGCTGGCCCCCTTCCCCTGTCTGAGCGAGGACGGGGACGGCTGGGGCGTCTTCGCCCGGCCGTTCGACGACCGTGGGCGCCCAGCTGGCGAGGAACGCCAGGCGATGCCTCGCGGGCCAGCGCACTGGTGTTTTCTTAAGCTTTTGGCTGGCCTTTCTTTCCCCGCAGGGCGGGGGAGGAGGAGGAGGAGGAGGAGGAGGAGGAGGAGGAGGAGGCGGAGGAGGAGGAGGAGCAAGAAATCCGCAGGAGGAGGCATGGGCAGATGGGCAGGACGATCAGAGGCGGGCGAACTCAGACGACGGTGGTTGGCCATCGGTGGCGGGGGCCTTCGTCGCCACGGCTGGACGCAGCTTGGGAAACTGGTGCGCTTGGACCCCGGGAAGGGTCCGAGGACCGAGCGTGCTCCGCCCTTGTCTCGCCTCGCCTCGCTCCGAGGCGGGGGCGGCGGGGAGGCGAACGGGGAGACTGCGGCCGCCCCCCATGCTTCCGGAGGGATAAGCACGAGAAACACACACACACACACACACACGCACACACACACACACACACGCACACACAGACACAGTTAATCGTCGACCTTAAGGAAAAGATAAGAAGACATGGGAAGGATGGGGTGGGTGTGTGGGGGGGGGGGGGGCGAAAACCCAGAACATATGGACAACGATGGGGAAACCTGGGATTTGTTCCTACTTGCTTGTGTGCCCCAAGGCGTCTTCAATGCTTCGCCCTTTTCCGACAAGGTGTGGCACGTCCTCCACTCGGGGAGCCTTTTTTTGGAAGCGGGTTAGGGCAGGCCCGGGGGCGCGGCGTCGCGGCAACCAGGGGCGACGCCACACGCACGGAGTCCTCGGACGAGCCGAGGATCGAAGATGAAATAACGGCATAGACTTATAATGTCCCGACCCATTTGTGATCGGTGTTTATTCATCGGCGGGGGCCTTCGTACCCCCCCCTCCCCCCCATGGAGTAGATCGGGCGGTTTTTGTTTGCGTCTGGTTCGAGCTGGTGGGGTCTCCCCCATAATAAGCGCCCTGTTCCAAACAGTCGCATTCAGCAGAAGTCCGAAGCCAGACCCCCCCTTCCCTCCCTTGTTACGCCGAATGGCGAAACGCCGAATAAGAAAACTCTCACCCTGTGATGTTTCGACATACTTTAGCTTTGACCGCCAAAAAGAAGGTCGAGCGCCAGGAGAGTACCAAAACTGGCTGATGTTCACGTGTCGGGCCCCGGGAGGCTGTACTTGTTCGACGTTTCGCTAGCGTGTCGGGCACACATTCGATAGTGTCCTGGGTGTTTGAAATTATTTCTGGGATGTGGTCCGTAAGTACGATGAGAACCACATAAGTATAGACAGAAATGTTCGGCGCTCCGCGCGGAGTCCTTGGATCTGCGCTGGGCCCCCCCTGAGGCCCTGGCGGCTCATCCAGCGCCGCCCTTAGCGCGCTCCGAGCGCCAGGGAGGGGGGCCCAGCGCAGATCCAAGAAATTCGCGCGGACCGTCAAAAGCCTGTGTGTATGGCTTTTTGTTTGCTCTTCGAGGCAACGATCCCTTGCAGGCTCCTGCCATGTCCTGCGCGTGGTGCCAGCTCGACCCGATTCTAGGGAATTGTCTCCGGAGCTCCCGCCGGTTGCGGGAGGCTGCAGGCGGAGGAGGAGGAGGGGGGAGGAAGGAGGAGGAGGAGGAGGGGAGAGGAGAGAAGGAGGAGGAGGCGGGGAGGGGGGGGGGGACGAGGGGGGGCGGGGGGAGGGGGAGGGGGAGGGAGATGAAGAGGAGGGAGGAGGAGGAGGAGCAGGAGGAGGAGGAGGAGGAGGAGGAGGAGGAGGAGGAGCGGGAGGAGGAGGAGGAGGAGGAGGAAGAGGAAGAGGAGGAGAAGGAGGAGGAGGAGGAGGAAATTGTGCGAGGCTCCCGCCTGGGCGGGGGAAGGTCTTCACGGCAGGACGGGCAGGGCTTGTCTGGCAGCGCTGGTGTGGGGCTCTGTCATGCTCGGCCTGTGTCGGCCATCATTCCGGGGCGGCCCAACCGACCCCTAGCAAGCCATCCCCTTCCGTGACGTCCCCCTCGCCTCGCCCCAAGACGGGTGCATGCGGCCGGAGGGAAGCGCTTGGAAGGCGAGGGTGACGTCACGGAAGGGGATGGTCTGCTAGGGGTCGGTTAGACCGGGCCCGAATGATCCCGACCAAATTGATCGGGTGGGGACTTGCATAGGCGTTCTCCAAGAGTCGCAAAGCAAGGCTATGGCCAACGGGCGATGGCGAAACAGCTATGGTGAACACCCGCCATCCGAGCTTCACACAGAATGTCAAGCGTATGTAATCAATACGATGCTAACTGCTAACGCCGCCGAAGAACGGGTCGTGGAGGACGAGTTTGCCACATACTATCCCGTCAACGTATGTAAATACTACTTGGCTCGGCAAAAAGCCTGCCCCGCACAGTCCCTTCGGCGACGAGGTTGCTGCGGACCAACGTGACGGTGGTCGAGGGCCGTCAGGAAAAGAGCATTTAGGTGTATGCTGTCCTTCAACACATGCAACATTGCTGTAGAGATTGGGTGAGAGCGGATACGGAAAAGGCATTTGAATATTAGACATCTCGAACGGTGATGTCGACTCGACATGGACAATGTGCGGGATGGAGTCCGCCGCCATTCCTGCTGGAGGACCCCGGCCAGCCCCATGTACATACCCCAACGAGTCTTAGACGACTTGCAGAAGCCGTGGGTCCGAATACAGGAGAGGTGGGAGGAGAGGGCGGAGGACAGGGCGGAAGGTGAATGAGGAGGAGCGCGGGGGGAGTCAGGATCATGGGATCGGGAGGGGGAGGGGGACCACTCCCCCCTCCCCGGGGAGAAGAAGGAAGAGGAGGAGGAGGTCTCCGAAGGATGCGCGGGCTGCAGCGGGCGGGAGGTGAACCAAGCCTGGGAGCACTTCCAGTGGCAGCCGCAGCTCACCTGGCAGACCCGGGGGAGAAACCATGGCCATCGCCTCTCGTGCCTTGCCTCCAGCTCCTTGTGTTATTTTGTGTTGCCTAGCCTAGCCTCCAGCTCCTCCACGGTAACTATTCACCTGCTGTCCTCCTTCGCATCCCCATTAACTTCAATGTGCTAATTACGGCGTTGCTCTGTGTGGCTCCCGTCGGGGCACGCTACCATCAGCAAGTGTCGTTCGGGCGCGACGGCAATGCAGTCGGCGATCGACCTGCGGACCGCCGAGGCTGCGCGCGCAATCGGCGTGGTGGCCATCGCCAAGGCTCCGCAGGGGCAGTGCCCCGACTGCGCGTGCACGCCGTCGCTCACGTGCCCGCCGCTGCCGTGTCCGCAGCTGGCGTGCCAGTGGCCCTCGGCATCTTGTTTTGTCCGTCCCGGAAGCGGCCCGCGGGCTTGGCGGTCTTCGTCTTCGTCTTCGGGCTGCTCGTCGGTTCGACCCTCGTCGCGTGTTGGGCGCTGGCCGCACCCGCGCGGGCGGGAGTCGGCGGACACCTCGCGGAACCTTGGCAGTGCAGCAGTCTCGCGCTGCTCGTGCGCGCATCCGCTCTTTGCCGCGAGCGCGGCTTCTTCTACGTGGTGCGGTGTCGCGTGGCGGAGAATGTCGTCCTGTGACACGGACAGGGTTCGTTCCGATTCCTCCGATTCGATTTCCGATTCCGATTCGATTCGACTTCGGAGTCTGATTTGGACTCCGATGTCTCAATGAAGACTTAGTAGCCTGCCGACTTCCGCCGATTCGACTTGACTTCTCCCGACTCGGCTGCCGATTTCCGCCGCTCCGATTCATTTTGATCACTGGTCCGACTCATTGGTTCGATCCTGGGATCTCCTGGCGGTGTCGCGTGGCGGGACCCGTTGTCCTGTGAAACGGGCGGCTCGCCTCAGGAGAGCGTGGCGCGCTCTCATATACGTCTCCACTCCGTTGGCGATGACTGCAGTCGAAACCGATGATAAGGAGAGGTAGTCTTCCCAAGGGTACCCTTGCATCCGTGCCTCTTAGGTCCACCATTGATCTTTTTCGATGTCCAGCCCCGCTCGAAAAGCTCCGACATGGACGTTCAAGGGGCTGGCATCCTTATCACGCATCCTTACTACCAGTTTAGACTGTGCGTCCCCAAGCAAGCGGCGACGACTATGACGAACCGACCGTCCCTGGCCAGGGCAGTGACGCGAGGCCATCCGCCTCTGGTGGCCGCGGCCGTGTTTGCCATGGCGCCTGGCCCACATCAGCCGAGAAGGCCTGTGACCGAACTGTGGCCGAGAACGTACCTGAAAATGCGGCCGAAAGCCGAGTGCGACCGCGATAATGTCTGAAATCGTGAACCGAATTGGTTCCGATCCAAGGTAATTATCCGGCCACTTCTGGAGAGGTTCGGGCGCCGGCTTCGGTCACACTCTGGCAAGTGCTCGGGCAGAGTTTCGGCTACTACCGCACCCCTGATAGAGACGAGGCTACGTGACGGTTGCGGGCGACTGGGCGCGTGGCTCACGCAATGTGCTCAGGAGGTTTCAGACCCGGCATGATTCCTTGCCTGTTGAGGGTGGCAGTGATACCCAGGCCCATTCCACGGTGGTGTATCCGCTGGCTTCCAGACCCTGGATACCTTGTCCAATGGTTTCTGCTCCAATGCTCTCACCGTGCTCGCCGTCGCCTGCCCTTGCCGCTGCTGGGCTCCGCGCCTGGCATCCACAACCTCGCGGAACCTGCGAACATCGCCGCGCAAAGCGTCGTCGCCGTCGCCATCGGCATCAGCGACATCGTCATCGTCATCGCCGTCGCCACCGAGCATCGTCATGCGTCTCCGTCGTCGGCTTCATCATCGCGCCGCCATGGTCGTTCGGCCCAGCGCCCGCGTCGCGCCCGCTGCAGCAGGAGGGAAAGCACCCCTCTCACGCTGCGCGAGCCGCCGCGGGCCCCCCGGCAGGCTCTGCAGCCACCGCGCCGCCCGCGGGCGGCGCCGCCGCACCGGCCAAACAAGTCGCCCCCGGGCGCGCCCACTGCCTGCCAGCGTCGGGCCGGACGAGAGGGGGGGGAATAGGGAAAGGGGGGGGGTACGGAATTTGCTGCATGCAGCTGGTTTCGGCCCCGCCGAGGGGCCCGTTCCTCGATGCATGCACGCCTCCTGGCGCCGGGAGGCGCTGGGAAAATCAGCCACGCGAGCTGATTCTCTAATCCCCCCTTTGCTCTCCCCCCCTTTCGCCCGGGCCGACCGCGGGCAGCGACGCCGCGGGGTCGCTGCCCCAAGAGGGGCCTTCCTGCGCGGGCCCGCCGCCATCGCGCCCATCGCGCACGCGACGAGAACGTGTCTGACTCCGTCGGGTCGGGCCGAAGACCTGTGCAGGCATAGACCGTCAAAACTACGAGTATCGGCTGCACGTAAGAGGGACCCTTCGCCGGAGTGACCTTGTGGTGCGGGCCCATTGGGGTCCCCGATCGCCGAACGCGAAGCGACGGTGGCGTCTTGCGCGCTTGTGCTTGGCCCCCCCGCGGCCCCCAAAAAGCCGCGCACCAAAGGTCACTCTTACCCAGGGTCACTCTTACGTGTAGCCGACTCAGTAAGGACGCACGGATGTCCTTGAGGTACCCCTTGCGTCCTTGCATCTGCGGCCCGTCCTTCGCGGTTTCATTGGCCAGCCCTTCAGGGTGTTGGCAGCCCGCCACCCAAAAAGTGCCAACTTCGGCGTCCAAGGCCCTTGCGTGCTTACCGCCCGTCCTGACTATTGACTCCGACTGTACATTCGAAGACATGCATACATGGATTAGGTGCTCGTTTGGGGGACCTTCTTGGGGACCGCCTAAAGGATCTGTTCGACTCCAGCTAGACTCAAGTTTAATTAAAGTTCGATTCAAGTTCGATTCGAGTCGACGGACATTCGACGTAGCATCGACGCATGAGTGGAGCCAGTGGCTCCAGGAAGGTCCCAGAACCTGCATCTAACATGGAGCCATCGGAGGCCGACCCTGATCGTGCGCCACGTCGGCGGGCGACAACTCTGCGCGCAGCCGCTTCGTGGGCCGGATGGCCTCCCATGCCACCGCGTTGGCGAGAAACATGTCCGCATCAGCGGCCTCGTGGGCGGGGCCCCTGGGCCGCGCCCCTGCGGATGCGGAGCGCTCTGTTTGCGGATGCCCCGCGCGGGACGCATCCGCGCGGGACGCATCCGCGGGACCGCGCTCCAGAATCCAGACCGCCGCGAGGGCGCGGGCACGGATATGGTCGGGAAGTTTGGCTTAGCAAGTCACTCCGCCGGTCTTGGCCCACCACGCTTTGCCGCGACGCGGTATCCACGTCCCGCTCCCGATTGTCAAAGCTCCCAGCTTTTCCGAGCCTCCGCCCCACGGAACAGAGCGACACGCCATCCGTTTAAAAGGCACAGCGTGTCGCTGGGGCCGCCGCAGCGACACGCTAATCGGGCCGCGCGAAAGGGTTGGATAGGCAAAGGTGGTGGGTTACGAAATCTGCTGCATGGAGTTGGTCTCTGCCCCGCCGCCAGGGCAATTCCGCGATACCTGGACGCCTCCCAGCGCCAGGAGGCGCCAGGAAAGCCAGCTTCGTGAGTTGACTCTCTGCTCTAACCTTTGCTATCCTACCCTTCGGCCCATCGCTGGCCGCGCCCCGCTCGCAAAGTGTCGACATGGCCTTCCGAGGCCCTTGCACCCTTACCGCGCATCCTTATGATATTCGAAGAAGGAAAACGCCATAAACATAAACTGTTGGCGCTCCGCGCGAAGCGCTAAAAGTTTATGTTCACGCCGTCTCTCTCCTTCCAAGACCCGAACACGCCAGATCTCGGGTTTGCCGTCGCTGTTTGAGGAGCGCATCCTGGATTTAGACGGTCCAGTTCTCGTGCGATGCTTGCAGCGGGAGCTCACATCACATTTCAGATTGGGTCTCCTAAGTTTCATGATGGCGCCGTCAGGCCAGCCCGAGTCCCCCGAACCCGAGTCCTACGTCTCCCCGAGGGACAAACACAAGTCAATGTGGGTCTCGTGAGATACGGGAAAAGTTAGGAAATGGAAGGGAAGAAGAAAAACATGAAATTGGGGAAAAAGATCGGGAATCCTCGAGTTAGTGTCGATTTGTGCGCTTGTGCCTCCCTGGGCCACATTCATTATATGTTGCCCACGCCGGCGGACGCGCGCAGCCAGCGCGAGAGGAGATCTCGCCAACTCCCTTTCCGAGGCTGCCGTGTTCGTGTGGCCTGCAATGCTAAGACGCCTCGCCTGGCCGCCTTTTCTACTTCGACGGGATGGGCCTCCCGCTGCTCCGCTAACTTGGTGCACACTGTCTTCAGTGCCTGGGGGCCGCCTGCGCGCCCCGCACCGGCCGACTCTCGACGGTCGGGTCTTCTCCCCCTCCCCCCTCTGCGGCCGCTCTCTGCTTTTCCATTCGGGGGTGGACGGACACCCCACCCTGACGCGTCGATCAGTGAATTGTCCGTCTTAGGTTCTCGAGAGGACGCCGCGGCCGTCATGTTCCAGGCTCGCGCCTGCCAGGTTTGGGCCCGAGGTCGCTTCACGAAACCATGTGTTGCCAAAGGGGGCTCTGTCCATCCCCGATCCACTCGCCCCGTGCGCCCTCGCGCCCGGCGCGCCCCGCCGGTCTCGACCCACGTGGCCCGTGGAGTGTCTGTGGGCTCTCGTGCGTCTTCGCGCCGTTCGGCTGGAGGTGGCAAGTACCCCCAGCTGCCCGCACCACGATTGGCCAGGCCAGAAACAAAACACGAGAGAGGCAAGGCGAAACGAACGGGGGGGCAGCACGAGGAACCATGCGGCACAAGGAAAGCGGAAGCAGGTAGCATACTGCATAGAAGTCAGATGCATCTTGCGCGAGGGCCTTGGCGTGGTAATGTCAGCGAGGCGGTGGCAGGATAGTCGAGAGGACATGCCCTGGAAGGCTGATAGGGGGAAAGGGGGCTGGAGCCAAGCACTCATGCCAATGGTGGACCCGGAAAGAGAAAGTAGACCATGAGCGCGGATAGATCGTGGGAGGTGTGGCGATTCATTGTGGGCAATGTGGTCGAGTGGCACTGGCGGACGCTGCCATGGCATCACAGGCTTCGCTTTTTCCTGCTCTCTCTCTCTCTCTCTTTCTTTCTCCCTCTCTCTGACTCTCTCTCTCTCTCTCCCTCCCTCTCTCTCTCTCTCTTCTCGGCATGCATGGGCCGATGGACTGGGAGGAGGAGCTGGGCCGATGAGGATGTTTGGGAGGGGAGGCGGGTTAAGAAGGGGTCTCACCTGGAGGTTGTGACGCGGAGCAAGGAAGAAGAAAAATGGGAGACACACCATGACAAGAGACACGACGGGTCGGCGCAGTGGCAGCACAGTCTGCCTCAGACTCCCCCTTTGAGTTGTC
>CAUYUJ010015824.1:295182-310416 GCA_963575745.1 Prorocentrum cordatum | reverse complement strand
CCCCCCCCCCCCCCTCTCCCGCGCCGCCCCAGGCCAGGCCCATCCAGTGTCTACGCCCCCCCTGGCGTGGCCAGCGAGAGGCATGTGCACCGATCCTGGGCCCAGGATGGGCCTGGGCCAGGGTCGGTGGGTACAGCAGGAGCTCGACCACGAGAAACCTTCTGCAAGAAACCCAACCCTGAGACCCCATGACGTTTCGTTTTTTGGGTGTGGGAACGTCACGCTTTCCGTCGCAGTCCATCGACACCCAAGAAACCCGGGGCTCTCTGGAGGCAAGCAAGGTGTTTCTTGGCATCGGTTTCCGCTGTACCAAAAGGAACGCTAAAGAAGGAACGACACACCTCATTAGCCCCCAAAGCGCCTAGGTGCAGGAGGAAGGCTAGAGGAGCAACCACATAAGGACCCAAGGAACATCGAGCGCCTTCCGAATCCGAAACGGTCCTTCTTTCAGCGCCTTTGCTGTATGCTGTGGATCTCGTGGCCCGACTCCTGTGGACCCAGCCCCATAGGCTCTCTCTCCTCGGCACCAGGCCCAAGGGGCAAGTGAGAAGGGGCGGGTCTTCTCCGAAGGCTCAAAAATCCCCAGGCCTTCTGAGAAGTCTTCTCAGCCTTCCCCGAAGGCACAAACACTCTGCCCGGGGACGCAAAGGCTCCTCCGAAGCCCCGCGACGCCTTCTTGGAAGGCCTTGCCCGTCCAGCTTCCCCTCCTCGCTCGCCGCCGATCTCCCCTCCCCCCGCCCCTCCCCGCGGGATCTGGGCGCGGCGCACACCAGCGCCTCGCACTTCGGGCACGCGTGGTCGAACACGGAGGCCCCCGGCTGCCTCTCGCGGGCCCGGCGCGGCGGGCGCTCTCCTCCGCCCCCCCCCGCTCCCCGGAGGGGGCCCCGGCCCGTCCAAGAGCCGCCGCCGCCGAGGGCAGAGGGGGGGCGGGAGGGACGGGGGGAGGCGAGGACGAGAGGGGTGGAGGGCGAGGGGGGGGTGGAGGAGGGCGAGGAGGGGGGGGGAGGAGGGCGAGGAGGGGGGGGAGGGCGAGGAGCAGGGGAGGCGAGGGGGAGGGGGGGGGGAAGGTGGGGCAGGGGGGGAGGAGAGCGAGGAGGGGAGGTGGGGGCGAAGGGGTGGAGGCGAGAGGGGCCGCCGACTCCAGCCAAGGGTTGGGAGGCGATGGGGGGATGGCGACGGGAGGAGGGCGAGGAGGAGGATGTTGACGATGTCCTCCTCCACCTCTTCCTCCGCCCCCTCCTTGTCTCTATTGTGTTACTTCAAGTCGCGCGGGATCATCCAAACGCGCCTCCAGGGGAAAAGACAACGGAGTGGAGTGAAACCGGGGTTCCAGTCGCAACGGCTCTGCGGTAAGAACATCGGGCACGCGCGCAAGGAGGAACGAGGAAGGAGGGTGAGGAAGAGCCCATTGGTCCACCTCCTCGCTGCGATCTGCGCAACTTTCGCCACTTTCGTGGGCTCCTGGGAGGCCCAGCGGAGGTACGTCCAGCGCGGATCACATCGGGACCTCGCGGCGCCCTGGGGGGCTGCGATCTGCGCAACTGTCGCCACTTTCGCGGGCTCCTGGGAGGCCCAGCGGAGGTGCGTCCAACGCGGATCACCTCGGGACCTCGCGGTGCCCTGGGGGGGCTGCGATCTGCGCAACTGTCGCCACGTTCGTGGGCTCCTGGGAGGCCCAGCGGAGGTACGTCCAACGCGTTGCCGCTGCTCTTCTTGCTGCGCTCTTCTGACTTCACTGCTGGGTGCTCTCCTTCCGCACCGCGGGTTTTCAGCATGCCCGTCAGCATCGAGGGGTCCTGAGTGGAATCACCAGAGGTGTGGAAAGGGTTGGCTACGTCGCGGGGTAATTTGCCCGATGGTCCAGGGCGGTCCTCGATGGCTCCCGCCGAGAAAAAAAAGCACACCTCCGAGCGACGCCGAGGCCCCCCGGCCCACGCCTCGGGGGCGTCTCGCGCGGCGCTGCTCTCGGGCGCGCCCCCGGGGCGGGGAGGGAGAAGGAAGGCCCAGAGCGGGCGGCGGCGGCGGCGGTGGCGGCCCCGCCGGGGGCCCCGGCCCAGCCCCCGGGTCCAGGCTTTCATCCCGAGTGGCTCTTCCAGGGCCCCGAGGCCTGGCCAGGGCCAAGTCGGGCGTGTCCCCCTAATACCGGGCGGTGTTCGACGAAACGCAAAAAAGCCTGCAAAACAAATGCGCCCGCGTGGCCAGCAAAAGAATGCCACAAACATGGTCCCCAGGCTATTTTTTGACGATCTTTGAGTATCCCTCCCGTAGAGGGACGGGCCCGACGTCAGGCCAGGGCCTCCCCGAGGCCGCACGTCGCCAGGCAGAGCGCCCCCGGCACCGTGCCCGCCTCGGGGCGCGAGGGGCTCGGGCGCCCCAGAGCGGGGCCTCCGTCCTGAGAGTCCGGACTTCTCGCAGGTGCCCCGTTGCTCGATCTCCAGGTCTGAAGGGGCCCTGGGACACTAGGGGGAGAACAAACCTACCACGCGTTTGACCACCCTCGCTTCCAAGAGATACCAAACAATGCCAAACTACGGCCTGTACTGGTCAGGCCGCTTGACGAGGAGGCGCGTGGTATGGCTTGGTTTTGCCTGGAAGCGAAAGCGGGGTAGGTAATTCACGCTCTGAGACACACAAATAAATACACACAAATAAAACTATTCCCCATATTTTCCCATATTTTCATGGTTTTTGTCTCCCCCCCCACTTCCCATACTTTCCCAGATCTTCTGGGGGATCGCCGATGAATTGTGTCTGTGTGTTTCTTTCCCTCCTGAAGGTCGTCGTTCGCATAAGCAACGAGCTCGTGATTCTCACACCGCTCATGGGCGGGGAGGGAATCGCAAGGAAGAGCAGGCGGCGGCGCTGCAGTAGCAGAACAAAGAAAACCGTCATAAACAGAAACGTTTGGCGCTCCGCGTGGGTCTCTTGGATCTGGGCCGGACCCCCATCCCTGGCGCGCGGAGCGCGCCAGGGGCGGCGCCGGAGGCGCTGCCAGGGGGCCCCCAGCGCCGATCCAAGAGACCCACGCCGAGCGCCAGAAGTTTATGTTTATGGCTTATGGCGTTTGTTCTTCTCCCCAGCCTTGGACGCCCAAAATGGGTACGGGGAAAACATGGTGTACGATGCCCAGCAGCAGATGCTGTCCAACATCGCCAGCGGCCGCTGTTGGGCATGCGGCCTTCCGTCTGAAGTGGACGACGCCCGCGGCGATGCGGACAGCGAGTCCGGTTCAAAGTGGACAGGATCTGCTGTTGTAGGGGAACGAAGAATGTAAAACAGGGCTAGGATCGGGATAAATCGCTCCAGAGCGTTCCGGAGCGCTCTCAGAGCGTTCCAGAGCGCTCTGGGGCGGCCGCGGCGCCCGATACATCCTCCAAACCCGCCGATTCTCGGAGACTTCGAGTTATCCCGATCCGATTTTGTCCCGATCTTCGCGTCGTTTGAGAGTGACAGAAACAGAACAACGCAGAGGCCCGCGCGGATTTCTCGGATGCGGGCACGGGTCCTGGCGGTGTTCGGCCTCCAGGGGCGGCGCGCAGAGGGCGGTCACTATAGGGGGAGGGGGGAGGGCTCCGTGGCAGCAGGCCGCTGCTTGGAAGGCTCCCGCCTTACCTCTGCAGACAAGGCCCGCAGCTTCGGATAGGGAGCCGAAAGACTGCAGAAACAGAAAGACTCGGAGGTCCGCGCGGATTTCTCGGATCCGCGCTGAACCGCCCTCCCTGGCGCGCGGAGCGCGCCGGGGGGCGGCGCCGGAGGCGCCGCCAGCGCGGATCCGAGGAATCCGCGCGGACCTCCGAGTTGTTATGTTCACGTCATTGCTCGTTCCCCTAGTTGGGCATCGTGCCCGCTCTTCCCGTTCGTTGGCTGGCTCGGCGCAGCTGCCCCTCGCTTGCCTGCCCGACTTTGTGACGCCGCGCGGGTGTCCGCTCGCGGTCGCGATCAAAAAAGTACTCCAGATTTCACAATAAAAGGGGGGTGGTCTGATTTGGGATGGGGCCAGATTTGAGCTGTCTTGGA
This sequence comes from Prorocentrum cordatum, assembly GCA_963575745.1. Classification (NCBI taxonomy): domain Eukaryota; class Dinophyceae; order Prorocentrales; family Prorocentraceae; genus Prorocentrum; species Prorocentrum cordatum. Next base: position 306,399 of record CAUYUJ010015824.1, on the reverse strand, counting down.
GGGTCCCAGGTGGGTCTGGGCAAAAAGCCGCCCTTCGTGGCTTGTCTGGGGGGGTCTGGAATTGCCCGTCTGTGAGGGTTGTGACCCCCTCCCTTTTATGGCGAAATCTGGAGTACCCATTTCAGGGGGACGTAAGACCTGGGTACAGGGGACTCGGAAATCCCCGAAGAGGTCGTCAAAAAAATGACGAGGCCGAGCCTGCATTTTGACGAGGCCTCCCGCTGCAGACATCCCACGAAACTCCTCCTCGTCAAAATCCGAGGCGCGGCCGTCAAAAAACGATGGCGAACCCGAGTCCTGGCAAACCCGGGTCTTACCATTCCGACCGTGCCGAGTCCAGAGCAGGCGGCGGCGGCGGCGGCGGCCTGCACCGGCAGCAGGCCGCCGCCCGCGGCCGCGCCGGCGACGCCGCGTCGCCGCAGGCGCCGGGCAGGCCGCAGCCGAGGCAGGCGAGGTGCTCGGCCTCGCCCCACGGGCGGCCGCCGCCCGCCGCCCCCACGGGCGGCAGCGAGGGCGGCGGTGCCGGCGGCGGCGGTGTCGGCGGCGGCGGCGGAGGCGACGAGGGCGACGACGGTCGCCGTGGCCGCCGCCGTGGCCGTCGCCGTGGCCGTCGCCGTGGCCGCCGCCGTGGCCGCCGCCGTGGCCGTCGCCGCCGCCGTTGCCGCCGTCGACGTAGTCGTCGCAGTCGTCGCCGCCGCCGCCGCCGCCGCCCCTGTCGTCGTCGTCGTCGTCGTCGTCGTCGTCGTCGTCGTCGTCGTCGTCGTCGTCGCGCTCGTCGTCGCACTCGTGGTCGCTGGCGGCCGCGCGCGGAGGCGGCGGCGGCACCGCCGCCGCGCCACAGCGCAGAGTGCCCGCACGAAGCGGCAGCGCCAGCCCGAGAAGGCAGCGGCGAGCGCGCGGCGCGGCCGCCGCGGCAACTTTAAGAGGCGGCGCCTGGCTGGGCCTCGGCAGTCGCCTCGCCATCCGCGGCGGCGGCGGAGGAGGAGGAGGAGGAGGAGGAGGAGGAGGAGGAGGCGGAGGCGGAGGCGGAGGCGGAGGCGGAGGCGGAGGCGGAGGCGGAGGCGGAGGCGGAGGAGGAGGAGGAGGAGGAGGAGGAGGAGGAGGAGGAGCAGCCCGTCTTCCCAAAGGGGTCTCGGAGGATCGCGCCGCATCGCCGACGCAGCGGCGACGTCGGCGATGCATCGGCGACGTCGGCGTGGGGAAATTCGGGGTCCACGTCGAACCGCATCGGCGATGCATCCGCGATCCTCCGATCCCATTTACTCGGACTCATCTGGGAGGCCCGGACTCGCCAACGGCGGCAGCGAGGACGGCGGCAGAGACGACGACGGTGTCGACAGTGGCGGCGGCGGTGGCATCGTTGTCGTCGCTTTCGTCGTCGCTAGCGTCTTCGTCGCCGTCGTCGCCGGCACCGCTGTCGCCGTCCTCCTCGCCGTCGCCGCCGCCGTCGGTGCTCAACCTCTCGACGACGACGAGGACGACGACGGCGGTGGCGGCAGCTACGTGAACGACGCGACGACGACAGCGTCGTCGGCGTCGTCGTCGCCGTCGCCGTGGTCGTCACCGCATCTGCTTTCGCCCTCGTCGTCGTCGTATTCGTCGTCGTCGCCGCCGTCGTCATCGTCGTCGTCGTTTCCTTGTTCCTCTGCCTTATCATAAGCCCTATTTGCCGCTCTTTCGCCTCCCAACTCTCCTCCTCCTCCGCCTCCACCTCCTCCTCCTCAGCCTTACCCGCCCGTCGGAAGAAGTAGGTAGAAACATGAAACACAGCCTTACCCGCCCATCGGAAGAAGCAGGTAGAAACATGAAATAGGAAGGCGGATTCAGTAGTTTGGGTTCGGGCCCGCCAAGAAAATGACAAAATACAGCAAACACATGTCGATTTTTCAAGTCGGAAGGTGCTTGAAGCAGACTGGGATCTGGGAATCAAGAAATACCTAATTACTTTCAAGGACTGGCGTGTATCCACCAGGAGGAGGAGGAGACTCACCAGACCCCTGCTCTGCCTCTTCCTTTTCGTCGGCCTCTGCTTCATCCTCCTCATCGTCATCGACCTTGTGCTGCTACTGCCGCTGCTTCTCCTCCTCCTCCTGTTCCTCGTCGTCGACCTGACCAGCGTCCCTCACCTCGTCATCCACCTCGTCGTCATCCTCTCTCTGTCTCTCTCCTCTTCCTCCTCCTGTTGCTCCGCTTTCTTTCTTGGTGTGAAGCCTGTTTCGGTCCCTGGATCTACGTTGGAAGCCCTCCCTGGCGCGCCTTCGGCGCCAAGGGCGGCGCCGGAAGCTCCGCCAGGGGGCCCAGCACAAATCCAAGAAAGACAGGCGGCGCTCCGAAAGTTTAGGTTCATGCAGCTTGTTCTTCTTTGAATGCAAGAACAGGGGAAATAAACATCATCAGGCGCAGGAGCGCTGAGCAGAAGCTGGTTGGTGATGGGCATGGGAGAGCGGGGGCTGGACCAGGAGAAGGAGGAGGAGGAGAAGGATGAGGAGGAGGAGGAGGAGGAGGAGGAGGAGGAGGGAGAGGAGGAGGAGGAGCAGCGGCGGGAACAGGAGAACGGAGGCTGGCCTTCTTCTACTCTACCTACTCCTGCTCCTGACTCCTCTTTCCATCCTGTCCTTCCCCCTCCTCTCGATGATCACTTCTCCTCCTCCCTCTTCCCGCACCTCCTCATGGTCGACATCCCTCCTCCCGACGAGAGACGTAATTAGACGAAGACGACGACGACGACGCCGCCAGCCTCTACGACGGCGGCGGCGACGACGGCGGCGCTGACGACAGCGGCGGCGGCTGCGGCGGCCGCAGGCGGCGGCGACGACGGCGGCGGAGGCGAAGACTGCAAGCAGACTCGGGCCTCCGGCGGACGCTCGGGGCGCGCTGGGCACCGCCCGGGGCCGCGCGCTCCCACGGCGAGGGGCAGCTGCCGGAGCGCGCGCACCCCGAGGCGAGAGGGGGGGGCCCGCCAAGGACCTCTGCCATGGGCGCCCGAGTCATCCGGGGTGACTCGGGCCCGGGGTAACTCGGGTTCGGAATCCCGGCAAGCGAACCCGAGTCAGCCCTGGCCCGAGTTACCCCTGATGATTCGGGGCTCTGACTGCCAGAGGCCTCCCGAGTGGGGCCCGAGCAGCTTCGCAGCTTGGAGGGGCGGCGCGTCCGGGGGGGAAGCGACTGGGGGCGGGCATCTCCAGGAGGCTCGGGAGCCCCCGGGGCCTTCGGAGAAGGGCTTTTCGAGGCCCCTTCCCCGAAGACACAGAGCACTTCTCAGAGGGCGCGAGGGCCTCTGAGAAGCCCCGCCGCCCTCTGTGAGAGGGCGTTCTCCTTCTCACTCCCCCCCCCGCCGCTCACCGACGATTAGATGTGGTCGGAGGACAGCGCCGCATGCTCGGGCTCCTCATCGAGCCGCATCAGCGATGCGGCGCGATCTTCCAACCCCATCTGCTCGGACCCCATCTGGGAGACCCGGGGCCGAACACCCTCGAGAGTGTTGCTCCCATCGTACTTGAGGATCACACCCCAGAAACAACTTCGAGCACCCAGAAGAGGTGTCGAAACAGTGTCGAACGAGTGCCGCCTCCCAGGGCCCGACGCGTGAAAACCCTCAAGTCTCGGTATTTTGTGTGCTCGAACGTCTTTCTGGTGATCAAGGCTAAAGTACCGTCGGGGCGTTGACCTAAGGAACCCTAAATAAGGAACGAGGCCCCTTTTTTTCACAAGTTAACCTTCGATTTCCCGTTGAAGACATAATGAAAACCTGAGGCAAGCTGCGAAACACTTACGGAACGCGGAGCCCCTCCCCAACGAAAAGGGTTCCTTCTTCAGGGCCCCGACTGTAGGTCGGAACATCATAGCTCGAGAGCGGCGTCCGCGACCGCGGCGTCTGGGAGGCCTGGGGCCGAACGCCCTCGAGGGCGGATCGGCGGCGACCGCGGCCGCGGCGGCGGCGGCGGCCGGAGGCGGATCGGCGGCGACGGCCGGAGGCGGATCGGCGGCAACGGCCGCAGGCGAGGCGCGATGGCGGCGGCCATTCGGGTCGGGCCAAAGGGGGGGATAGCAAAAGGGGGGTTTGAGAAAATCAGCTCACGCAGCTGATTTTCCCGGCGCCTCCCGGCGGCGGAGGCGGCCATGTATCCAGGAATGGGCCCCTCGGTGAGGCCGAAACCAGCTTCATGCAGCAGACTTCGTAGCCCCCCCTTTCCCAATCCCCCCCTTTCGTCCTGCCCGAGCCATGGGCGGCGCGGGCCCCGTCCTGCGGGCTCCCGCCGGGGCTTCCCGGGCTGCACGGCGCCCGGCTCCACGGGCTCCGGCGGCGGGGCGGCGTCGAGGGCACCAGGGCCTGAGACGGACCCGGGGATCCGGGCGTCGCGAGGCTTCCGAGCCGGGCGCTTTCCAATCAGTTCGGGTCCCGGGGCCCGCACAGATCGATCCGGCTCGGAAGGTGGGGCGCAGGAAGATGGGGTCCGGGGCCCCGCGGTCGTAAGGTCTCGCGATGTTGCGTTTTATTCGAGACGTCGGATCTCAGGGGAGACTCGAGGGCAGCCTTTTCGTTCTGGTTGGATTTGAGGAAGATCCTGGGGGCCTCGCGCGGCAAGTGAACGCTTTTGAATCCGGCGTTTCGATATTGGGCGGCAAGGGGGGGGAGAGGGGGGGTTCTGGATCCAGACCTGCCTAGAGCGACTGTTTGCAAGAGTGCGGCCTCTGGGGGAGACGCCACCCGCTCGAGACAGGCGCCGAAAAACAGCCAAAATCTACTCCATGGGGGGGAAGGGGGGTTTTGGGGCCCGCGCCGATCCGCAAAACAATGAATAAAAACGAGGACCAACTTTGAGCAGGGACCGACCGTCCCGGCATTCCTCTAGTCCTACCACGAAATGTTCTTCGAGCCCAACAATGTTCTAAGAGCAAAAACAATGTTCTTAGAACATAACCCCGATGTGATGAAGCAAGACAGTCCCAACCAGAAATGTTCTAAGAACATTTCGTGGGAACCACAACATATTCTTAGAACATTGTTTGGTAGGACTACACGTCGGTCGGAACAAGTAGGTAAAAACAGAAAGTAGGAAGGCGGACAAAGTGGATTGGGTCCAGGCCCTCCCAGAGAAAAACAGAACACAGCAAAATTCCCCGATTCTTGAAGTAGGAAGGCGCTTGAAGTAGACTGGGATCTGGGAGTCCAGAAATACCTGCTCTCAACGACCGGCATGGATAGGCACGCCAGGACGCTTCGCCGCTGCTTGACAACTCGAGATCCAAGATCTGCGGCGAGCTCACGTCGGCTGCCAGTCGGATGCGCGTCGGACTCGCGCCGGAGCATCGCCGCGCGAGCGCCGTCCCAGCTCTTGCGGGGCAGGCGCGCGGACTCGACGACACAGCTGTCGCCCGCCGCGCGGGGCTGCCGGGGTTCTGCTCGCAGCGTAAGGTCGGGCACGTCCTCCTACCGGGCTGAACCTAAACGGTGTTTTTTCGTATTCGTTTTGTTTTCGTTTTCCCTCGTTTTGTCTTCAGCCCGCCTTCACCGCAAAACGGGATCGAAACGAGAACGGCCCACGAGATCGCCGAAAACACCGCTTAGCTCCAGCCCTGTCCTCCTACAGGCGGATTTTGCCGGGGGCGCGCAAACATGGATTCGCGATCCATGGATTTGGCGCGCGGCCGCCAAATCCATGGATCGGGGGAGGTGCCCTCCCGAAAACGCGGTCGGTGCCGCCTCGTTCGGCGGAGGAAATCCGCGATTCCCCAGGGAAATGGAACCCGTCGCTAATCCACGCCTCCTTGATCCATGCTTGCGATCGCCGGATCCTGGGCGAGCCTTCACAGACATAGTCAAAGCATATTCAGGCATGGTCAGAACTATTTGGACCCAGATCGTCCCCGGACTGTGTTTTGGCTGTGTTTTTGATCTGTCCTCTTGTAGAGGGGCGTGCCCGACTCAACCGTACTCCAGATTTCGTAATAAAAGGGACGGGGCCTGGACCCTCCAAGACAAGCCATTTCAGACCTCCCCCGTGGAAGAACCCTCCAAAACGTCGTCCCCAGACCCCCCAGGCCCTCCAGGATAGCCTGGAGGAGACCCCCCCCCGAAATGAGACCCCCCTCCCTTTATTACGAAATCTGGAGTACGTCAAGACTTGCATTTCAGTGCAGGGCGAAGAGTGCCGAGGCGACGAGTCGGGGCCAGGAACATGTCGATCTACCACAGTCGAGGCTGATCAGCAGGTCGGCCCTGCCAGAGCAGGTGTGCCCTCGCGTCCTGTGTTTCGCGACCCATGCCATCTATACTCACATTGCAATATGACCCTCAGAAGGGCCTTGCGTCCTCTTGCCCTTTATTACGAAATCTGGAGTAGTGCCCAGCATTCGACGCCGGAGGCCGGATGGCCGAGGGTGAAGCTCCGGGGATCGAGGCGTCGAGGGCGCAGTCCGCCAGGGGTGCCCCCCTCCGGAGGGTCCCGGGCGGAACCCCCCCCCAAGAGGGGGTACACCCTGCGAGCGCCTCGGGACAATACCAGACATTGCAGCAGCGCTGGAGAAGACATCATCGTCATCATCGTCATCCTCATCATCATCATTAGCTTCAGCATCATCATCGTCGTCGTCGTCATCATCGTCATCGAAATCATCATCATCATCGTCATCATCACCATCGAAATCATCATCATCAGCAGCATCATCATCATCATCATAATCATAATAATAATAATAAATAATCATCATCATCATCATCATCATCATCATCATCATCATCATCATCATCATCATCATCATCATCATCATCATCATCATCATCATCATGATGTTAGGCCGGCGCTCCGTTCTGCCGATGCGCGGGCCCCCGGACAATTCGTCCCTTCCCCACGGCCGTTCTTCGTCCCAGGCAGCCGTCCGACGGTCCCGAAGCCCGAGACTGGCCTCCAAAGGCTCAAGAGGGTCAGAGACTCGCCGCACCGATCGCCTCGAGGCGCCGGACATCTGGGAGGGGGGCATGGACGATAGGTTTTTGAACTCCACGCTCTGTCCGCCACGTTTAGCCAGGCACCTCTCGGCGGGGGGAGAGAGCCTGCAAGGTAATGCTCAGGACATTATTGAAGAAATGCACATAGACATTCGGAGGTCCGCGCGGATTTCTCGGAGCGGCGCTGGGACTCCTGTGGCTCGCGGAGCCCGCCGTGGGCTGCGCCCGAGGCGCCGCCAGCAGGTAGGGACCAGCGTCGATCCAATAGATAAGCGTGGACCTCCGACAATTCCTGCTCAAGGCGGTTGTCCCCAGACAGTGCTTGGACTTTGCGACTCTTATTTCGCTCTCTTATGATGAACAACTGGTCCGCCAAATGTTTCTTCCCGCGCTGCCGCCGGTGCCGCCTCAAGAGCACTCATGGCCGCGCCGTGCGCCGGGTGGGCCCGCCGAGGTTGCGCCGCGCTGCCGCCGGTGCCGCCTCGTGTGCGCTCGTGGGCGCCCTGTGCGCTGGGTGGGCCCGCCGAGGTTGCGCCGCGTTGCCGCCGGTGCCGCCTCGTGCGCGCTCGTGGGCGCCCTGTGCGCTGGGTGGGTCCGCCGAGGTTGCGCCGCGTTGCGGCCTGTGCCGCTTCGTGGGCGCCCCGTGTGCTGAGCTCACACCGCCTAGCTTTCACCTCCAGCTCACACCACGTACATCAACTGCACGGGTTGGCTTGCACGCCGTCGTTGCACCACATAGCTTACACCGCATACCTCCACAATCCAACAACTCATGGCTTGGGGTCAACGCCGGCTGGCATGTTTTCGAAAAGGGGACGAGGAGGAAGCGAGGATCGACAAACTGGTCTCGTCGAATATCTCGAGGCGCCAGATGTCTGGGAGGAGGGGGTAGGAAGATGGGTCTGGGGTTACGTTGCTCCCATCGTACTTAAGGACCACATCCCAGAAATAATTTCGAGCTCCCAGAAAAGTGTCGAAAGAGTGTCGAAGCAATGTCTCCCAGGGCCCGACACGTGAAAACCCTCGAGTTTTGGGGTGCGCTCGAAATTCTTTCTGGCGATCAAGGCTAAAGTAGGTTGGAACATCATACGTCTGGGGCAAACAGCTCGAGCTCCAGACTCATCCTGGGATGCGTTCTGACTGGACATTGGGGGCGGCTCCGCTGGCCCCGAAGAGGCGAAGTGCACCTCACAGACCTCCAGCCCAGCCCCTCGCGGGGGGAGGGCGAGGAGGCCAACGGGGGAGGGCCTCGGCTCGTGGCCGAGAGCGAGGGGGGTGGGACCCCGCGTGGAGGTCGGCTCGTCGGGGCGGGCTGCTCGCCCTCCCGTCGTCCCTCGCCCTTGCTCTGGGACGCAACGGAGGCATCATCATACTTCATGTCTTCCGCGGAGGCGCGCGTCCGACCCGAACAGATAGTATACGCATCTTGTAGTACAGTCGGACTTCATTGGACAGGACACGCGAGAGGACACGAGACCCTTCCGAGGGCCACATCGCCATAGGAGTGTAAGAAGGCACGTGTCGCGAGGCACAGGACACAAAGGGTACCCTCCCTTGAGCTGGCAGGGTCGACCTACTAATCTGGGCCGACTGTATAATATACGCATCTTACAGTGCATTGTTTCCCGAGCCGTGTGGCCAGAAAGCGCCCGCCACGACGCACACGCTACAAGACTTCTCGGTGCGCGCGTCGCCCCCTGGGGGGGGCGACGCTCACACAATATCAGCATGTTGGGGTGCCGCCGATGCTCCTCGCCTCGCCGTCCTCGCTCGCGCACGCGCGGCTCGAGGGTCGTCGGTCGCCTTCTTCGGCTGCCGTCGGGCCTCTCCGCCGCGCCCGCCGCCTCCGCGCAGCGCTCTTTCGAAGGGCGCGCCGCGCCGCCAGCGTGCTGCAGCCGGGCCCGCACCGCAAAAAAGGACGCGCGGTGAGGGCGCCGTGGCCCTGTGAGGGCCGCTTCGGAGGCGCCGCGAGCGAGGCGCGGCCGACGGAGGCAGTCCAGGAGGGGCCCAGGAGGCAAGGATGCCAGGGTACCCTTGGAGGAGGAGGAGGAGGAGGAGGAGGAGGAGGAGGAGGAGGTTGCCCATCCCTGCTATGCGGGTGGACCGCACGTCTGCGGACGAGTGGCGGCGGCGAGGGCGGGCGCGCTGCGACGGGCACGTGGCGGTGGGCAGTCACTGTGGTGGCCGGTGCGCCGGTCGGGCCCTGCGCGTTGTCGGTGGGGATTTTGCGGCCCTCCGGCGGCGGTCGGAGGTGGGGGGGGGGGCGCTTGTGGCCTCGCCGCACGCCGCAGGGGCGGAGTGGCCGTTTACCTCAGTCAGGCTCGGTTGTGGCTCTCCGTCTTGCGGGTTGGGTCCTCCTCCTCCTCCTGCCTGCCCTGACGGTCGGAATGCGATGGGACTTTCTCCTCAATCGCATGCCGCAAGATTTCGAGTGGCCGTGCTCTTCTCTCAACCCTGGGCTCGCTCTTTCGTCCTTCAAGCGGATTGCTGTGTTCCTTAGCCTTGGATCCGTGTGTACTCAGCTACTGCAGTTTTGATGATTCGATGTATTTAGGTCCGAGGCGGCCGTGTCCAAATCATCGTGCAAAGTGTCCCGCTAGTCATCATGCCTGGTTGATTTTTGCGCACACAGTCTCGGTAATCATTTCAAGGCACCTCTCTAAAATACTTCATAATGTTATACTTGCACTGTAAATCATGCAGGGCCTGTTGGGGAGGCGCATGATCTGGTAGCTGGCTGGCTGTGTGATTCGTCAATTGTAGCATGCGGGTCTGTTGAAATAGGGTAAACTCAGCTGGTTCAGTGTTGTTTGTAGGCGTGGTGGGGTGACGTGCCTTGGTAGTTTGTGTGGTTCGCCACGTTCTGCTTCACGAGGTGTTCGCGCTCATTGCCTCTGCAATTTGGATCACTTGGGTTTGTCTCGGTGGCCGAACCGACTGGCACTGCGTGTCAAAGTCCCGTGCAATACTCGCGGCGGTGTGGCATCGTGGCATTTCGCGTTGATTTTGTCTACAAGCCGCTGGGCTTCCAGGACCATGGTGAACTCATCACAGGCGCTCCAATTCGCGCAGTTGTTATCCTGGATCTTTGTTATCCTCGGGGCGGCCCGCGGGCGGCATGTGTTCTGGAGATTCGCATCGCGAAGTGGCCCATTCCATTCCACTCCTCGTCGTCCTCGTCCGGGCCGTCCTCCTCTCCCTGTCTTCGTCTTCCTCGGCCACGTCTCTCCGTCCTCCTCGTCCACGTCGTCGGCGCCCTCCTCTTTGACCTCCTTCTTCGTCCTCGAACGTACTCCCACTCGGCCCTCCCAGGAGGCCCCTACATGGCGGAATACTGCCCCCACGGCCCAAAACGTTGTCCTGCTCGGCCTCCTTCCTTCTTACTCGGGAGCGGCCAAGAGGGGGGTGTCCAAGAGGGGGGGGTGCAAATCATGACCGGCGGCATGTGCGCGGCCCAGCGGGGGGGCCTGGGACGTAATGAAACAAGAAGAGGCGCCATGGAATCTTCGGAGATATCCTGGCCCGCGCCATGATATCCCACCCCCCCTAGTTATCACCCCCCTCTTTTTCGCCCCCGACTTTCGGGCCGGGCGAAAGGGGGGGATAGCAAAGGGGGGGTTTGAGAATCAGCTCACGTAGCTGATTTTCCTGGCGCCTCCCGGCGCCAGGAGGCGCCCATGTATCGAGGAATGGGCCCGGCGGCGGAGCCGAAACCAGCTGCATGCAGCAGATTTCGTAACCCCCCCTTTCCCCAACCCCCCCTTTCGCCCGACCCGAGACTTACTTCCCGCTCGCCCACCGCGTCCGCGTCCTCCTCCCTCCTCCCCTGCCCTCGCCTCCGCCGGGAGCGCCGCAGCCCCGCCGCGCGGCGGCTCACTCCCAGGACGCCTCGGCGAACAGGAAGCTGGCCTCCTCGACGAGCACCCCCTCGACGCTGCCGCCGGGGAGCCCGCCGTCCTCGCTGGGGCACTTGCACATCCTGCCGCCCAGGACGTCCTCCACCAGGGGTTCCGTCGACTGTCCGCCCCGCCGACCCCGGCCCCCGGCCGATCCTGGGCCCGCCCTGGCGGTCTTGTCTTCTTCTACCGCCACCACCAGAAGTAGGAGGGGGAGGGGGTCCTCCTCCTTCCCTCCTCCTCCTCCTCCTCCTCCTCCTCCTCCTCCTCCTCCTCCTTCCCCCCTCCAACTTATGGTGGTGGTGGTGGAAAACAGGCCCATCATGCCCGGGATCGGTGAGGTGGACACTTGACGCACCCCCGGGTCATTGT
>CAUYUJ010015824.1:265182-290182 GCA_963575745.1 Prorocentrum cordatum | reverse complement strand
CGAAAGCGGGCCCAACCTCGCGCAGGCCGATCCGGTCGCACCTGGCGGCGCCAAACCTGGACAGGCCCTGCGAGGCAGGGCCCCGAGAGGGCCCCAAGAGACCCCGAGAGGGGCCCCCTGCGGTCAAGATGGCGGCCCTCGTCCTTGACAGCAGGGAGGCCCCTTGAGGACCCCTCCCCAGGCCCTCCAGGAGCCCTGGAAGGGGCCTTCGGGGGCCAAAGACGCCTTATAGGGCCCCGAGGGGGGCTTGCTCTTCGGAGCTCTCTGGGCCTCATGGGGCCCTCCAGTGGCCTCCGCGACGGGGTGCGAAGGCGCGGGGAAACCCCGGTGGGCCCCGAGAGCGCCCCCGAGTCACGCAACGCGCGCGGGGCAGTCTTGGGCCCCCGCGCGGGCCCCTTCTGGCGCCCATGGGATCTGCTCGCGGCAATGTTAGACCAATCTTGGGGCTCCCCGGGCCCTCCAAGGCTCTTAATACGGCGCCGGCGAATGCGGGCACGCGCATTTTGCAAAACAGTCGGGATGCCATTTCCCCTGGCTGCCAAACAGCTGCGTTTTCAAAATTCTTAAATTACAACTTTTGAAACAACGATCGGTTTTGCAAAACACCTAGGTTACCCGTTCTGCAAAACTGCCAAACCTACGAAATACCCAAATAATGCTAATATAATACAATTATCACTGTGTTGCGAAAGGCAAATCAAGCAATTAAGAACCCCCCCCCTCCCTGGCGAAAGTATCATGCACCGGGCACCCCAGAAGCGTTACCCTGGCACCTTGCACCATTATGTGAACGCAGACGAATCTGCTCGCCGAAACAAGCAAGCCGCCTGAGACATTCTCGCAATCTGGTCTCGTTGTGGTTGCGAAACAAGCGCATCGCCTGAGACATCCTCAGAAACTGCTCTGGACGCAGACGAGTCTGCGTCAGGTGGTCGGCCTGGGCGAGAACTGGAACGGCCGCGCGTCTTCCCAGCGCTCGGCCTTCCGAGCGGGGGTCCTCTTCCCCTTCATCTTCGTCCTTCTCAGGGGTCCTCCTCCTCCTCCTATTCCTCCTCATCAGGGGTCCTCCTCCTCCTCCTCCAACTCCTCCTCCTTCTCCCCCCCGTAGCCATTTTGGCTCTTATTCGCCATTGCGGATCAAACCGAGGGCCAAGGCCTCAGCCAAGAGGCCTTGGCCCAGCTAAACAGAACAAAATCATCCTCCTGCTCCTCCTCCTCAAGACTCCCTTACTGCATGGCACCAACACGAACAACGACAATTATACCAGCAATGAGAACTATATCTAGAACAACAAGGCCGATACAAACAACACCAACAACGACATCAAAAACACCAACAAAACTGCCAACACCAACAATAACAACATTCAGTTCTATGCAAGGGAGAGCCCAACTTTGAAAAGGAACCGTCCGTGCCTACGATGGGGGGCGAACAATTTTGACGGTTCGGGTGCTAAGATAACGCGCCGTGCGTGGCGGGGGCAACATCCTCGGATGCACACTACCCCACACGACGGCCAGGAAAAACAATGTTTCAATAGGGGTGGAAATAATAATCGTATAGAACAAGGATGATAAAGAGCATGAAACAAAGAGGGAAGGAGGAACAAAGCCAGGGAGCCCGTGTGTTTTGGATGTTTTACTCTTATTCGTATCCATACTCGTATCCGTACCCTCATTATTATTACTCATCTTATCATTATTTGTATGATCATTCTTATTCTTTGAGTTATTGTACTGTTTGTCTTCTTGTACAAGCTGTCGTAAGCATGTTGTGCAGGTCCGGCGCTAAAATAACGCGCCGTGCGTGGCGGGGGCGATATCCTCGGATGCATTACCCCGCGCGACGGCCGGGAAAAAAACATGTTTTTGTTCCAACGGGGGTGGTAACACAACTCGTAGAAGACAAGGGTGATGAAATGAATGAGAAAAATCTGTTGTTCTTATTCGTTTTTTGTTTAAAATATAATCAACAACTTTAAATGCATCTTATTACTGTGTGTATAATCCTTCTTCTTATTATTCATATTCTTATTATTATTCGGATTCTTCTTATGATTCTCATCTTTACTCATATCATTACTTATTATTCCTATCTTTATTATTCTTACTCTTATTCTTATTACCTAACAGCGAAGACTGATAGGTTTCTAGTAGGGTCAAAAGAGAGCATCATGACGCCCCAAGGGGGTCTGGGCGCGATCCAGGGGAGGACGCCGGGGACTCTTTTTTTAGCCAACAGCAGGCCACTTCGTGTTCTTCGAGTTCCCAGAACTCCGTTCCTGGGCATGTTTTTGAATGCCCGGAGCCAACTGTAGGCCACTTCGTGGTCTTCGAGTTCCCAGAACTCCATTCCTGGGCATGATTTTGAATGCCCGGAGCCAAATGTAGGCCACTTCGTGTTCTTCGAGTTCCCAGAACTCCATTCCTGGGCATGACTTTGAATGCCCGGAGCCAACTGTAGGCCACTTCGTGGTCTTCGAGTTCCCAGAACTCCATTCCTGGGCATGATTTTGAATGCCCGGAGCCAACTGTAGGCCACTTCGTGGTCTTCGAGTTCCCAGAACTCCATTCCTGGGCATGATTTTGAATGCCCGGAGCCAACTGTAGGCCACTTCGTGATCTTCGAGTTCCCAGAACTCCATTCCTGGGCATGATTTTGAATGCCCGGAGCCAACTGTAGGCCACTTCGTGTTCTTCGAGTTCCCAGAACTCCATTCCCGGGCCACATTTTGAATGCTGAGGCAGGCTGATGCTGAGGCTGAGGCAGGCTGAGGCTGAGGCAGGCTGAGGCTGAGGCAGGCTGAGGCTGAGGCTGAGGCTGAGGCTGAGGCTGAGAGCAGGCTGAGGCTGAGGCCTGAGGCTGAGGCAGGCTGAGGCTGAGGCTGAGGCTGAGGCAGACAGGCTGAGGCTGAAGCAGGCTGCAGGCTGCAGGCTGAGGCTGAGGCTGAGGAGGCTGAGGCTGAGGCTGAGGCTGAGGCTGATGCAGGCTGAGGCTGCTGAGGCTGAAGGGCTGAGGCTGAGGCTGGCAGGCTGAGGCTGAGGCTGAAGGCAGGCTGAGGCCTGAGGCTGCAGGCTGAGAAGGCTGAGGCTGAGGCTGAGGCTGAGGCAGGTGAGGCTGAGGCTCTGAGCAGGCTGAGGCTGAGGCTGCTGAGGCCTGAGGCAGGCTGATGCTGAGGCAGGCTGAGGCTGAGGCTGAGGCTGAGGCTGATGCAGGCTGAGGCTGAGGCAGGCTGAGGCTGAGGCCGAGGCTGAAGGCAGACTGAGGCTGAGGCTGAAGCAGGCTGAGGCTGAGGCTGAGGCAGGCTGAGGCTGAGGCTGAGGCAGGCTGATGCTGAGGCAGGCTGAGGCTGAGGCTGAGGCTGAGGCAGGCTGAGGCTGAGGCAGGCTGAGGCTGAGGCCGAGGCTGAAGGCAGACTGAGGCTGAGGCTGAAGCAGGCTGAGGCTGAGGCTGAGGCTGAGGCTGAGGCTGAGGCGGAGGCAGGCTGAGGCTGCAGGCTGAGGCTGAGGCTGAGGCTGAGGCAGGCTCAGGCTGAGGCAGGCTGAGGCTGAGGCCGAGGCTGCAGGCAGACTGAGGCTGAGGCTGAAGCGCTGAGGCTGAGGCTGAGGCAGGCTGAGGCTGAGGCTGAGGCAGGCTGAGGCTGAGGCAGGCTGAGGCTGAGGCCGAGGCTGAGGCAGGCTGAGGCTGAGGCAGGCTGAGGCTGAGTCAGGTTGAGGCTGAGGCCGAGGCTGAACGGCAGACTGAGGCTGAGGCTGAAGCAGGCTGAGGCTGAGGCAGAGGCAGGCTGAGGCTGAGGCTGACGCAGGCTGATGCTGAGGCAGGCTGAGGCTGAGGCTGAGGCTGATGCAGGGTGAGGCTGAGGCAGGCTGAGGCTGAGGCCGAGGCTGAAGGCAGATTGAGGCTGAGGCTGAAGCAGGCTGAGGCCGAGGCTGAGGCATGCTGAGGCTGAGGCTGGCTGAGGCTGAGGCAAGCTGAGGCTGAGGCTGTGACTGCCGTTGCCGCTGCGACTGTCATCGCGAATGCGACTACGACTGCGAGAACAGCAGAATTCTACAACTGGATTCTCATCTGAATCGTAAGGGGAATGCTTCAAAATATGCTCCTACACATCGCTGTTAGGTTGCTTTGCCGGGATACTCCTTTTTCAGTCTTATTATGATCTTTGTTTATTTATTTTGATCATCATTCTTGTTATTTTTACCATTCGACTTCGGATTGCTATACTTATCCTTACTCTACTTACTACTCTTGGTCTTACTTTCAATATTATGCATACTATTACTCTTACTTATACTCTTATCCTTATTATGATTCTTATTTCTATTATTCTTAGTCGTATTTCACTCTTATTCTTATTCCAAATCCAATTGGGATACCACCCGAGCCGGGGCGCGGGAATTATTTATTTTGGTTCCATTTGCGCGGTGCTAATCGTATCGTTCGGCGAAAACCGCCCCCCATAATGATTCAATGACGGTGCTGTGCTAAAGCTAACCCCCGGGGGGTCCGTATTGGCTTGATGTGGTGTTTTACCTAACAGCGAAGACTGATAGGTGTCTAGTAGGGTCAAAAGAGAGCATCTTGACGCCCCAAGGGGGTCTGGGCGCGATCCGGGGGAGGATGCCGGGGACTCTTTTTTTAGCCAACAGTAACGCACTTCGTGGTCTTCGAGTTCCCAGAACTCCATTCCTGGGCATGATTTTGAATGCCCGGAGCCAACTGTAGGCCACTTCGTGTTCTTCGAGTTCCCAGAACTCCATTCCTGGGCATGATTTTGAATGCCTGGAGCCAACCGTAGGCCACTTCGTGGTCTTCGAGTTCCCAGAACTCCATTCCTGGGCATGATTTTGAATGCCCGGAGCCACCTGTAGGCCACTTCGTGGTCTTCGAGTTCCCAGAACTCCATTCCTGGGCATGATTTTGAATGCCCGGAGCCAACTGTAGGCCACTTCGTGTTCTTCGAGTTCCCAGAACTCCATTCCCGGGCCACATTTTGAATGCTGAGGCAGGCTGATGCTGAGGCTGAGGCAGGCTGAGGCTGAGGCCTGAGGCCGAGGCTGAAGGCAGACTGAGGCTGAGGCTGAAGCAGGCTGAGGCTGAGGCTGAGGCAGGCTGAGGCTGAGGCTGAGGCAGGCTGGCTGCAGGCTGAGGCTGAGGCTGAGGCTGAGGCTGATGCAGGCTGATGCTGAGGCAGGCTGAGGCTGAGGCCGAGGCTGAAGGCAGACTGAGGCTGAGGCTGAAGCAGGCTGAGGCTGAGGCTGAGGCAGGCTGAGGCTGAGGCTGAGGCAGGCTGATGCTGAGGCAGGCTGAGGCTGAGGCTGAGGCTGATGCAGGCTGAGGCTGAGGGCCTGAGGCTGACGGCAGACTGAGGCTGAGGCTGAAGCAGGCTGAGGCTGAGGCTGAGGCAGGCTGAGGCTGAGGCTGAGGCAGGCTGATGCTGAGGCAGGCTGAGGCTGAGGCTGATGCAGGCTGAGGCTGAGGCAGGCTGAGGCTGAGGCCGAGGCTGAAGGCTGAGGCTGAGGCAGCCTGAGGCTGAGGCTGAGGCAGAGCTGAGGCTGAGGCTGAAGCTGAGGCTGAGGCTGAGGCTGAGGCTGAGGCTGAGGCAGGCTGAGGCTGAGGCAGGCTGAGGCAGGCTGATGCTGAGGCAGGCTGATGCAGGCTAAGGCTGATGCAGGCTGAGGCTGAGGCCGAGGCTGAAGCAGGACTAGCTGAGGGAACCTGAGGCTGAGGCGAGGAAGGCAGACTGAGGCTGAGGCAGGAGGCTGAGGCTGAGGGACAGGCTGAGGCTGAGGCTGAAGCAGGCTGAGCTGAGGCAGGCTGAGGCTGAGGCTGAGGCAGCCTGAGGTGCTGAGGCAGGCTGAGGCTGAGGCTGAGGCTGCAGGCTGAGGCTGAGGCCGAGGCAGGCTGAGGCTGAGGCCGAGGCTGAAGGCAGACTGAGGCTGAGGCTGAAGCAGGCTGAGGCTGAGGCTGAGGCAGGCTGAGGCTGAGGCTGAGGCTGAGGCAGGCTGATGCTGAGGCAGGCTGAGGCTGAGGCTGAGGCTGATGCAGGCTGAGGCTGAGGCAGGCTGAGGCTGAGGCCGAGGCTGAAGGCAGACTGAGGCTGAGGCTGAAGCAGGCTGAGGCTGAGGCTGAGGCAGGCTGAGGCTGAGGCAGGCTGAGGCTGAGGCTGAGGCAGGCTGAGGCTGAGGCTGTGACTGCGACTGCCGTTGCCACTGCGACTGTCATCGCGAATGCGACTACGACTGCGAGAACAGCAGAATTCTACAACTGGATTCTCATCTGAATCTTAAGGGGAATGCTTCCAGATATGCTCTTACACATCGCTGTTAGGTTGCTTTGCCGGGATAATTATATACATATCCGTTTGGCAAAACGCGATTCCGAACTCCCGAAGTACAGAAATGATGCCAACAAGAAGCCCCAACCATGCGCCTAATTGAAGGGCGTCTCCGGGCGCGCCTGGTGGCGCTCGGCGCTCGCGCGCTCCTCGTCGTCGTTAAAACGAGGCGAAGATCGGGACTAAATCGGATGGGGATAACTCGAAATCTCTGAGAATCGGCGGGTTTGGAGGATGTATTGGGCGCCGCGGCCGCTCCAGAGCGTTCCGGAACGCTCTGAGAGCGCTCCGGAACGCTCTGGAGCGATTCATCCCGATCCTCGCCTTGTTTTAGTCGTCGGCCCTCCTCAGGGCGCCGGTCGCGCCCGGCCCCTGCCGAATGATCGCGGGGCCCTTCCAGACAGCCGTGCCCACCGCCGCCCCAGGACGGCGCTCGCCCGCCCGCGTCGCGCCGGCCCCCCCCGCCCCCCCGCGCGTCGCCCCCTCCCCCCCCCCGAGGCGGCCTGGGAGGAGCTGGGAGATCACTTCTAGGTCATTCCTCCCTCCTCCCTCCTCCCTCATCCCTCCTCCCTGTTCCCTGTTCCCTCCTCCCTCGTCGTTCTCCCGGGGCCCTGTAGGACCCCTCTCGGGGCCTTCCCGACGCCCCGCAATGATTCCAAACGAGCCCCTGGGCGGCTCGAGAGGCCTCCGCAAGGGCCTGAGGAGGGTCCGAGGTTGCGCCCAGAGGCCCACAAAAAGAAGCGCACTCGTGCACGTAGTTTGCGCCTCTTTGGGGGGCCCTCTTGGGGCGCTCTTGGAGCCCTCTTGGAATCTTCCTGGGCCTCTTGGGCCCTTCTTCTTGGGGCCCGGCCGAACCCCCCCCAAAGTCCCGAATGAACCCCCAGAGAGTTCAACGAGGCTCCAAGAGGTCCAAGGGGCGGCCCAAGAAGGCCCAGGGAGGAGAACCCCCCAGTGGCACCCTGGAGGGCCCTCCAGGTGCCGTTGTCAGGAGCCCTTCTTTGGGCCCTCTTGGGCCCTTCTCGGGCCCTTCTGGGGCGCCTCCCGGGCCCCCCGCGGCGCGCCCCCGAAGTCCCAGACAAGTCCCGAGAAGGCGCGAACGCTGCTAAGGTCTCCGAACCCAGAGGGGGCGTCAATATATTTTGGCCTAAAGGGCCCCCCAGGCGGCCCAAGGCGGCCCTTTTGGAACCCCTTCGGGCCGTCTGGGGGCCCTTTCCGAATTTCTGGAGGGTTTCGGGGGGGGGCGCCGAGAGGAGGGGCCCCCGGGAGGATGGATCTCTTTGGCGGGTGGCCTCTCGAGTTTCCCTTCTCGCCCTTCTGGAGCCCTTTGGCGGGGGCCTCTCGGCTCGCGAGAGATAAGTGGCACGCTCCTCCAATGCGAGAGACACGCCAACTTATGCATCTAACAATTACGCGCGCAACACGTATATTTGTCTGCACATCGTGTTCATAGTTGTCGCGTGTTCATGAAAACGACTTGTTTCCATAATCGAATATTTTTGCAGAAGGGCCTCCTGTCTGGGCCAAACGACGACGCAACGGTAGTGAACAAATTGGGGGCGACGATGGGGGCGAATAGCCCGAGGGCAGGACAACCCATAATCTAATCGCTACATAGGTCGGATCGGATATCCACATGAATCGGACTGGGATCGGCGGGAATCGGCAGCCGAGTCGGGATAAGTCGAGCCGGCGGAAATCGGCGGGCTAGTATGCCTCCATTTCCTCCTGCTGGCGCTGAGGCTGGTGGCGGGCTCATCCAAGGGACTGGCGCCATCGACCCCCCCCCGGCTGGCCTCGCTGCCCCCTAAATGATGTTTGGGGGCACGTGGCCGCGCTTTCACGGCGCTGGACACGCTCGCCAGCGACGCCCTGGCGGACTGCATTTTCGGCAGAGCACTTTCACCTGCAACGCAATCTGAGGGTTGTCCCCGCGCCCTTTCGCCTTTATCAAATATTCGATATCGTCTGCGGGCTGTGCTGACGTATCTGAGTCGACGATGCGCATGCCGTCGAGCTCGGATAGCACGCGGCCCTTCAGTTCCTTTGCCGCTTGCGGATACATAGCGCCCACGAAACTTTCCGCCGATGAAGCCGCTGGGGTCGCTGGCCCACTCGGCGAAGACGCCGCCGAGCGAGCGGGCGGTCGGGCTCCTCGGCGCTGAAGAGCAGCCTGCAACGCTGGCGCGTCTGTGACCCCGTCGAGCACTCCAGCCGTTGAACCGCCCGCGTGGCTGATGTGGTTGAAGCCGCGCAACGTGGGAATCGCCCCCAGGCGTCGCCGCGCGCGGCGAAGCGGCGGCGGCGAGCCCATCTCCTCAAACACATCCGCCCATGCACCCACGGCGCAGAGGAAGTGCCAATTTAAGAAACCTGCCAAATCTCCTCGCATGTCAGCGCCCGCAGTGTCCAGCGCGCCATTTCGCCTGGCGTCGAGGAGCCACTGTTACTTTGGCACCCTCGCGGAAATCGCAGCCCGAGCGCGGGGCGACCGCTAGGGCGCGTCCGCAATCAAGCGACCAGCCCCAGCGGTGCTCTAGACTTGCTTGGTCACTCGAACTTGGCCCAGGCGCCAGGGGAACGAGACGAGCGAGAACGGCTGCCTCCGACGCGCGCAACTGTGAGTTGGCCGCGCGCTGCGAATGCTGGCGCGCGCTCGGGCGGCCGATCTACTCAACTGCTATGTCTTGGGGGGCGCCGGGGAATAATGCGTCGACGGCGCAAAATTGGGATGCTGACCGCGCCGTTCTGTCGTGCCCGTTCGTTTCTCCCGCGGCGTGCAAGCGCGAGCGAATGCAGCGCGGCCTCTGGGCGTGGCTGTGGGCGAACTTCGCCCGAGAGGCTCCGACTTTTTTTTTTTTTTTTTTTTTTTTTGTTTTTTTTGTTTTTTGTTTTTTTTCCGCGCGCTCTGTGGGCGCTGGGGTGAGTGGATGATGCCCTCGTTGCTCGGGTGCCGACTCGTTGTCGGGCGGCGAACATCCGCTCTCGCCCCCCAGGGTCGTCTGCTCCCAGATGGCCGCGGAGCGCGCGCGATTGCGCGGCGTCAATATCCACTTCCGCGCTCTGGTGATCACGGGGTTCGCCTCCTGCTGGTCCATCTTTGTCCGCGGCCAAAAGCCGCGCCCCCAGTCGCTGTCTCCCCGCGCGGCCCTCGCCCCCTGACGGGCCCCTGACCAGTTCCTGAAGGCGTCGCTCGGGCGACGGGGAAGACGTCCGCAATCTGCCGGGGTCGCAGCTCCGAGCGGTCTTGCGCCGTCGGGGGCCCGCGGCCGCTGTTCGCGCAACTCCCCGTTCGATTTTTCGCTCAGCAACGCTCGTGGGGGTCGCTGCCCCGGCGCTGCCGCCCGCGACGTCGCTTCCGAGCTCGACGCTGTGCGTGCTCTGGCTGGTCGAGGGATGGCGCGGATGAGGACCTTCATCGCTCGTGCGATCTGACAGTCCGACGTGTGCATGGGTCATCTAAAGAAGGAATGCCTCGCAAAAGTGGCAGGGGGTCCACTCGTCGCGCTGAGATCGCCGCGAGACGGCCCGTCCGCTGCGCTGGCCCCAGACCCCCGCCCTAGCCGGGGCAGATCGGTCTCGGGCTGCCATCTGACTGAGACATTCCCATGCCAAAATCAATCGCTGGAGGGCGGCCGCTCCCGTGCATGAATGCCTTGCGCCCGCTGTCGTTGTCGATGCGTCCCGCCGCCGTTGCGTCCGCGGCGCCGAAGCCGCGGCGCGCTAGAACACATGCCGAGAACTCTCTGTCGCCATCTGGCGGCCCCCCTCGAGCAGCAGGTTCCAGACGGGCGCCGGCGCCGTGGCGCTCGCCCGCAACCGGGTGAAATGCCCCCCCCCTGGTTCGTGGTGAGCCGCCCCTGCGGCGGTGCGCCTGTCCTGTAGACGCATCTATGAGCTCTGTCCCTGCGCCTCCTAGGGGGGCCCGCTAGGCGACGATGGTGGGCGGGCGCTGCGAGAGGTGGCGCCGCCAGTGCAGGCTGGCTCTCAGTGGCGGCGGCGGCGTGCCTGGTGGGGACTCGCGCGCGCGCAAAGGGAGATCTAGTGGGCGCTCTGGTTATTCGCGCGTGGAAGGAGCAGCAGCTGATCCTGGTCGACCCGCCACGCGAATCGCTGCGCGTGGAGACGCAGTCCATCGTCGAGCTGATTCTCGATGTCGCTAGGCGCTGAGCCAGAGCTGGCCCTTCTCTGGCGTCGCTGATGACGAAGCGGCTCCGGCCCCCGAGTGGGCTTCGTGAATGTCCCCAGAACTGGCCTCCTCAATGCGCCGTCTTCGTCTGTCGCTTGATCAGCGGCCGTGCGCGGCGAAGCGAGCGCCGCGATTGCCGGCCAGCCCCTGGCGAGCGCGACCCCTCTTGCGACGCTCCGAAGGAATGCGCGCCGCGGGGGGCCGCGCATGCAGCGCCTCTCCCCGTTCGCGGCCCCGAGCGTCGCGCCAAAATGGCGGCCGCGCCGCAAACGGCCGTTCCACGCGAAGACAAACAAGAAGAACTCTTCGCGCTCTTCCGCAGTGGGGCCCCGCGATGTTCCTTGGGTTCGTCGCGCTCTCAGTCGAGGTTCGATGTCGTGGCGAGGGGGGTCGATGGCTGCTGCTGCTGCTGCTGCCAGCTCGTCAGTGCCATCTTGTTGGGCCCGATCGGGAATGGAAGTCGCTGCTCTCCGCCCTCCTTCCGCCTCGACATCGGTGGGCCTCGCCCCCCGCCTTTTCGCGTGCTCTGCCCTGGCAGGGCGGCGCCCCGCCAGGGTCTTCGACGTCGATTTTTCGCTGGTGAATGTTTGCGGGGATGAACAGAAGCCTTCCCTGGCATCTTCCAAGGCGGGCTCCGTCGTATTCAATGTCGCCGATGATCCGCATTTTCCTCGCCTCGCGTGCCTGTCTCAACTTCTCTGCCTCGACAAGGTGCGACGTTGGTTTGCCGTCGGGCCGCGTGTCTGGCCCGCTCCCTGGAAGTTGCCCGATCCACGGGGGGCCCGTTAAGCCGCCCTGCAAACTCGAGTCCAGTGTGTCGCAACCCAGAGGTGGAGCGCTGGAAAAAAGGAACGAGGTCGAGCGCCGCTCGATGCTTGAGGACCAAATCTGATGCAAAGCGGAAGGCGCCAATTTCAAGTGCATCGCGGTTGCTGTCCCAACCCGGGGCCGACTGGGCTCCATCGAGAAAGGCACCGCCCTCGTCGTGGCGCCGCGCACGGAAAGCGAGGTCGACGCGCCTTTCTATAGGGGGCCTCGTTCGGGGCATCGAGGCCCCGCGGAGCGCAATGACCCGCGGGCCGCAAGGGGGCCGAGCTGATCAAGCAGCTCAACGCCGCGGCTGTCTCTGGCACTGTCGTCCTCGGCGCAGCCGGAAGAATACTGCCAATGCTGACGGCGACTTCCTGATTTGCCAGTTTTCTTGTTCACTCTGACGCTGGTGATCTTCATGCGCTCGTTGCTGGCCCATCCCTCCGTGTCGGTCATCTGCCAGTTGGGTTTGTCTGCCCCGTTCTCGCCTCCGCCCTTGCTCGCATCGAAGATAACCTCTGGCCACACTGTGGCCGTTTCAAGGATCGTGTCGTCTACCGCGCAGACGAATTTCTGCGCGTCCAGGTCGGGCTCCGACATGGTCGCCCACTTTGCTAACTGTCGCCGGAACGTGTCACCGTACATGATGATCAGAAGCTGGCTGTGCTGGACCGACTTGCGCTTCTCGACTAGCCTCGCCAAGTCAGGTCGCCCTGTGTGGCATGTGGCCCTTGCCCATGTGAGCTGCTGCTTTGCTGCGGCTGCCAGAGGCATGCCGTAGTCCGTCCACTCTGCGCGAGCGACCGGACGAACCCGCGCGTCGTCGTTTCCTTCCTCCACGCACTGGTGAGCTGAACAAGAGTTGCCACTGATGTCGACGGATCAAGAGGATCGGCGGCGAGCGAGGGGGGGAAAGGACAAGGGGCGGGCCTTCTCAGAAGGCTCGGAAGTCCCCCGGCCTTCTGAGAAATTTTCTAAGCCTTTCCCCGAGGGCACAACACACTTCTCCTTCTCATTTCCCCCCTTCGCTCGCCGCCGAGAGGAGACGCCCGCCCCTGGCGGTGAGTGCTTTGCACACTGCGGCGTCCGAGGGGAACCAAACTGGGCGCCCGCAAAAGGCCCCCAAGAGACCCCCAAGGGCTCGCAGAAACATCCGCGACGCCTCAAGCCCCCAGGACCCCCCCAGAGGCCTCTGCTTCCTCCTCCTTCTCCTCCTTCTCCTCCTTCTCCTCCTTCTCCTCACCCCTCCCCCTCCTCCTCTTCTTCTTCTTCTTCTTCTTCTTATTCCTCTGCTTCCTCTTCTTCCTCTTCTTTTTCTTCTTCCTCTTCTTCCTCTTCTTCTTCTTCTTCTTCCTCCTCCTCCTCCTCCTCTCTCGTCCTCCTCGTCGTCGTCCTCCTCCTCCTCCTCCTCCTCCTCCTCCTCCCTCCTCCTCCTCCTCCTCCTCCTCCTCCTCCTCCTCCTCCTCCTCCTCCTCCTCCTTGAGTGCTCAAATCAGGGATCAAGGGTTTCCACAGCGGCTGTTGAACACGTAGCTCACTAGCCTAGCAAGACTCACGCCTATCGCGTGGCTCCACTGGAGCTTTCGAAAGGCAGGGGGCGGGAATAATTCGCCGTATGGGATTCTCGATGGCCTACATCATTGCGTTTTTCACCTTATCATTCATGATCTCATTCCCCCCTGCACCTTTCCAGCTTCAATCTCCGTCATCCTTCCCCTGTGCAAGGTCTCTCGCCTCCGTCCCGTATCTCCTGCGCCCACTGCCCCATCTCCTGCTTCGCCTTCCCATCCGTCCCTTCCTTCCTCCAAATCGCATCCACGTATTTATCATGTTCGTTATCGTCTTGCTGTTGCTGTCCATTTTCCTTTTCGCTGTCCACCTCAACGTCGTTGTCGCCGTCCGCCTCCTCCTCACTCCTCTCGTCCTTCACGTTGTACTTGTCTTCCTTCTCCTCCCCTTCCTCGCCCTTATTTGTATCGCCCTCCCTGTCTTCCATGTCTTTGTGCTCCTCCTTCTCCTCATCCATGTTATCTGGATCCTTCCTCCTTCATCCCCTTTCCGCTCTTCCTGATCTTGGAGGGTTTGGTCATGCTCCATGCTCTCTCTTCCCTCCTCCTCCTCCTCCTCCTCCTCCTCCTCCGCCTTATCCGCTTTCTCCTCCTCCACCGCCCCCAACCTCTGCCTATGCCCTTTCCTCGTCGTCGTCGTCGTCCTGCTGCTCCTCTTCTCTTCCAACTCTTCGCGCTCGCCCATGTAGTCACCCTCGCCCTTCGCCTTCTTTTCTTCTCCCTCCTTCCTCCTCTTCCCCTCTCGCTTCTCCCACACCCCAGCCCTCCTCCTGCGTGCGTCCTCCCTTTTCCGTCCTCCCCCTACTGTTCCTCCCCCTTGTCCTGCCTCCTCCCTCCTCCCTCTTGTCCCCGCTCCAGCATCATCCTTTCCTCCGCTTCCTCCTCGCGCCATCCGCTCCCCCCTCCCCCAAGGCACCCCCCCTCCCCCTCCTCGCTCTCATTCTCCGCGCATCTCCCTCTCTTCCTTCACCTCATCGTCCTCATCCTCGGCCCTCGTCCTTCGTCTCTCCCCTCCTCTCTCCCTTCTCCCTTCTGACTGGTTTCACCTCCCCCTGCGTCCAACCCCTCTCCTCCTGCCTCTTCCCCTCCCCCCCTTCCCAATATCGCTTTCCCGCTCCCCCCGCCCACTCCCGCCCCCTCACACCCCATCCTCCTCCTGCCTTCTCCGCCCTACCCGACCCTCCCCCGTCGAAATCCAAAGAATGTCCTACCACGTCCCACCTGCACCTCCTCCTATATACATTCTTCCCAGTTCTGCCCCACCCGTCCACTCGCTCCTCCTACCCCGTCCGACGGAGGGGGAGGAGGATGCTCTTCCTCGAGACTCCCCTTCCCACCCCACCTCCACCTCATCTTCTTCCTCCCCCCATTCCGACGACGAAAACGATGATTACGATGACGACGACGACGGCAGCGGCGAGCGGCTACCTCTTCCTCCTCCCCTCGTCCCCCTGCTTGTCCTTCCCCTATTCCTCGTCCTCGTCCTCGTCGTCGTCGTCGTCCTCCTCGTTCTCCTTGTCTTCCGCATCCGACGGCGACGAGGAAGGCGAAGGTGACTGCAAAGGCGAAGGCAACCACGACGGCGACTCCTGTTTCTAGGGGTCTCTGCAGTCTTGGAGATCCTCCGAGGTCGCCGGAAACCTCACAAAAACAAGCGCTCACATCTCGATCCTCGATCTCCGTCGTCGTCGTGGTCGTCGCAGTCAGATTTGGCCGCGTTGCAGAAGACGGCGGCGGCGGCGGCGTCGACGACCACGGCGACGGCGACGGCGGCGGCTACTCGGCGGCGCACCGAGTGGGCAGCAAGAGTGGGTGGGCATGCCTCTGAAGGCTTAGGAGCTTCTGCGAGCCCTGGCCTTCTGAGCAGTCCCCCCCCCTGATATTTTCTCGGAACGAGCTTGGGACACCTCCTGAGCAGGGGAGGCGGCTACCACGACGACGGCGGCAGCTACGGTGAGGTCGGGCATGCCCCCCTGCAGAGGGAATTGGACGAAAAACTACAAAAATACTCCAGGATATCTCACAAATAATCAAGGAACGATGGAGACATCGTCCCCAGACTATTTCTGGACTGTTTTTGAAGATTCCTCCTGTAGAGGGACGTGCCCGACTTACAGCTACGACTGCGGCGACGGCGGCGACGCCGCCTCGACGCCCACGAAGGATTGCAAAAAAACCAGGATTGCAAAAAAAATCCAAGGATTGCAAAAAACCCAGGATTGCAAAAAAACCATGGGTTTTTTTGCAATCCTGTTTTTTTTTGCAATCCTGTTTTTTGTGCAATCCACAGGCGGCCTCGGCGGGTGCGGCGTCGAGCTCCGGCAGCGCCCGCGGCGCCGCGGGGGGCGCCGCCCGCGGCCGCTCGCCGAGGGCCTGGCACCGCCGCCGCCCGCGGGGTGACGGCGACGCCGGGCGGCGACGTCGGCAACGACGCACACGTAGACGCAGCAGACGTAGACGTAGACGACGACAGCGTAGACAGCGTAGACTTGTGGATGCCATGACAGTGGTCACCCTAGCAATCCGATCATCGAACTGAACATGTGTTCAACATCTTGGAAACATGCTCTAAGCATACTCAAGCCATGCTGTTTACATGTCTAAGACAGGTTTAAAGCATGTTCTAGACATCTGGAAAGTATTTGGCAACGTGCTTCCTCTCCATTGATCGTCGTCCACAAGCGCAGACATGACGCAGACCAGGGCTGAACCTAAACGGTGTTTATCGTTTTCGTTTTTCTCCGTCTTCCCTCGTTTTGTCTTCAATCCGCCTTCACCACAAAACGAAGTCGGAACGAAAACGGCCCACGAAATCGCAAAAAACCGTTTAGGTCCAGCCCTGACGCAGACTACGCAGACGTTGACGTGGCCTCCGCGAAGGCGACGGCGTGGACGGCCGTCGGTCGGGCGGCCAAGGCCGAGAGTCAGATCTTCGGCTCGCTCTGGTCGGGTCCCTGGAGGCCCCTGGGACCCCCTGGGCCCCGCGGAGGCCCCTGGAGACTTCGGGGCACACCCCGAAGCCTCGAGGGGCCGTCGCCGCCGGCGTCGTCGCCATCCTTGCTCTCGCCTCTGCCGTCGTCGGGCGGGGGGGGATGAACGGGAAGGATGAGGGGGGAGGAGGAGGAGGATGAGGAGGAGGAAGGAGGGAGGAGGGAGGAGGCAGGAGGGAAGAGGGAGGAGGAGGAAAAGGAGGAGGATGAGCAGGAGGAGGAGAAGAGCAGGAGCAGGAGCAGGAGCAGGAGGAGGAGGAGGAGGAGGAGGAGGAGGAGGAGGAGGAGGAGGGAGGAGGGAGGAGGGAGGAGGGAGGAGGGAAGGACGGCGGGGCCAAAGGAATCCAGGATGCGTCAACCATGGTGCAGCGCGCCCTCCCGCCCCAAGTCGATGCACCATCACAAGTCACCAGAAATATGCTCCCCACCAAGGGAAGCTTCCCTTGAGAGGCGATGATGGTCACGTGATTCTGCCGTTCACAGGCGAGACCCCCGTCGTGAGAACAAACCGCCCTCAATAGTTCTGCCTATCCGTTCGGGGTGCGAACATAAAAACACTCGAAACAGCGTCCAACGAGCCCCAACTTCGAAAAAAAGGGACCACACTCCATCCGTGCAGCTGCGGCACGCATGCAAACCACCGCCGCCCCGGGATTGGCAGCAAGCCAGGATAGCAACCAGGCCTTGAGGAAGGGCCCCCTCTCATATGTGTAGGAGTTGCGCATGTGTTGCACTTCTGGCCCCAGATCCCAAACAGGTCTTGAGCGAGACCCAGTGCCGAAAAGAGCGGGTCGTACTTCTGAGTTTTCTGAACGGATGAACTTGCGCGGCGCTGCGGCAACTGTCCCGCCTAAAAAAAACGCGCTCGCGCTCGCGCTCGCACTCGACGAGTGCGCGCGGCGCTGAGAGAAAGAACCCCGGCTTGAACACCGCCACACCGTCCAGCATGCCAATGCGTGGACGGCTATTAGACCCGGCCGCACGAGGCGCCGCAACGACAACGCACTCTGCAAACGCGCTTGAACACCCGTGCTGGCCCTAAAGCGAAGCGTCTGGCCCGCCCTGCCGGCGTGTCGGGTGGCGCCCCCAAAAAGTCAGTGCAGGAAGAGGAGGGGCAACGAGGCTGGCGACCCGTCGGGAGGCCGCTTAGGATAAGGAGGAGGGGCTGGCGTGGATACGCGAACAGTAAGTAATGGTCGGCGCGGTGCACCTGCGCTTCAAAGCAATCATCCCCCTCTTCCTCCTCCTCCTCCTCCTCCTCCTCCTCTCCTTCTCTTTCTCGTCTTCCCCTCTCTCTCTCTCTCTCCTCCTGCCTCCTCCTCTCCCCCTCCTCCTGCCCCCCCCCCATCCACCCCCTCCTTCGTCCTGCGAACCAGCACACCACCACGATCAAGGTCGACAAATGCTCGAACCCAGAAAAGGAAGGGCCTTGCCCGCATCATGAGGTCGTCGCTGAGCCTGCCTTAGGGCAAAAGAACAACCTCGATGAGATGGCTGTGGGGCCCTAGTTCGAGCCTCCGTCAGCCGTTCGGGACGAATCCGGCACCTCTGGAGCGCTCTCGGCGAAGCGCATCTGCTGCAGAGCATCCTGGGGCGGCGAGACCATCGGGAACCGACAAAACAACCGAACACCTCGAACACAAGAGAAACTTGGAGAGGCCCCACACCTCCTGTCTCCCCCCCGCCCCCCCTCTCCCCTTGTCCTGCTCCCCCCCTCTCCTCCTCCCACTCCTCCTCCTCCTCCTCCTCCTCCTCCTCCTCCTCCTCCTCCTCCCCATGCTGCCAAAGCGAGCAGACGGGCTGTTCGCCCGCGCGTGCCCGCTGCCCGCCCCCGAGACCTTCAGGAACCTCCTCCTCCTCCCTCGCGTTCGTCGTCGTCGTCGTCGTCGTCGTCGTCGTCGTCGTCCTGATCCCTCGCCAGGCATCTCCCCCCGTTCGCCACCCGCGGCCTCCGCCGCGGCGAACGGAGCGGCCGGGGGTCGATGGTCCACCACCTGAAGGAGGACCGGGGCGACGACCACGAGGAGGAGGAGGAGGAGGAGGAGGAGGAGGAGGAGGAGGAGGAGGAGGAGGAGGGAGGAAGAGGAGGAGGAGGAGGAGGAGGAAGAGGAGAGGAGGAGAGAGGAGGAAGAGGAGGAAGGGGAGGAGGAGAAGGAGGAGGCGGAGGAGGAGGACCAGGGCGACGACGACGACGACCAGAAGGAGGAGGAGGAAGAGGAGGAGGATGGGGAGGAGGAGGAGCCAGGGCGACGACCAGGAGGAGGACGAGGAGGAGGAGAAGGAGGAGGAGGAGGAGGAGGAAGAGGAGGAGGAGGATGGGGAGGAGGAGGAGCCAGGGCGACGCCCAGGAGGAGGATGAGGAGGAGGAGGAATTACGGATATTGCGACTGTGTCGGTTTAGTGACTGACTGACTCAAACCTCGATTCGGCAACAGCACGCTTTGCATTCTCAGAGGCCGTTGAAGCCTTGGGTCATCTGCCTTCAGATGTATTTGTAAGGTAATCGGCGCGATTACCAGTGGCAGGTCCGAGGCATTCACTTCTGAACTTCGCAAGCTGCTGAACTGCGAAGCTGCCACACCTGCCACAACACCAACTTCCCAACCCTGTGTGACACTTAAGCAAATTATCCCAGTGCGACCCTACCTAGGAGTTGGAGCATCTAGGAACGCAACATGCTATGCTGCGCTATGCTACGCTATGCTATGCAATTCAGCCCTATGCTCTGCTCTGCTATGCTATGTTATGCGGCGCTATGCTCTGCTCTGCTCTGCTATGCTGCGCTGTGCTAATATAAGCTGAGCTATGTTATGATATGCTATGCTATGTTATGCTGCGCTATGCTATGATATGCTATGCTATGCTATGTTATGCTGCGCTGTGCTATGCTGCGCTATTCTATACTGCGCTATGTTATGCTATGCTATGCTGTGATATGCTATACTATACTATGCTATGCTAATGCTGCGCTGCGCTGCGCTAAGCTGAGCTAGGCTAAGATAAGCTAGGCTAGGCTAGGCTAAGCGAAGCTAGGCTAAGCTAAGCTAAGCTAGGCTAGGCTAAGCTAAGTTAAGTTAAGCTAGGCTGCGCTAAGATAAGCAACGCTAAGCTAAAGGGGCGCAACTGGGGGAACCGCGGGGCGGATGCTCCCCGCCCGGGCCGGTTCCCACTGCCCGGCCCTTTAAGCCAAGAGAGTAAGAACCCTACTAGGCAGAGCCTAGGTAGGGAATGACTGTAATGAATCCGCCCCCCCACATCTGTGCACCCGACGCCCATAGGGAAAATTATGAATTACGCCATCGCTTGGCCGCAGTGGAAAAGAAGTCGAATCCAGCCAGGATCGACGAGCAGCCTGGGAGGTGGAGCTTCTACACTGCAGGCGCGAATTACGATTTTCTGATAGCACACGCTGGGTGGAAAACCCAGCACACACCTGGGGAGCAGGAGGCCTGGGTCCAGGGTGCCGAACACGGACTTCCTGGGCCCCCTCAAGAGAAAGGGCCGGCTCAGCCTCGGAGAGTCTGGAAGGTACTAAGGAGGATCCTCATGCGGACCAAATACGCCAGATGCTCGATCTGAGCCACACAGGCCCCGCAACTCTTTTGGGATCTACACATCTTCGCTCCTGCACGTGCTAAACGGTCAGCAATGGTGTTGCCAACGACAAAAAGAGAAGGGGAGCGGCCTGCAACAATCTACTTCGCCTCTTGGTGAGAGTGTGCGAACATGACACAGCACTGCACTGACCTCCAACTTTTCAACTCTTGACCGATGGCATGCCGCAAATCTCCGCCCTCGCCGTCTGGATTACGGGGCCTGCCTGCGTGCCATCCCCAGCGCGCGCTGGCAGCGTCCGCGACGTAAATGTGTCCGCCGGCGCCTCGTATGGCAAAACGGAGGGCGAAGAGTTCATCTGTGGCCACGGTCTGGCGGGCCCCGGGCAAACCACCCCGGACTGTCTTGGAAATGCTCGCGTCCTCGCGCAATTCTTATTTCGGGCGCGTCCCCCATGCGAGGGGGATTTTAAACGAAAAATGAACGCACGCCAAAAATGCGCCAAAAAGGTCAAACAACGATCAAACAATATCCACGGACTATTTTTGGATTATGTTTGGATAATTTTTGGGGTATCATTTATTCTTCGTCGAAAATCACCCTGTAGGGGACAGGCCCGACTTAGCGCAATTCCTCGAACGCGGCGAGCTCGACCCCCCCCACTCTTCTCAAACGGGGGTCGCTGGTGTCCATGCCCCCGCTCGTGTCTCGGAGGATGAAGCTCGGGGCGTCCTCGCTGCCGCCTCCGAGGATCCCCTGCGCATAGCTGGTTCAGCCGAAGGTGTGCCGCCCCTCCTCGGCCTGTGGCGGAGGGGCCCGCGCCCGCTCGACTTGGGTCAGCCCTCGGAGCCAGAAACACGGTTCCGATTCATGTCGTGCCTGGGCCTTCGGCAGCAGCTCGTTGCTCATGTCGTAGATCGGATGTGGGCTCCGCCCCGAACGAGCTCCCAAACATCTGTGGCAGCTGTCCTCAGGAGCCATCTTGCAGCGAGCGCGCGTCTGCGACAAAACCTGCCTCGCCCTCTCCGACCGCCGAGTGTGCGGCCGCGCTGCTCATGTTGCCGTCGCCAGCTGATGACGTGCCAACTTGGCCCCGTTGGGCCCGCCCCTCAGCTGCTGCAGCAAGATGCGGCAAGACAGGTTGCCCGCGCCGCGCAGCAAATCTTCTCCGTCGAAGTGCTTGGCAGCCTCTCTCCATTGAACGGCCTGGGTCGTCTCGTCAAACTCGCGAAGGAATGCCTTGGGCACGCCGGGCGCCCGAACGCCAATGAGCTTGTCAACGCCGAATTCCCATGCGTCGTGCCTGTCGCCCTCTCAAGCTGGTAACTGCCACGTGGCGGGCCCGATCGGATTCCAGACTGCCTGCAGTATGCAGCGCGCCAATGGACTGAGGCCCTCCGTCCCAGGCACGGTGCGACCTCCCTCATCTGCTGTGCCACTCCGTCCCAGGCACGTGCAACGCAAGCTCGCATGTCAGGCTGGGGTCGCGACCAGGCGCGCGCGCATCGAGGAGGGCGGTGCAGCAGCGACCAGAAAGCCGCGGGGCAACAACTTCGCACATGTATGACCTCATCGTCCGCATGCATATGTCGAACACCCCTTCGCGCTGATGCCCATGGGGCCCAGGTCGCCAGTGCACCGTGCGGCTCCAGCGTCGCCGTCAGCCTGTATCTTCGCGCAGTCCTTGCGAACCTCGCCGCTTTGCTGTGCGTCCGCTTGTGCTTCTGATCTCGGCCGGCCCGCGCGGCGTGAGCATGAATGCGGTTCCACCGACATCTCCTGCTATATGCGCTGCCTGGCCAGCAGCGCGCGCCGAATCCTTTCTGCTTGGCTTTGGGACAATGGCACGTGCATCCGCAATCTTGGAACATGCTACAATGCTCTTGGCTGCAATCGACAGGCCGTGCTGCTGAATCTGTTCGAAGGTCGTGATGAAAATTAGGTCAGCATTCGCGCCGCAGCCTTATCCGACCCACGTGCAACCTGACTCAAATCGTCGATCCAGAGTCTGTGTGATATTCCCACATGCCTACTCGTTATCCTCTGCATGATGAGGTGGCTCACTATCTTCGCCAACCTCGTGCCTGCTCCGAGCCCCTGCACCGCCGACCTCGTCGGATGGAAAACGGCCGAGCACGCGCCCGACTGGCGCAGGCACCTGGGGGCCGTGCGCATGAGCAGCTCCAGCCCCGGCACCTCGGCAGGGAAGCCCAACCGCAGGGCAGCAATCCCCATCCTCAGCCACCCGATCGCGTCGTAGAAACTGGCGATGTCCAGCAGCCCATGGCCGTGGGCCACGCCCAGTCGGCCAGCCAGCTCCTCGTCCACCACCCTGAGGAACGCCTCCTGGATGGCTGCGTTCCCCTTGATCGCCGCGTCCCACGGCGCCTTGCACTACTCGCTCCAGCTCTGCACCCCCCCCCCCCCCGCGCCGTGAACCACGGGCGCAAAACGTGGGGCAGGAGGCCGACGTCCCTGTCGCCAGCGATCTTCTTGGGCAGCAGGGTGCCGACTGTCAGCAACAATTGATGGGGCCAGCGCTGAAACACGTCACGCGTGTTTAAGATCACTTCCAGCTCATCGAGCGCGACCGTGGGGAGGGGATCGAAGTCCGCGGCCGCGAGCCTGTCGACGCCCATGGCCGCGTTGGGCTTGAGCAGCTTGCCCGCCTCCTCGACCTGATGCCCAGCAAGTTCGGGGCGCCTCTCCTTTTGAACATGGTCGCGGATCTGAGCGACCAAACTACGCTACTCCTCAATGCCGTCTTGCTGCGGGGGGCTCCAGACCTTCTCCCAGTGGAGCCTCTTGGCGTCCAATATGTCCTTGGGATGTTGGCTAGTGGACGTATCCTGCTCGAGTAAGCTGGTAAACTTGGCTGCTCCTTGATCGACCGATGTAAACATGAAGCCGCAACCTGTGTCTCCATCCACTCTCTGAACTCAGCAACGAGCTGATTCACAGCGCGTGCCAGACTTCGTTTTGCGACTCTCATACTCTGACTGGCAGCTGCCTGCAGCCGCTCGTCGTCACAACCTCTGATATCTGCAAGTTCGTCGATCCGGCGCGTGAGTTTATTTTAGCAAGGGAGGGGGTGACCGGGGTGGCTCTGCCGGAGTAGGGGTAAAAAGGGGGAAGGGGGGTCGGGCGGCGTGGGTTCTTGTGGCGTGGGGGGGGGCGGGGCCGGTCCCCCGTCCCGCTCGTGGACAAGGAGAATTGGGGGAAGAGGGGGGTCCAGTGGCGTGGTTTCCGATGGCGTGGGGGACGGGAAAAAAGGGGTTCCGTGGCGTGTAAGTTTGACGGAGCCGCAGCCGCAGCCTCGAGGCTGAGCTTCAGCCTGTGGCGGGGTTGCCGGGGTGGCTCTGCCGGGGGGCGGGGGGAAAGGGGTGCGTGCGCGTGTACGTGGGGTAATGTTTGTCCGTGTACGCGAAAAGGAATTCGGGGAAAGAGGGAGAGAGGAGTGGAACGGGACAAGAGCGGAAAAGGGGGAATCAATTCGAGGAAGACAAAGGTGGCGGTGAAATGTGTGTCTGTTGTGCGGTGTGTGCGTGTGTGTGTGTGTGTGTGTGTGTGTGTGTGTTTGTGCGGTGTGCGTGGTGTGTGTGTGTGTGTGTGTGTGTGTGTGTGTGTGTGTGTGTGTGTATGTGCGTGTGTTGCTGACGTGTGCGTGTGTATGTGCCTGCG
This sequence comes from Prorocentrum cordatum, assembly GCA_963575745.1. NCBI lineage: Eukaryota > Dinophyceae > Prorocentrales > Prorocentraceae > Prorocentrum > Prorocentrum cordatum. The sequence goes on along the minus strand of CAUYUJ010015824.1, from coordinate 267,054 downwards.
AAGGTGGCGCGCGTGTGTGTGTGTGAATGTGGTGTGTGTGTGTGTGTCTGTAGGGGTGTGTGTGTGTGTAGTGTGTATGTGTGTGTGTGTGTGTGTGTGTGTGTGTGTGTGTGTGTGTGTGCGGGTGTAGTGTGTGTGTGTGTGTGTGAGTGTGTGCGCGTAATGTCTGCGAGCGTGTGCGCGTGTCTGTCGGCGAAGTGTCGCCGCCCAGTCTGGGGGGCACCCCAAGCGACCCGGATCGGCGGCACTGGCCGAAAGCCACTAGAATGTACCAAACCATTCACGCCAAGAAAACTGATCACTTGGCCTGATACATCCGTGCCCCTGCTCAGGAGCTGACTCTCTCAAACTATAGGTTGCGGCCACCAACACAGCTTGCTGCTTGTGGAGGAGGAGGAGGAAGAGGAGGAGGAAGAGGACAAGGACGAGGAGGAGGAGGAGGAGGAGGAGGAGGAGGAGGGGGGAGGAGTAGGAAGAGGGGGAGGAGGGGGGAGGGGTAGGGCGCTGACGACGACCAAAAGAGGAGGAGGAGGTGGAGGAGGAGGAGGAGGAGGGAGAAGAGGAGGGCGAGGAGGCAAAGCAACAGCTTCCTCGGAGTCTGCTGTTGCCCAGAAGATCGGTGGGACCCAGGGTCCCAAAGCAGGCCAATGGGTACAGCAGAGGGCCTCCTCAACTTTCACTCTTCCCTTGTCGCAGGCCACCGCCGCCGACGGGGTCCGCACCTGGGTGAAGACCCTTCTGGCCCTCGCGAATCTCCCCGCGGCAAACTCCAAAGAAATGAGGAAGAAGAGGGTGAAGATGAGGGTAATGAGGAGGAGAAGCGGGTGGACGACGACCAGGACACGAGGACGGGGAGGAGGAGGAGGAGGAGGACGAGGAGGAGGATGAGGAGGAGTGTTGCTTGGTTCTGCTCCCCACGCCCAGTGACACACGGTGGACCCGCAACTCTGTGCCTTGCGGGCCGCTCTACTTTTCCTGCCTGCTGGTCGCCCACATCTCGCCCAGCGGTTCCTCTTGCTGCGCTGCGCCGTGCTCGTTTTTCTTTGCTGGTGACCACTGGCTCTCACAGTTCTGGCCCATATCGACCGTGAGGCACGCTCAGAGCATGCTACCTGGTCTCGGGGGCAGGAGCACTGCGCGGCGACCAGAGGAAGTGGAGGACGGCGACGACGAGGAGAAGCAGGAGTGGAGCAGAGAGGACAGAGGACGGGGAGCAGGCAGGAGGGACTGTGCCTGGAGGAGGGCGACGACGGGGGAGGTGTTGCACGGTCCGTCCTGTCGGGAACGCCGGGACGAGCGAACCTGCCATGGGTGCTGCACGGGGACACGGACAAAAACAGATGCGTGACCATGGTTTCTGAGGAGGAGGAGGAGGAGGAGGAGGAGGAGGAGGAGGAGGAGGAGGGAGGAGGGAGGAGTCTAATTCTAATTATAATTCTAATTCTAATTATATCTAAGGCGGGGGTCCTGCTCTAGGCAGGCCGCACAAACACATTCATGCATGATCAGGGAACGCAGTGCCCGACTTTGGAGGCAGCCCCCTGGAAAGGCGCGAGAGCACCTCTCGCCCCGCCTTCGAGGGGCATGGCCCTCGGGCGGGGTCTCCGCACAATCCAATCAGGATGCGGGGAGGGGCGACAGTGCAGAAATCTCCACAAACCGTGCAGAACAGTACACCTCGCTGCACCGACAGTCGGTGGGAGGGGTGACATCGGTCGGCCAACGGGTGGTCCAGGGCACCCCCCCACACAGGTCCGACGGCCCCAGGCAATCAGGGGTGGGGTCCGCGCCAGAATCACCCCTCTCCTCCCGCGGCACGAGTACTGCAGGTCCGTGCCGTGTCGACCCTGGCGTTGGTTCCTGACACCGCGC
>CAUYUJ010015824.1:247682-260182 GCA_963575745.1 Prorocentrum cordatum | reverse complement strand
GGCAGAGAGCACGCAAGCCCATGGTTGCGCACATGCATGATGCCCTTGACAGAAGATGCTGGGGTGCCAGCCGTGGGAGATCGGCCACTGACTGTGCATGGTTGCAGGCGGCTCGTTCAGAGAGCAACCAAGCTGCTCACAAGTATGGCGTTCTCATCACAGTTGACTGGGTCAAATACTACGAATCGATTCCGTTACTCGAGTTGCGACGCAAGTTTCAGCGCCACGGAGCCCCACATTGTCGGCTGAAGCTTGTTGTCAACATGTGGTCGTGCCCACGAGTCATCCGACTTGGGCGCCACCACGCTCAGGCGGCCTTGGTGGCCACTCATGGGCTGCCTGCAGGTGACGGCTACAGCGACCTGGCGATCAAGGTCAATGCCGTCGACGCCTTCGACACGTTCGTCGAGCTGGCGCCGTTCGTGGACTTTCAGAACTACATCGATGACACAGGCCTCCACGTTGCCTCGAGTGATTATGTAATAGCTAAGTCAGCGGCAGTTGCGGGGATGAAGCAGTTCCAGGCGGCCAGTTTGAAGTTGAATGCGGAGCTGCACCCAGGCAAGCTGTCCATTGTTTCCACCTCTCAGGAGCTCGCTCGGGATGTTTGCATGGCTCTGCAGCTGCCACCATCTGTTTGCAAAGCGAGTGTCGCGTGTCTTGGCATTGATGAATCTGCTGGCGCTCGACGGTATGCACAGCGAGCTCGTCTGACACAGAAAGGCCGCATTGCTATGATGAAAAAGCGAATTCGCAAGGTTCGAGCCCTCCGAAGGCGTTTCAAGGGACCCAAGGAGACCCCGTTTAAGAAGGTGTCCAAACAAGGCGCTGCTCCAGCCTGTGGGTTTGGGGCGGAGGTCTTGGGTCTCACGGCCTCGGAGTGGCTTAGCCTTAGGAGAATGATGGCCCGCAGCGAGGGGCCTTCTCACGGGGGCGTCTCACTCACGGCTAAAGTCGCTCTTCTAGGGGATGGTAGTGCTCGCTATGCTATCGCTCCTGCTATACACTGGTGCCGTGTGATGTGGACCGCTTCGCGGCGTCCCGATCTCTCGCTGGTCTCACGCGCTGAGCTTCTGAAGCTTTGGGATTTGTGTCAGCATCTGGAGTGCCCTACTTGGAACAGATCCCAGGGGCCCATCTCTAGAGCGGCTCTCAGTTTAAAGCGCGCTGGCTGGAGGGCCGAAGGCCCATGTTTCTGGATGGACCACAACGGCCTCAGAGTAGACCTGTCTGTCACGCCCCCTGCTCTGCTGGCCGTTCAGCTGGAAGCTGGACTGCAGAGAGAGCGGGAATTTGTTTTTTCGCGAAAGCTCGGTTTCCCTCCAGGGACAAGGGCCACCCTGGACTTGATTCGGGACGAAGTCGGACCCAAGGCCCGAAAACTCACTCGGTTCCAGAAGTACCTAATTAAGAGCTGCAGCTGTGGTGGACTGTGGACCAATGATCGTGCCATGCGTTCGGGGTACTTGTGTGACGGGTTGTGTGAGTGCGGAGAACGTGACACAGTCCACCATAGTTTGTATACCTGTCAGCTCACGCGAGTTGTTGATGCGCGGGCGGCGTCTGAGGCGCCTGATTCCTTCCTCAACGCGGCTTGCGATGATCCCGGCAACCCCATCTTCACTCGAGGGGTTCACGTGTATGAAGACAGCGCGTTGCCCTGCCCGTCGATGTCGTCTGAGGTTTTCATCTACGACGGGCAAGGCAATGATCTGGACATGACTCCTGAGTCAATAGCTAGCCTCACCACCCAAGCTCCGTTGCGCCTCGCGTCTGATGGTTCGAGCACCAAGCCTTGGATCAGACCTTTGCAGCGTGCGGCCTGGGCGACAGCGGTTTGTCCTGACGAGGGTGAAGACCCCGTGGCGATAGTCAAAGGAATAGTTCCAGGAGTTCTGCCGCAGACGCCTGCAATGGCTGAGCACTGTGGTATTGCTGTCTGCGGCCAGATTGCTACGCGACCCACAGTGCTGGGCGCGGATTGTCAGGCAGCCATCCGAGCTTGTCAGAAAAATGTGAATGACCAGCTTGCCCTTTCCAGCCAGTTCGCTGGAGTGCGAGCCTTTGCGCATGAGCTCGAAGGCACTCATCTGACTCACACCGTTCGGCACGTCAAGGCCCATCGCGATGGCGCAGAGATTCAAGGCCTGGAGGGCGAAGAAAAGATTTTTGCGCTCGCAAACGCTGCTGCCGACCGATATGCAAAACAAGGCCTGCAGTTGCACCCAGCACCGATGCCCGAGTTTGTCCAAGAGCTAAGCCTTGCTGGTGAGAGAGCAGGGCACTTCATCAAGCTTGCGGCACAGGTGCTCCCATGCTTTGATAATGATGTACGGTGGGCAAGGCCCCACAGATTTGGTGCTGCTCGGTCTCGACGACAAGTGTCGTGGCATGGCTGGCACAAAGGCGAGCTCGGACTTCAATGTCGGAACTGTTTCAGAGTTGCTGAAGGCAGCCGTGTCAATGTCCCCATGGACGGATGTCGCGGGCTGCCGCCGTTCCTCCGTGGTCTGCTCCGTGACTCCATGGGCCACAAGCTCGTCGCCATGGTAGGACCCCGCTCGAAGAATGGCGCGATCTCGGAGTCGTGTCGGTTCTCGTCCAAGGAGCAGATCCTCTGTCTACGTTGCGGGGGTTGGTCCCAAGGGAGGGGTTTAAAGCTCGGTCGTCAGTGTGAGGCTCCGTCACGGAAAGGTTTGGAGATTTTGGCGGTGTTCAGGAAGGGATATTGCCCCAACCCGAGAGTTCGGGCTGCCCTTGATCGTGCGGTCCCGCTCGTGAGGCTTGGCCTTTCCGCCGCCCCTCCTGAGCCCGATGCTCCCACCGTGGTACGAACCTCACACTCCAGCTCGCTGACGGCCCCCTCCTACGAGCAGCGTATGTCAGCCTTGTGCGAGAGGATTCGTCTCAGGGAACAGGCCGCAACGGCCAGGTCCCGTTGCTAAGTGTTTCGTTTTACTGGGGTTCGATTCCCCCCCAAGTTTTTGGAATTTAGCCCTGCTTTTTTCCAGTTTAGTGCTGTGCACTCCCCTTCGGGTCTGTTCTTCTTCTTCTTCCTCCTCCTCCTCCTCCTCCTCCTCCTCCTCCTCAACGTCCTCCTCCTCCTCCTCCTCCTCCTCCCACCTCCCACCTCCCTCCTGTTCCCCCCTCTGCTCCCCAGACCCTCCTCCTCCTCGTCCCCCTTCCAAAAAAATCCTCCTGTCCCTCCTCCTTTTCCTCCTCCTCCTCCTCCTCCTCTTCCTCCCCTGCCCGAAAGTGCTGCGACCCGGCTGGGAACGAGGAGGATGAGGAGCTAGACAACAAAGACAAGAACGAACGGGGAGGAAGACGACGACGAGGAAACGGAAGAGCGGTGAGGAGGACGAGGAGGGCGAGGAGCAGGAAGGAGGATTGAGGATAGGGCTCAAACGACTACGAGGAGGACGATGAGGCGGACGAGGCCTGTGAAGAGTTCCACAAGCTCCCGACAATAGTCAGAGAGCTTCCTCCCCCCTCCCCTTCCTTCCACTCCCCGCCGCCGCCTTGGTCGCCGTCGTCGCCGCCGCAGCTGGAGTCATGGTCATGGTCGTGGTCGTGGCCGTGCCCGTGGTCGTGGCCGTCGTCGTCGTCGGAGGCGTCGTCGTCGTCGTCGTCGTCGTCGGAGGCGTCGTCGTCGTCGGAGGCGTCGTCGTCGTCGTCGTCGGAGGCGTCCTCGTCGTCGCCGCCCGAGGCGCCGCGTGGCCGTGGTCGTCGTCCTCGCCGTCGGCGGCGTCGCCGTCGCCCGAGGCGCCGCGGCCTCCGCGGCCGCGGCCGCGGCCGCGCGCTCGGCGCCGGCGCCGCCGGCGCCGCTGGCGAAGGCGGGGCCAGAGACTCGCGGCGGGTGGGTAAAACAGGGCTAGGATGGGGATAAATCGCTCCAGAGCGTTCCGGAGCGCTCTCAGAGCGTTCCGGAACGCTCTGGAGCGGCCGCGGCGCCCAATGCATCCTCCAGACCCGCCGATTCTCAGAGATTTCGAGTTATCCTGATCCGATTTTGTCCCGATCTTCGCGTCGTCTTAGTGGGGGGAGGCGGGGATCAGGTCGGGCCTGTCCCCCTGCAGGCGGATCTCGGTCGAAGAACAGAAGGTGCAAGGAGTGCTCAAACATGGTCTCCCCCTGCAGGCGGAGTCTGGTCGAAGAATCGAGGATGCAAGAAAGGCTCAAACAGAGTCAAGAGATCATAGAAGCATTGCCCCCGACTATGTATTCTTTTGGGCGTATTTTTGGATACTCTTCCTGTAGAGAGACAGGCCCGACTTGAGGCTGGGAGGGCGCGCGGCGGCGGCCCCCCTCCTGGTGCGGCAGTTCCGTGTCGCGCCAACTCTGGCGTTGGTTCCTGGCATCGCGGGGATCGTTCCACTTGTCGAGTATAACCACCCCGATAACTCGCCATCGCTCGGACGTCCATTCCCTGTGTTTTTTTCGGCTTCGTGCGTGTTTTTTTTCGCCAAATGATCAAGGATGCTCCTCGATTGTCCTCGCCGGAGAAAAAATGCACACGTCCGAGCGATGCCAGGACAATAACCACCCCGACACGCCTGGCCGTTTAGTAAGCGCACCCAGAGAAGGAATCGAGCAAGGCAGGGCTGTCTGGCAAACGCCCCAGGCCGTTTAGGAAAGTCCCATTGCCCGGTCCGGGTGGTTTTTCCTCCCTTGAGGGTATAAGGGGATCGACTACAGGGTCGCCTTGCCCACCCCCATTCGCTCTGGAGGGCCTGCGAAGAGTGCGCAGAACGCTCCGCAGATCTGCGGAGCACGGACTCCTCTCGCAGACTCGAGGGGAGAATCGGTTTTGAGGAAATCCGCCCCGTGGTCGATCCCCTACTCGGACCTCGAGTGATCGGCTTCTTCCGAACCGCCGGATCGCTCAACCTCGACTGCCTCTGGGCCGCCAACGGCGCTCCACGTGGAACGCCATCGACAGGGTCACCGCCAGCCGACACGACGCGCGGAACCTGCCGTGCGCTTTTGGCGGCCCTCGTGTGCTGCCCGCGCATCAGGGGCCCTGCAGGCCTGGACAGACAGGAGTGTACTATAACACCTGTTACGCAACGCGAGATCCGTGCGCATCGGATCGGCACATCGGATCGACTTGGCATGTGAATCGGATCGGGCCGCATCGGCACGGAGTCGGAACTGCACCGGATCGGCTGCGCCAAGATGCGCAGCAACGCCCTGCAGGCATCGGGCTGTATCGTACCGTCGGAATGCCAAGATCGACTCGGATCGGGCTGGCCGAAATCGTCATCGAACCGGATCGGCCGAATCGAAGTGGACCCTGGCAGGGTGCCAGAGCGGATGCTGGCAGACCGCAGGATGTCACCCATTCGCTGTGGTGGCTGCTAGCTAAGCTGGCGCTCCCCCAACGACCAAGAGGGTCCCCAAATGCCCTACTTGAACACTGTCACTCCCGTCTCGTCGTAGTAAGGCTCAATGTTGCGGTTCAGCCCTGGCACGCCACTCTGGTTACCGAACGAGCCGAAGCCCTGGCCCAACGGAATATACAAATGGCCATGACAACTACTTGTTCTCAGCTGAATCAGTTCGCGGAATCCGACACAAACAGCGTGCGCATAAGGTAGTAGCGGCCATCTTTTGGCATTGGGAGGAGGGGGGGGGAGGGGGGGTCTGGCTCGGGATCTTTGCTTAGTGCGACTGTTTGCAGCGGTGCGTCCGTTATGGGGGAGGGTCCACCTGCTCGAAACAGGCGCCCCAAACAGCCAAAATCTACTCCAGGGCGGGGGGGAGGGGGGGGGTGCGAGGGCCCGCGCCGATCGACAAAACAAGGAATACAGAACACGATCACCGTGTGGTTTGTAGTGTCGCTCCCTGCCCTGTATATCCGCTGGTAGCCCCTTGTGGTGTCCAGGCGGGGAGGGGGGGGGGTGCGAGGGCCCGCGCCAATCGGTAACACGAGGAATAAAAAAAAGGATCACCATACAGTTTGTAGTTTCGCTCCCTGCCCTGCATATCCGCTGGTATAGCCCTTTGTGGTGTCCAGGGGGGGAGAGGGGGCGGGGTGCGAGGGCCTGCGCCGATCGGCAAAACAAGGAATCAAGACACGATCACCATGCAGCTTGTAGTTCCGCTCCCCGCCCTGTATATCCGCTGGTGTAGCCCCTTGTGGTGTCCAGGGGGGGAGAGGGGGGGGGTGCGAGGGCCCGCGCCGATCGGCAAAACAAGGAACAAGGAAACGATCACCATCATGTAGCCTGTAGTTTTTCGCTCCCCTCTCCGTATACCCGTTTGTATAGCCCTTTTGTGGCGGTCACCAGGCTGCGCGGCTCTGAGGCCTCCGCAAAACCGAGAAGCTCAGGTCTCGTCGCCGACGCAACCGAGCACTTCGTCTAGTCTAGGTCGGGCATGTCCTCCTACAGGCGGATTTTGGGCGAAAAAAATAGTCCCAAAGTATTCAAACATGGTCCAAACATAATCGACAAATCGTCCCCAGACTATTTTTGGACTGTAGAGGGACATGCCCGACTGAACACTTCGCAGCATGGCTGGATTCTGGTGCTTTCCTGGTTTCCTGAGCCGGCCAGCCAGCGCCAGGAGGGGGGCCTCCCTCCGCCTGGAGACGATGTGGTCCAGACTCTCGTGGATGCCGTGGCAGCGGGCACTCCGACCGGTCTGCCACTGAATCACGCTCGGAACATGCTTCAAACGTGTCTTAGCACCTTCGAAACACATATTTGTTTTCGCACTCGCCCACAACTTCGACCACACTGGACAGACGCAGTGCGTGTCTGTGTGCGCTCCCCTGACGGCCTCCAACCGTTCATATCATGCCCACACGCGCTGAAAGCCAGGTGCGTCGCCGAGCGCAGCAGAACACACTCTAAACACGTTTTAGACACCCAGAGATGATTTGGCAGTATGCCTCCTCTCCACTGGTCGTCTTCCACAAGCCCAGACGCTCCTCTCTGGAGGGGCCCTGGGACACGCAAAGAAACAGACACGAATCACAGGCTTCCCCATCTTTTCCCATCTTTTCTGGGTTTTTGTCTTCCCCTCCACCTCCCCATAGTTTCCCATATGTTCTGGGGAATCGACGATTCATTGTGTCTGTGTGTGTGTGCGTGTGTCTGTGTGTGTGTTATTTTTGTCCTCCCTCCTGACTCTTCACGGGCCCGGCCCGCCGAGGCAGCCCGCTCGAGGGCGCGAGCCGCGGCCTTGGAGCGGCGGCCTCAGCCTCGGCCTCCTCTCCTCCCCCTCCTCGGACGCGGCCGGGGGGGATCTCCTCCCCTCCTCCTCCTCTCCCCCCTCCTCCTCCTCCTCCTCCTCCTCCTCCTCCTCCTCCTCCTCCTCCTCCTCCTCCACCTCCTCCTCCCTCCTCCTCCTCCTCCTCCTCCTCCTCCTCCTCCTCCTCCTCCTCCTCCTCCTCCTCCTCCTCCTCCTCCTCCTCCTCCTCCTCCTCCTCCTCCTCCTCCCTCCTCCTCCTCCTCCTCCTCCTCCTCCCTCCTCCTCCTCCTCCTCCTCCTCCTCCTCCTCCTCCTCCTCCTCCTCCTCCTCCTCCTCCTCCTCCTCCTCCTCCTCCTCCTCCTCCTCCTCTCCTCCTCCTCCTCCTCCTCCTCCTCCTCCTCCTCCCTCCTCCTCCTCTCCTCCTCCTCTCTCCCTCCTCCTCTTCCTCCTCCTCCTCCTCCTCCTCCTCCTCCTCCTCCCTCCTCCCTCCTCCTCCTCCCTCCTCCTCCCTCCTCCTCCTCCTCCTCCCCTCCTCCTCCTCCTCTCCTCCTCCTCTCTCCTCCTCCTCCTCCCTCCTCCTCCTCCTCCTCCTCCTCCTCCCCTCCTCCTCCCTCCTCCTCCTCCTCCTCCTCCTCCTCCTCCTCCTCCTCCTCCTCCTCCTCCTCCACCTCCTCCTCCTCTTCTCCGGATGGACCCCGAGAGTTCTGCTGCTCCCATCGTACCTAGGGACCACATGCCAGAAATAATGTCGAGCACCCAGGAGAAGTGTCGAAAGAGTGTCGGAGCAGTGTCGAGAGAGTGTCTCCCAGGGCCTGACACGTGGAAACCCTCGAGGTTTGGGGTGTTTCCTTGGTGCTCTGTAGGTTGGAACATATCATAACCCGAGAACTGTTGTCAAGAAAGAAGGATCACAGGGGGAAAGATAAATGGCATAAACATGAGAGCTCGGAGGTCCGCGCGGGTTTCTCGGATCGGCGCTGGACCCCCCTCCATGGCGCGCGGAGCGCGCCAGGGGCGGCGCCGGAGGCGCCGCCAGAGGGGCCCAACGCGGATCCAAGAAACCCGCGCGGAGCGCCAAACGTTTGTGCTTACGCCATCTTCTCGTCTTCTTCGAGAGAGCCCCCTGCGCGCCGCCAAGCCCCGAGCGCCTCGCCCCCGAGACCTTCCGAACGGGGCGCGCGCGGATCAAAGAAATCCGCGCGGACCTCCGAATCTTTATGCTTATGTTATTCTTCGTTCCCATGGATAAGGACAAATCCGGTCAACTCTGTCCACAGGGTCCACCTGGTGTAATCCTACCTGCCCTTTGAGCTGAGTGGTCTACCGGACTTCCCTACTCCACAACCCCTCCTTCCACTGCTCGGTGGAAGGTTTTATCACTGTTCCCTATAAAAATGCACCCCCTTCCCCACCCGGCCGGCGGCCAACCCAGAAGCATGCCGACTCCATGCGGGCCCGCCCCCCACCATCCCTGTCAAAAACAATACAAATCGCACTCTGCCTCCACATTTGGAGCATGCGCGGCCAACCCGATGCGTCCCCCCCCACCATCCGTGACAAACAACAATGCAAAGTACGCTTTTTGGGCAAAGTCTTGAGTCATGTTCGTGAGGCCCGCGAGCACTTCGTATTTTTTTTGACAAGGGCGGCGGGGGGGTCAGCATATTCCCTGCTAGGCGCAGGGCTACCATCCCTGACAAGACACAATGCAACATGCACCTCGCGGCTAAATCTGGATCGTGCGCGGCCATCCCGCGATCACTGTGAAGTGGTTTTTGACAGGGACGGCGGTGGTGGTGGTGCGTGGCCTGCTGCGCGTAGGCCCACCAGACACAATGATCGGCATTGGTTTTCGACAAAGATGGCGGGGACCGACAAATTTCCCGATGTGTGCTGTCACGAGTGCAGGCGCACCTGACGCACTGTGCACGTGCCCCGAACGTGGCGCACCTGGCGCGGCTGGAGTGTGCGGCACACCTGGCGCACTCTGAGCACGTGGCACATCTGGCGCACCAGGCGTGCCTGGCACGCTCGGGCCCCAGGGGTGCCTGGTGCGCGTGACGCCCCTGGCACGCGTGGCGCACCCCGCCCAAGCGTCGCGCACCTGGCGTCGGCTTTGGTTCCCAGTAGCTGTCCATCCAACGACGGCCGCTGAACATGCTCAGGCTCGGGTGTTACTTATGTGTTGGGAGGGCGAGTGGGAGTGAGCTATACGGCTTGCGGGCGGGTGGGTAGCTTGACCCCTCCACTTACCCCCTCCCCTGGACCTGGGAAGGGGGGGGGGACGGAGCCGTCAGAGCGCCCAAGCTGGCCCCAGATGGCTCCACGAAGGCTCAAGACAGCCTAAGAGGGCTTTCAAGATGGCTCAAGATACCTCAACATCGCTCAAGATAGCCTCCGACAAACCTCCAAGACGCCCCCAGAGGGTTCCAAGTGCCATTTCTGCCTTCCAAGGCACCTCTCAAGAGGCCAACATGATTCAAATATCCACAAAATATATTTTTTGTGGCTTCGCATCTTTTCGCTTCCGATGAGCTTCTTGGGCCTCAGGATGGCTCCAGAATATCCTTAGAGAGGCCCTGGAGGGGCCCAAGACGGACTTGAGACGGCCCCAAGAACGCCCAAGAGGCGCGCAAGAGCGGCTCAAGGGGCCCCCAAGAGGCCATCTTGGAGCTTCCGAGGGGGGGTGCCAACATTGACTCCCCTCCTTCTTTGATCGATCTCCTCCAGGATGGCCCAAAGAGAGCCCAACGAGGGGCCCCAGATGGTCCCAAGAGGTCCCCCAGACCCCCACAAAGAGTCCCAAGAGGGACCCTAGACCCCTCAAAAGCCCCACGAGGGCCCCAAAGGTGCCCCAAGTGGCTCCGCGAGGACCCCCGGAGAGACCCAGAACGGATCCGAGCGACCTCCAAGAGAACACTTCCAAGATGGCTGCTCCACTGCATGCTTCTACAATTCCCTGATCAGGGCAGCTCGCCCGGCGATCCGTGGATCCGTTCTGGACCGCCCTGGGCCCGACACCGGCCCCCGGATGCCGAAGGAGGCAGAGATCCCTCTCGCGACCCGGAGCCTCGAACCTCGCCCCCCCCCTTCTTGCCAGGCCACCTCGGACCCCCGGCCGGCTTCAGCCTCTTCTCCCCCCTCCTCCTTCGGATGGGCATGTCCTCCTGCAGGCGACTTTGGAAGTAACAATGAGACTCGTCAAGAGAACATCAGCAACAATGAGAAAAAGCAGAAGCATCGCCCCCAGACTATGTTTGAACTGTTTTTGAATATTCCTCCTGTAGAGGGACACCCCCGTCTCCTGGAGCCTCTCGGGCGTCGCTTGATGGAGGGGCGAGGGGCGACAAATGGGCGGCGGGGAAGAGAGATGCACTTCTCGGGCCCTGAAGGCACCGTCTTGGGCCCTGGAGGGACCCCTCTCGGGCCCTGAATGCCCTCTATCTGGCCCCTAGAGGGCCCCTTTAGAGGCCCTAGAGGGTTCCTTTTCTGCAGCCCTCGCTGCACCCCCCTTTTAATTATCGCCCCCTCCCCCCCCTCTACGCGACGCCCAATGATCTCTGACAGCATTAGCTTCTGGGTATCGTCCTCTTCGAAGTCGCCCCCTCCGCCACCTTCTCCTCCTCCTCTCGGGCCGTCCAACCGATGTAAGGGAGCGGGTTGGAGCAAGGGTGCGCCCGGAGACCCCTCGTGGTTGATCAGTGTTCGTAGCCATGGGGCCCTTCAATAGAGGCCTCCCAGATGGGGTCCAGGTACGTCAGGTTCGTGTCGTGCCGACTTCGGCGTTGGTTTCTGACACCGCGGGGATCGTTGAACCTTGAACGATCGGCCGTTTCCGAAATGTCCAAATCGTTCCACGTCGAACGATTCTGGGTCGCCCGCGGCGTTCAACGTTGAACGCCGCTGGCGGGGTCGCCGCCGGTCGACACGACACGAACCTACCGTAGATGGGGTCGAAGGACCGCGCCGCATCGCCAATGCATCGCCGTTGTATCGGCTATGCACCGACGATGGACTGGCGACGTCGGCGATGCATCGGCGACGTGGGCGTGGAGAAAATCGAGCTCCGCATCGAGCCGCATCGCCGATGCGGTGCGATCCTCCGACCCCATCTAGGAGGCCCAGGCTCATCGGGAGCGGCCAAGAGGGGGGTGTCCAAGAGGGGGGGGTGCAAATCATGGCCGGCGGCACGTGCGCGGCCCAGCGGGGGGGGCAGGGACGTAATGGAACACGAAGAGGCGCCATGAAACCAGAGAGGAAATATCATGGCCCCCGCCATGATATCCCCCCCCCCTCCAGTCATCACCCCCCTCTTTTCCGCCCCCGAGCTCAAGCAGCGCAGTTTGGTGGTCTCCAAACCAGGTGGTGAGACACCCGGTGGTGACCCCGATTCCCCCAAAAAATAATTCTGGGTCACCACCGGGTTTGGGGACACGCGATCGCCACGAGGTTTTGTGTTTCCTGGGCCGAAAACCATTACCCAAATCGCCCAAAACTCACCACCGGGTGTTCTCACCACCACGTTTGGGGACCACCAAGCAGTCTCCCCTGGACGCGGCGACCCGGGCCTCCCTTCCCCCCCCCCCGCTCGCCGCGCGGCGGGGCCGGCGGCGCGGCGGAGAGCCCAGCGGCGCGGGCCGCGACAGGCCGCTCTCGGCGCTGGGCGGCGGCTGCGCCACGCTGTCCGCTGGCCTCGTGGCCGCCGTCGTCGCCGTCGTCGTCGTCGTCGTCGCCGCCGCCGCCGTCGTCGTCGTCGTCGTCATCGTCGTCGTCGTCGTCGTCGTCGTCGTCGTCGTCGTCGCTGCCGCCGCCGTCGCCGCCGCCGTCGAACCTGCCGAGTCTTCGCCCTCGTCCTCGCCCTCCTCGCGCTCCCCGCGCATCCTCGTCCTCGCTCTCGGCCCCCTCTCGGTTTGCGTGGAGCTCGGCTCGCTCCGGCCAGCGAAGGACGGTCCGGGCCGCTCCGAGTGGTACCGACACCCTCCCGGGCAGCACCGGGCATCCTGCCGCGCCCAGACTTGCCAGTGGTGCACGGTGCCGGGCAACTGCTGCAGCCCGGCGGCGCAACCCGAACCCTGCCCTCGCCGATCAACGGTTCAGGCAACTCGATGGGCGGCGGGGGTTAGGGTTCGGACTTCGTCGGACACCAACCCTTGAGCAAGGACCGACCGTCCTGGCATTCCTATAAGCCTACCACGATATGTTCTCAGCACCAAGCAATGCTGTCATGACGAGAGCACTGTTCTTAGAACATACAGTCGGGGCGTTGACCTAAGGAACCCTAAATAAGGAACGAGGCCCCC
>CAUYUJ010015824.1:230182-245182 GCA_963575745.1 Prorocentrum cordatum | reverse complement strand
GTCGCCGTCTCGCCGTCGCCGTCCGCCGCCGTCGCCCCCCCGGAGCTCCGACGATCTCTTCTTTCCTGCGACGCGGACGCGCTTCCTGGACGGCCTGCCCCCGGGCCCCGTTCTCGGCCCCCCGAGGCCAGAAGAAGTGGCTCCGAGGCGCAGAGCTGCTTCCAGGGAAGGGCTCGGGAGCTCTGTGCTTCGGTCGGTCGCCGTCGCCGTCGCCGTCCCCGTCGCCGTCGCCGCCGCCGCCGCCGTCGTCGTCGCCGTCGCGTCGCCGTCGCCGTCGCCGTCGTCGTCGTCGTCGTCGTCGTCGTCGTCGTCGTCGTCGTCGTCGTCGTCGTCGTCCTCGTCGTCGTCGCCGTCGTCGTCGTCGTCGTGGCTGCTCCCGATGTGCCCACGCCGTCGAACGGTCATCGTCTTTGAATCCAGCCCCCCCGGGGGAACCATGCGGGAGCAGGCAGGATGTGCCGCATGCCTGTGAGCGTAGCGTTGCGCCATGGCGCTGCAGATACCAGCAACATCCCTGCCTTCGTGTCTTCCTTAGTCGCAATGACTCGGAAACGCTAAGCAAGCGAGGCTACCCACGGGCAAATCCCGTGCGAGTCAGCCTTTTTGGTTGAGAAGAGTTTCTGCGCTTCAGCGCTTGAAAGGCATCATCAACATCATCCTCAGCATCCTCCTCCTCCTCCTCCTCCTCCTCCTCCTCATCACCGACACCACCATCATCATCATCACCACCATCACCATCATCATCAGCAGCATAAGCACCAACATCAGCATCAGCATCAACATCATAACAATTTACATCATCATCATCATCATCATCATCATCATCATCATCATCATCATCATCATCATCATCATCATCAACATCATCATCAGCATCAACATCATCATCATCACCATCAACATCCTCATCCTCATTCGCATCCTCATCACAGGTCGTCGTCACGTCATCATCATAACCACCATCATCATGATCCTCCTCCTCATCCTCTTCTCCTCATCATCATCCTCATCCTCATCCTCACGGTCGTCCGAGACATCGACCCACACCCCCCCGAACCATGAACAGAAGCACTGTGGGAGGTCTTGAGCGACATGCGGCCCCGGGGCCCTTGCTAGGCTTCTGGACCGTCAAAGACGGCTCGGGATGAAAAACTGGTCCCTCGGAAGGGGTCGAGACCTTTGGGGGTCGACGTTATGAACAAATCATGGCGTCAGGGGTCTTCGAAGGCGTCGTGGTCGTGGTCGTGGTCGTGGTCGTCGTCGTTGTCGTCGTCGTCATCGCCATCGTCGACGTCCACCGCCGCCGCCGCCGCCGCCGCCGTCGTCCTCGTCGTCGTCGTCGTCGTCGTCGTCGTCGTCGTCGTCGTCGTCGTCGTCCTCGTCGTCGTCGTCGTTGTCGTCGTCGTCGTCGTCGTCGTCGTCGTCGTCGTCCTCGTCGTCGTCCTCGTCGTCCTCGTCGTCGTCCTCGTCGTCCTCGTCGCGGTCGTAGAGGTTTTCGGACTCTGGTTTCGGACTCGAGTTATGAAAGAATCCCGCCGGGAGGTTTGAGGAAACGCGATCTACCGTCGTTTCGCTGCAACACATCCCCTTGCGGGGGGGGGGGGGCCCTCCCTTTCCGAAGGGGGATGCGACCCCCCCCCCCTTCGAACTGGGGGAGGGGGGGCGGGGAGGCTGGAGCAGTTCTCGCCCTTCCTGGAATGCGAACCGGAACTCGGGCAGGAAAGGGTGGGCGGGAGGAGGGCGGGGGCCGCTCCCGAGGTCGACGACGACGACGACGCCGACGCGGAGGCGGAGGCGAAGGAGGAGGAACGAACGGACGACCACCAATGCGGACCACCAATGCGGAACGAACGAACGACCACCAATGGAGACCAGGTGAACGAGGCCGTGGCCTCTGAAATGGTATTGTGTGTGGTGAGGCGTGCATGCGAGACATGTAACAAGTCATGTGAGACGGAGGGGAGGGGAGGAGGGGGAGGAATCCTTGTAGTCGATGTCGTGGTGTGTTGGTGCCACGTCGCTTGGTAGAGTCTGTGTTGGTTGTCTGTGCTGGGTTTGGTGTTGGTGTTGGCGCAAGGCGCCGGTAGTCGGTGTTGTAATTCTTGGTTGTTGGTGGTCGGTGCTAGTGGTCGGCCGTCAGTGCTGCATGGCTAGAACCATGCAGCGACAAAGGCTCTCTCGAATGAGTTCCACCATGCCGTCCGTGTCGCAGCTGTGAGCCACCTTACATCGTTGGTGTCGCGGTGGAGGTATCGTCGTGGTTGGGTGGCGTCGTCGTTGGCGTCGCGTTGTGTGTCGTCGTCGCCTGTCTGTCGATGCACATTGTGTAAGAACTTTCGCAAATCGTCATCCCATCGCTTGTGCCGGCCACCGGGCTGTCGATAACCCTCTTGTTTTGTCCCTATTGGGATTCCATTTCAGAGCTCGCTGAGTCCACCTGTTTGGTGGGTGGGTCGCTACGCGTGCCGCCCACTGCCAAACCATTTTGCGATACATTTGGGTGCCGTCTGGGATGTCGTGCATGCTCACGAGTTCCTCCGCTCTGCGGGTGCACCGGCGGATGTAGTCAGACCAAAGTTCGGCATCGTCTGCCGCCAGCTGGCGTCTGGGTCGTGTGGGGTCGGTCGATGCTGTCGTCACTTGTTTGGGGTGGGTCTGATGGAGTCGGCGGGTCGCTGGAAGCGTCGTGGTCGCTGGAGTCGTCAGAAGCGTTACCGTCGAGATCATCGTTGTCAGAGTTACCCGTCGCTGGGATAGCATGCGTTGACGAAGCTGCTGACGCGTGTCGCCGCGGTGTCCCGATAATCGCTCTGACCATCCGTCGTTGCGTGCGGCACAACTGATGTTTGAGGGGTTCTGTTATTGTCCATGACTCTGCGCCGTACATTATTGTGGGGACGGTGCCACGGTACAGTCGTGGTCTGTGTTTGAGTGGGTAGTGCTTGCTCGTTTGTTCCTGTCTGTGCCCTGCGAAGCACGCCCATGCCGCTTGGATGCGATGCTGGATTTCGGTCGCTGATGCTGGATTTCGTCGTCGAAGGAGGAGGGGGGGAGGAGGAGGAGGAAGGAGGAGGAGGAAGGAGGAGGAGGAGGGGAGGAGGAGAGGAGGAGTAGGAGGAGGAAGGAGGAAAGGAACGAGGAAGGAAGGAGGGAGAAGGAAGGAAGGGAGGAGGCAGGGGCAGGAGAGGAGGAGGGAGGAAGGAGGAGGAGGAAGGAGGAGGAGGAGGAGGAGGAGGAGGAGGAGGAAGGAGGAGGAGAGGAGGAGGAGGAGGAGGAGGAGGAGGAGGAGGAGGAGGAGGAGGAGAGAGGAGATAGAGAGGGAGGGAGGAAAGGAGGAGGAGGGAGTAGGATGGAGGAGGAGGAAGGGATGAGGAGGAGAGGAGGAGAGGGGAGGAGGGAAGGAGGAAGGAGGAGGAGGAGGAGGAGGAGGACGAGGGAGGAGGGGGATGGGGGAGGAGGAGGAAGGTTCAGGAATGTTCGCTTAGAAGACGACGAAAGTCCATGCTCATTTGGCAATTCAGCACACCTAAGCCTCACAGACCGCCTTCGGGCCCCCCCAGGGGTGTCGATACCTACCCGCACTAATTCGAGCTAATTTATGTTTCTCTTTGGGCGTGGGGGTACATTCCTTAGGTCGGTGGTGCAACTAAATCCACATTTGCTACATAACGTGAGGCAGCATTTGCTCCAAAACTGCAACGAGTGCGACGGACGAAGGACCTTGCCGCCCATTCTCTGGGGTCCACGCAAAGGCTCGAACTCCCGAAAGCGCTTGCACGAACACTGGGTCGCACACGCTTGGGACATCGAACCGTGATTCGAAAATTGCGAACGCTGCGTGCAATAAAACTTCGCACCCGCTCGACACCATCGGTGATCGGAGTCCCGAGGTGCAGGGTCTCTGATTTTCGGGCGGTCCACGGACCACGGATCCGACAACATCGCACATCCCAGGGTCCGGCGCGCGCGCCGTCGGACCAAGGCGGCCTCCGAATCCCTCCTGTCAACAGGATTGTCAAACACAACAAAACTGGTCCACGAAATCTCGGCCATCGCCGCAGCCATCGCGTCAGCACACTCATTGCCGAACGCTCGGGGTCAGTCGGCGTCGGATCGGAGTGTCGCCTCCTCTTGGTGGGAGGCAACCCATTCGAGCAACGCATCGTCAGGCTCTCTGGCCTGGAGTGCTGAGGTTACCCTGGACCAGAAGTCGGCGTTGCCTCCCCCCACGTTCTCAAACCCGAAGCGCCTTCCTCTGGACCAGGTCGACAGAATGGGAAGATGATCGGTGATGAAACGCAGCTGGCCTGGGAGGAGCTCTAGAGCAGAGGCGAAGACAGTAATCTCCGCGCGAGGCACCGTCTGCCTCCTCCAGTGGTGCTTCCAAAACCCCGGGCCGACTTCCAAAAAAGCCCCTCTGGCGCAAGCGCCGCTGCGCCCGCGCCAACCCTGCGACGCCGAGGGTCGCCCGAAAAAACACCCCCCCGATCCGTCTGGGGAAACGGCGGCATGGCCCTCGGCGTCGCGCAGGATTGAATTGATGTCCCCGAAGCTCCTGGTCTCTGGGGGTCCGTCGTTGAAGCTGGCAATCGTTTCCCCTCTCCCTGGGGCCCCGTTGGAGCCAACAACTCGGGGCGCTCTCGTGGTTAATTCGGGCCTGGCCACACAACAAATCTGATTTCGTGAAATGCCGACATTGGCCTCGCAGGCCCAAGTTCTGTGTAACAGCGTCTCTGGTGCCCTCTGGCACCGTGGGCGCAAGAGACTCGGGACTTCCGAAGCCTGCCTCACTCAGACGCTCGCGCGTCCACTGGCCTCCCGTGACGACCACCGCGTTCAAGGGCCACTCGTCGCCCTGGTCGCTGGTGCCGAGCCTGGCCATCTCTCTGCGCGCGTGGTGCATGTCCGCGCCGCCGCCAAGGTCCGTGCAGTCCAGGTGGCTCGCCGCTGACCTCCACGACTGGGAGTCTACGGTCGCCTCCACATCGTCCAGGAAATCCGTAAAGTCGCCATGCAACTCGCTGAACTCGTCGTCCACCACCAACGGAATCGACCAACCGCACTGATCAGATCCCCGCGCCATAGGAGAACACGGGAGCCAGCCAATGTCATAACATGTCTTAATGATAGCGCCAACTGGTCCTTTCACCAGCCGCCATCTTCTCGATCCAGATCCAGCCGTTGAAGTCGTAGTCTGATCTTATCCCAAGCTAGGGCCACACGCGCATGGTACTCAGGATGTTCACGCCGCATCTTCAACCATGAGCACAATCGTTCACGTCGAGTAGACTTCGCAGGATCTCGAGCTTTGAACGTCATCGCCACCGAAGTAGTCAGGCATCGTTCAGGCCCGTTGCCGACCGAACACTGCGCAGCTTGACGACGAAGACGCGTCAAGAGGTGGTTGGGCCCCCCGTAAGCGTGATGTCAGTAAATACACTGAGGACGGACTCCCGTGGACCACAACGAAGAAGTGATGTGCCTCAGCTTCGGGTACCGTCGCATTCTACTCATAACTTGAAACCGCCGACAAGCCTTGGATATGCGTTCCTTCATCTTCTTAAGGTTGCGCCTCCTGCCCGCCGACGCGTCCACGCCCAAATCAACAGTTTCCGTGGGGACTGCTACTGGTACCCCGCGTTAGCGAAGTTGCTTCGCATCTTGGGTCGCACTCCTGTTCGAGGAGGCCACCAACGCCGTTTTGTCACTCGCCGTGAGACCTGCGCGAACTAGCTCCTCACGCATGTCGCTGCCCGAATCTGCTATCGTATCTATCACCTTACTTTCGGTGCCCTCGGCTCTGGCAACTGTGCCATCCTCAAATGTGCGCCGCGTTATCTGAAAACCGTATCAGCCATGAGCTCTGGCCAATATAGGCCACGCAAATGCCTTTGCCCTGCGAACTCCATTGAGAGAGCCTGCCACGATGCCTCGTTCTGTCTGGATGGAATGTGAAATCCAAGACGATCCTTCGAGTGTCTCGGGCTGCAGCTCCAAGGACAACAATGGCTGGAACGCCTTGCGTCTGAGCAGTGGTAAAACTTCGCGATGTCTAAGCTGTCGTAAAACTTCTCGGTGTCCAGCAGAAGGGTGGCCGAAGCAATCTGTAGTTCTCTTCCCGATTCATCGGGTAGACCTCGGACCAAAGCCGCCTGTGACGCCGACGACCCTCGGGTGGCCGTATCCCAGTGCTCGCGCGCATCAATGGTCAATCGTAGCGTCTCGGAGCTTCGGACCTTCGCCCACAACTTCACCAGGAACGGCAACGAAAAGCCCAACACTCTATCTCCTCCACGGGGCTTGGGCGTAACCGCACCGATGACAGCGGCAACCTGGCCAGGCCACATGCAGTGCGTCTCTATGGCTGCATAGAGGTCCTTCAGCTCCTCGATCGCTTCGTTCGGCAAACGCAGCGCCTCGATGGGTCCCATCGCGTCCACGCCATTCGACCTCCTGGCGTTCGTGCTGGAGACCGCCGTGCGAATGTCCTCCACCGACAATTCTGGCAACTCCTCCTTCTTCGCGCGCAGGTTGGCATGCTCGACTCCTTTGAGGACCTTGGCCGGGCTGAAGCTGCGACGCGACCGCATCTTATGCCACTTGTCCGCCCTGTAGTCCATGACCTCGTTGGGGGAGGAGTAAACCGTCGTGGGGGGTGACGATCTCATCAGGCTTGTCGATGGTGCCCCTCGCCAATCTATGGGGCGCACCTGGTGTGGACTTCCGCATCTTGGTAGCCCGCGCTTGGAAGCCTCTCCTAGCCTCCGCCAACGCCTTGCCAACCGTGCGATTCTTAAGCCGCTCAGAGATACCGCATGAGACATCGTACTCCTCATCATCTGTCTCCGTCGTAGCCGTCGTCGTTCCTTTCCACTGCATAAACAGATCCTCCTCCTGGAATCCGCGGTGCAAGTCCTGCGAGTCCGCCGCCTGCATCAGCTCTTCTAGTTTGCCGTAAACAGCCTCCATGTCCGCGCGCATGAGGTGCGCGCGTCCGTGTGTGATATTGGTTACTCGCCGTTGGCCAGAAGCGCGTGACAGGCGAGCTCGTAGTAATAACGCAGTGCAAATGTTCCACCGCTCACTCCGCGGGTCTCGAAGATGGGGTCGGTCAGGGGTGGCCCGCGTTTGCTCCCGTGACTCCCTGTGTCCAGCGCCCCGTCCTCGTGCTCTCACTGCTTCTGCCGCGGGCAGCTTGTGATGCAAGATCGTAGCCTCCTCCGCCGAGCCGGCCCAGGTCTCGTAGGTCGAGGCGATCGCGTCTCGGTGCGCTTGATCCCTATCCAGGAGGAAAAGCGGGGTGGGGACCCACCTTCCCCCCGGGCATAATGCCTGGGTCAGCGTCCAGTGCTCGGTGCTGATGGCGAACGTGGCGCTTGACACCGGAGCCAATGGATCGCGGTTGAGCTCTTCGTAGGTCTCCTGGAGATGCCCCTCTAGCCTCTCGAGCCGCTTCATCTTGGCCTCCAGCAGCTTCCTCTGTCACTTGCTCTCTGGGCCTGGCGTGGTCGTTGGTCTCGGCACCGCGGGTACAGCATTCGCCGCGGGGCCTGTGGGACAATCCTGAGCATCAGGGAGTCCGCCAAACCGACCTTCGCAATGACGTAGTCAATGAGTGACCCTCTGCCATGGTTGCATGTCACCTATCCATTGCTCGGGGCGACCAGTTGACCTCCAACTTTCCTGAGCCACTTCGTTGCTTCCCAACCACTCGACCTCGCATTCCAACCGCCTATCAAACCCATGGATCCTTCGCATGTCGCAAGAACGCCGCAATGCGTATCAACGTCTGCTCATTGGCGCCGACGAACTTGCTGAGATCCGCTGTAGCCGCAGCCAGACCTGGGCCTGACGTGCGTGTCTCCGTAAACCCTATCATGTCACACTCCCTCGCCTGGACTTGCATGGAGGACTTGGCTACAAGTCCCCATGACGAAATGCTACTGAATATTATCTTACTGGAGTGATTGTCCGTGTAGTGCCTGGTGGAGTTGCTTGCGCTGGTACTGGGATCGTTCGTGAACTTGACCTAAGTGGCGTCGCACCCGCGAGGAGGCTGCGCCTGAAGCAGAAGAGGCAGAGCCGCCGCCAGGAGCGCCCTTGCCGCCAGCCTTAGCTTTGTCCACGATCTTCTTGCGCTCCGTCTCCAAGTCCGCAACTCCCTCGGCCTCTGCAGCAGACTTGACCTCGGCCGTCGGCCCCGACTCTCCCTGCGCGGGGGTGTCGCGCCTCTCGGGCTCGGGGTCCGTGGCAGCTGCAGACGCCGCCTCAGCACCTCAGCCTCTGGCAGCTTGACCGCTCTCATCAACGCGCTGCCTCTTCGTGGCCCCTGAGCGGGTGTCCTTGACCCTGGCGAAGTGTTCATGAACTGCCGCCTGGATCGCTGCCACCTGCCCGCAATTCTCCTTGATGATGCCTTCCAACTCGCGAAGCATCTTCTGCTCCTCCTCGCCGTAGGCCGAGACATCCTTGAACAAGTCGTCGTCGACCGCGAAGACCACGGCCCGCTGCATCGCCTCCTCCTTCGACTTGAGCTCCTTGGCGGTCTGCGTGTACCGCTCCTGAGCAGTCGGGGCCCGCGCCTGGCTCTCCTGGAGCCGCTCCTGCGCGCGCTGCAGTGGGGCGAGCTCCTTGGCAAACTGCGGGAGCTGCGCCAGCTGCTCCAACAGCGCCTGTGGGTCAGGAAAGGCCTCCGTAGGAGCAGTCCGGGCACTCCATGACCGAGACGATGAGCGCGAGGCGCGCCACGGTGAAGACCACTGGTACACTGCCACCTCGCGCCCGCACTTCGCACGCATACCGTTGTTGCCCTTGATGAGGAAGTTGTACGCCCAATTCCCGCACGCGCAGACATTGAAGTCGCCCTTCCTCGCCATCTTGGTGGGGAATGCTTCCTGGTGCGGGGCGGGTGGAGGCCCCGCGGGAAACGGGAATTCGGATGGGGCCGCGCGTCCCCTGCCAGCTCAAACTTGGGCCAACATGGATACGGAGGGGAGGAGGAGGGAGGAGGAAGGAGGGAGGAGGAGGGAGGAGGAAGGAGGCCGCCCATCACCACTCTTGAAGAGAGGGGGCAGCTCAATAAGCGAAGGACAAGGGCCGCCGGAGGACAAGCTTAAAACGCCTCCTCCTCCTCCTCTTCCTCCTCCTCCTCCTCCCTCCTCCCTCCCCCCTCCGCCCTGCTCCCTCCTCCCTCCTCCCTCCTCCTCCCTCCTCCCTCCTCCTCCACCTCCTCCTGCTCCTGCTCCTCTCTGCTCCAGACTCCTAGCTCCTGCTCCTGCTCCTGCTCTGCTCCTGCTCCTGCTCCTGCACCCTCTCCCTCCTCCCTCCTCCCACCTCCCTCCTCCCACCTCCCTCTTCCCTACTCCCTCCTCTCCCTCCACGCCCCTCACAACATCCTCCTCCCTCTCCCTCCTCCCTCCTCACCCGCCCTCCTTCCCTCCTCCCCCCTCCGCCTCCACCCCTCTCCTACCTCCTCCTCTCCTCCTCCTCCCCCTCCCTCCCTCCCTCCCTCCCCTCCCTCCCTCCCTCCCACCCTCCCGCCCTCCCGCCCTCACCGCCCTCCGCCCTCCCACCCTCCCACCTCCCTCCTCCCTACCTACTCACCTCCCTCTTCCCATCTTTACCCTCTTCCCTCCTCCTCCTCCTCCTCTCCTCCTCCTCCTTTCCTCATCCTTTCCTCCTCCTTTTCTCCTCCTACTCCTCCGCCTCCTCCTCCAACCTCCACCTTCTCCTTCCTCCTCCTCCACCACCTTCCCTCCCTCCTTCTCCTCCTCCACCTCCCTTCTCGCGCCCACTTCCTCCCTCCTCCTCCGCCTCCTCCACCCTCCCCTCCTTCCTACCTCTCCTCCTCCTCCTTCTCCTCCTCCTCCTCCACCTCCTCCCTCCTACCCTCCTGCCTTCACTCCCTCCTCCCTCCACCATCCTTGTCCTCCTTGTCTCCCTTCTCCCTTCTCCATACTCCTCCTCCTCCTCCCTCTCACCTCCTCCTCCTCCCCTCCTCCTCCTCCTCCTCCTCCTCCTCCTCCTCCTCCTCCCTCTGAACACCGCCGAAGGACAAGCTCGAAGCGAAGGAGATCCGCTCGGAGCGAAGGAAACGGGGCAGTCCAAATGGCACGCAACGGCCCCCCCGAACCTCCTCCTCCTCCTCCTCCTCGTCCTCCTCGTCTCCTCGTTCTCCTCCTCCTCCTCCTCCTTCTCCTTCCTCCACCTCCTGACCTCCTCCTCCTCCTCCTCCTCCCTCCTCCCACCTCCTCCTCTCTCCTCCTCCTCCTCCTCCTCCTCCTCCTCCACCTCCTCCTCCCCTTTACTCCTCCTCCTCCTCCTCCCTCCTCCTCCCTCCTCCCTCCCTCCCTCCTCCTCTCTCCTCCTTCCTCCATGCCTTTCCCTTATATAGAACTTCTCCCTGTCGCACCCCGAGGCCAATTTTTAGGGCGGGCCGGGCGTTTCGCCTCTGCCTCTGACGCTTAAGCATTGACAGCAGTTTCACATATGGGGGGCGGGTGGATTTAAACATGTGGCTCTCGCCTTAGCGCGGCGCACATTCGTTGTTAAACTTTGCAAGAATTTAAAGATTTGAGGGCGGGTGGTTTTCAACATGTAGCTCTCGCCGTAGCGCCGCGCACATTCGTTATACACATTTGCAAGAGCTTTACGGATTGATGGCGGGTGGTTTTCAAAATGTGGCTCTCGCTTTAGCGCCGCGTACCATCTCTTTTTTTAAATAAAAAATAAAAGACAACAAACATTTGCAAGAGTCTCACGGATGCAGGGCGGGTGGTTTTCAACATGTGGCTCTCGCCTTAGCGCGGCGCACACTCGTTTTAAACCTTTGCAAGAGTGTCACGGATTGAGGGCGGGCCGTTTTCAAAATGTGGCTCTCGCCTTGGCGCGGCGCACAATCGTTTTGAACATTTGCAAGAGTCTCACGGGTTGGGGGCGGTTCCTTTTCAACATGTAGCTCTCGCCTTAGCGCCGCGCGCATTCGTTTTCTCAACATTTGAAAGAGTTTTACGGATTCCCGTCATCAGCGTACCAAACATGGTGTTTTGGAAGGATTCGAGATTATGCGGCTGCAACAATTAATTACGTGGATTCTCTGTGTTGACGTCCTGGGAATGGCGTTCTGCCACGATTCAGGACCATCAAGACGCAACAGTCAGGTTGATCCGTGGCGTTGAAATCCCGAGAACAATGTTTTGGTATGCTTCAGGGTCTTCAAACGGGTATCTTCCATCGAGGCAGTTCCATCAATGGAACTGAACCCTTCTAGGGGCCTATGAAGAGGGAGCTTGGAGGGAGGGTTTACTCCAACATCGTTGATGATTCTTGGGTTTACACTGGTCCTCCTCCTCCTCCTTCTCCTCCTCCTCCTCCCTTCCCTCCTCCTCCTCCTCCTCCTCCTGCTCCTCCTCCTCTTCCTCCTCCCTCCGAACAACGCCGAAGGACAAGCTCCAAGCGAAGGAGAGCCGCTCGAAGCGAAAGGAGAAGGGGCAGTCCAGATGTCACCCAGAGACCCCCCCAACCTGGCGCCATGGGGCCCCCTGAGAGCACGCTCCAGGCCCTCTTTTGGGGGCCTCTTTGAGGACGTCTCGAAGCCTGCGGGGGTCGTCTGAAGGCATCTTGGGGCCGCTGAGGACCTCTTTCGGCCTCTTGGAGGCCTCGTGGGCCTTCTGGAGGCCTCCCGGTAGCATCATGGGGCCTCTTCGGCGCTGCGTGAGAGTCTCGTGAGGCCTCTCGACTCTCGAGGGCTCCCGACCATCCCGAACATCTCTGGCTGCCTCCTTCCTTATCGTCTTCCAGGGTCGGCGGCACCGGCCGCAAGGTCTTGTCAATACAGTCATCGTGTTCTACCAGAACAAGTAACATACCTAGGAACGAACGAACTTTCCAGGCCACAGAGAACCTGGGACACGAAAAGGCTCCTCGACCCAGATCTGAGGAGCGGCCTGGAAATCAGAGCTTCTCCTGAACCCAAAGCGGCCCCTCTCGCTTCGTCGCGACTGCCATGAGGGTTGAAGAAGGACTATGGCAGAAGAGTGGATGGAGGGGGCGGGGAAGGAGACACGAGGAACGGAGAGGGCGGGGTGAGGGAAGGGCGAACCGGAGGAGGAGGAGGAGGAGGAGGAGGAGGAGCGGAGCGAACCAAAGAGCAACGACAGCACGCGCGCGCGCCACGCCGGGAAGGAGCAGGGGCGCACGGTGCAGAAGAGGGACAAAAAGGGCGAGGAGGGGTGGGGGGAGCGGCGAGGAGAGGGAGCGGCGAGGACTGGGGCGGCGAGGGCGAGGAGTGGAGGCCCGCGCCTTTCTGGTTCGTTTACAGCGTGGAGCAGGGCGGGCCACAAAAGGTGGGTGTAAAAAAAGGCAACTGTCGTGCAGGCCGGCGGCGAGCGGGGGGCGCCAGGGCCGGGGCCGGGGCTCCCGAAGGGCCGATCGCTCACCCCCACTCTCCGACCCGCTGGCCAGCCTCCGCGTGGCAGTCCCTGGGCGTGGCGGTGACAACACCCGGCGGTGCATCTCGGGCGCGACTTGGTGTCACCACCCGGCTTGGTGACTCGTGTGGCTTTCCGAGGGATGTCCGGGACGCTGGTGGGTCCAGGAGTCAAAAAAAAAGCCCTGCGGTGACCCCGTGCCCCCAAACCCCGGCGGTGACGTCTTGGGGGATTGGCGGTCGCCGCCTGGTGGGGCTCCCCCTCCCCCCCTCCCCTCCCCCCTTCCCTCCCCCCCCTCCCCCTCCTCCTCCTCTTCCTCCTCCTCCTCCTTCTCCTCCTCCTCCTCAGCCCCCACGGCCCAGATCGTGACCCACAGAGGGGGCGACTCGCGCTGCCAGGCATGTCCTTGCACCTGCCTCGACACGCCCCCACATCAGGCGGCGTGTGCCTCGGGCGGCCATGGTACTAGCTAGATGCTGCATGTGGAATCCGTTGTCGATGCGACAGGCTGGCAGATGGCGTGATGTTCAGAAGCAACTACGTAGCTGTCAGGCAATTGCTCTTGCTGGCACACAGTGTGGTACAGAATTGCCGTGTGTCCAGGATCGTCTGGGGAAGTATCATCGGTTTCAGTGGGGCAGAAGCTCTGGGTCTGCAGGTCGTCCGACGGGGTGCTCACTCCTGATCAGAGACTGCCTCTTTGATGGGAAGCAGATTCGCAGGGTCTGGCACTATGAAGGAGAGTTGGCAGGTCGACTGGGGGCAGTGAGATGTAAGTCAGCATCAAGCGACATTACGTTTATTGTTGCGTATGCGCCAGTGGAGCCTCCTGGGGGTGCGGGACGAGCTGCTGCTATTCGAGGGTGCGAGAAGTTCTGGAGTGGACTTAACTCATTGCTGGACGAGCTACCGAGTCGAACTGTTCCCCTGTTGATGCTAGATGCGAATGCTCGTGTGGGAAGTGTGGCAAGTGAGAGTCTGGGATCATGTGAAGTGGACAATGAGAACATGAATGGTCTGTACTTTCGGGAAACGCTAGAGGCCTATTACTTGTGTGCTGTGAATACGTATTATGTGTGTGTGGGCCCACGTTCTATCATGGGAATGGTACTAGCACGGCGAGGGTGGACTATATATGCACGACAAAAGCAGTACTGAGTAAAGTTCGCAAGTGTGAAGTATGGGAGCGAGCGGGGGAAGCCATGCAGTTGATCAATACGCTGACTCGTCGTGACCACTACCCTCTTGTCTCGCAGTTAGAAATGGGGCCGTTTTTTCCTGATGAAAGCTCGTTCCGCTGGGACCACAATAAACTCAATCGTGCGGTGCTCCATGGGGTCCGAAGGCGTGAATTTTTAGAAGCGGTTTCCCGTGGGCTCGGGCCTGTGGGGTTCGAGAGTGAGGAGCCAGTGAGGCAATGTGCTGATCTTTTTTACCTGCGCGTCCACAATGTGATAAACCCGATAGCTCGGGAATGTTTTGGTGTTCAACCCAAGCACGTGGATCGACCTGAGGCAACGTCTGCGGCTCTGGCCGAGCGTGTTCGCTTGAGAAGTGAACTGCGGAGCCTAAAGCGGGGCCCCCCTCCGCCCTTCCTTCCTCCTCCTTGGGGCTGTGATCCCTTGTGGCTCCTCGCCTTCCTCCCGCATGTTGCCACGGGTCTCCTAGCTGGGGTGTGTCGCTGTTTTTCGAATTCGTTTCTGGCCCCGAGTATGCTAGCGAAGCATATCGTTCTGTGTCGTCGGGTGGATCGGGAGGTGCGGTGGCGGGTGCGAAAGGATAGAAACTGTTTAATTGGCCTACGTGTGGCCGAGCTTGAGGATGCCTGGAATGATCGAGAGTTTTTTTCGGCCTGGGATGTGTCCAGGCGGCTCAGCGGCAAAGCGCTAGGGCCAAAGCTCAGACTGTACTCTGCTCCTCGCACCTTCCTGGACGCTGAGACGTGGCGCAAATATCTCGAGAGTTCAGGTCCTGAGGGTGGCGTGGCAGCATCTGATGCAACGTACGATGAGGAACTGGATGCTAGACTAACGAGAGAACCGCGGGAGACGGACATGAGTGAGGCAATGCGTGAGGCTAAGGAAGATTTTGGTCGCATTTCTGGCGCATTTAAGAGAGTGAAGCTGAGGAAGACGCCACCTGAATGGTCATTTCCAGCAGGTATATGGCGCATGATGTTCTGGCCAGGTGACTTTCGCAGGCAGAGTAGAGCAGGAGTGGGAGGAGAACGAGAGGAGTGGAACTTTGAAACGATCAAGTATTGCCTGATGTATATACTGGCGAGTATCAGGCTGCACTCAGAGACTCCGCTGATTTGGCATTGTAGTCAGGCGTTTACTTTGAGTAAGGGCAATGGTAAGGTGGATTGTCAGGGCCTGAGGTTAGTACATAGCTTGGACTCCTTTGGTAAAGTGTATTATCAGTATCTTTGGAGAACGAACCCTGAACTAGGTAGATACGCTAATCGTGGGTATGCTTACGGATATCTGAAACGACGTAGGCGGGAGGGGGCGGTGCTCGTTCAGACCTTGTGCGGTGAAAGATTAAGAGAAGCTAAGCTGAGTTGTTTCTC
>CAUYUJ010015824.1:177682-225182 GCA_963575745.1 Prorocentrum cordatum | reverse complement strand
TGAGTTCAGTTGGAGGTTGCGTCGATCGTGCTACGATGGAACTTGTGCGATTGAGGAGACATGTCTCTAGAGCGCGGAGATGGCTTCCTCATCGCACGGCTCATCGGCCCCCTTGGGAGGACTTGATCAACCACGCCAGGGGCCCCCTCCCCAATCCTCCTCTGGACGTTGGTTGGTGCAACGCGGCCTCCAGACTGAGGATGGCGTGTGAATGTGTCCGATTTGGAAGCCTAACTGCGGGGGAGTTTTCGGAAGAGTTGGACGTGTTCCTCATGTCGACCTCTCGCACAATGAGGAGGATGGTCACACAAGATCGCGCGCGTCACCCTGGCAACTTGGGGAGGGAGATGGAGGAGTGTGCGCTGCGTGGGGACAGTCACGGCGAGTGGCGGCTACTCAAGGTTACGCTTCGCTATTGTGGCCGTGCTGCAACAACTGGACGATATCCGATTTAACGTAATACCGACGGCAAAGTCGCAGAGTCAACTAAGGAGTCGGACATCATGGTGATCGGGCACTTCTCCAAAGCTGAAGATGCCGAGACCATGCTTGAGAACGACCTCATAAACAAGTACAACAACCGCTTGCATCACTTGGTGGACCCTGTCGCGGTCGAATCTGAATATCTACTTCACCCTTCTGCCACGGCGAAACTCTTTTCCTTGGCCAAGAGGGGGCGTGCTGCTGGCATCGACGGCATCGGAGGCGATCTGTTGAGGGCGTCACCGTCTGTTCTAGGCTGGCACTTTGCACCTATTCTTGTCAAAGCGGCGATCCACAGACAAGAGCCTTTCGCGTGGAAGCGCGGCGCCGCATTCCCCTTATCCAAGGGCACTGGCGACTATTCGAGCCGTGAGTTCTACCCATCTGTTTGGCTGAGTAACGCGGTCAGCAACATCTGGCACAAGTTATGAGGACGCAGCTGAGCGCATACACCCTGCGAAATGCTTAAGAAATCATGGGTTAAGAAATTCATAGTCTCAGAAATTTCATAAAACCCAGAACTTCTATCAAAATCTTGGGATTTACATTGAAAAGTTAAGAATAATCGATACTCTGGACGAAAACTTAGGTTTTCTTAAGCATAGCCTGGGGTGTACATGGACGCCTTGTTGCAAGATGCCCAATGCGGAGGCCGCGGAGCCCGAGGACCCTCGACTCTGGTAGACTTGGCGACGGCCTACATACAGGGCGCTCGAGCACAGGGTCGGGCTGCAACTCTCTTCTTTGCAGATCTGGTCGCAGCCTTTTGTCCAGTGGTCAGGGCCTTGGTTCTGCCGAGGATCGGCGACGTTGAGGACGACGATCACATCCTACGGCGGGTTCGTGTCGTGCCGACCCCAGCGTTGGTTTTTGACACCGCAGGGATCGTTCAACCTTGAACGATCGGCCGTCTCCGCGACGTCCAATCGTTCAACATCGATCGATTCTGGGTCGCCGGCGGCGTTCAACCTTGAACGCCCGCGCTGGGGTCGCCGCGAGTCGACACGACGCGAACCTACCCTACACGAGCACGACGTTCCCCTGAGCATGGTCCCCCTGCTATCTTTCGCTGCGTCGAGTCCAGCTGCGTTGGGGGCGTTGGACGCGTCTCCTCACACGGTGGCTTTGTGCTCGTCGAAGGACACCGCGACGCACATCTTGGCATTCCTGGCTGCGCGGAGGACGCAGCCAGGAGAGGAGGAGGAGGAGGAGGAGGAGGAGGAGGAGGAGGAGGAGGAGGAGGAGGAGGAGGAGGAGGAAGAGGAGGAGGACGAGGACGAGGACGGGGAGGAGGAGGAGAAGGCGAGAAGGAGGGGAGGAAGACCGGGGAGTAGGGGGGGGAGGAGTAGCGGAGAGGAGGAGGCCCTCGGCCTGGGGCTTCTCTTGCCGATGCTGTTTTCAGCGTTGCCTTCAGCCGCCCATTGCGAGACATTCGTGACGAGCTGGTTCGTCTCGGTTGCGAGCTACGGCTCACGCTGGCTTCCGTTCAGCAGGACATATCATTTGGCCTGCAGGTACCCGCGCTAGTGGATGTTTCGTTTGTGGACGATGCCTTATCTTTGCAGTCTCCTGATCCCGACGACGATGTCTTAGAAGCAGCTGGGGACATGGCTGACATGCTTCACAATGTGATGTTGTGTTATGGGTTTCGGGTCAACTACAAGAACAAGACTGGCATGATTTTGATTCCTGGGGGCCAACAGCGCCAGAAGTTAGTTCAGCAGCTCGAGCAGTCACCTGACCTTGTCCTCCTTTCCCCCAAGTGGGGCGTTCGAGTTCATGTTGCTCCTGCGTGCCAATATTTCTGGGCGTGTCTCGATGGTTTTGGGGGCCTCGGCTCAAGAATCGCGCGGTCTACGCAGAAGCAGCGGTCATCTTTCGAACCTGCCGGGCGCGCGGTGGCAAAGTTTCACCGGATGTCACTTCCATCGCGCGTTTGCCTCACGGACGTCCTGGCCGATGTTCACCTCTTCTATCAGGTCGAGGCGCGGGGGGGGGGGGCTTTCGACTGCCCGGCTCTGAAAGCTTCAGGGCCCTAGGATTTATTCGCGTCGCATTGTGCAGGGGCGCGTCCACCGCCAAGGATCTGGTCGTCGCTATTCGGACTTGGAGGTGCTTGTCGCTGCCCGTCGGCTTCCGCTCGTTCTTGTTCTTCGAAGGCGCAGGCTGGTGTATTGCAGCGAGCTCTTCGCAAACGCCCCACGGCGCTCTTCTTCTTGTGCGATCTGGTAGCTGGGCAGCATTGCTCGTGGACTGCGCTTGTGCAGGAAGATTTCGCGTGGCTCAGCAGGTTTGAAGTGGCTTCTCTCTTCGGGCGTCCTGGTCGTTGAGGCGGTGGTGCGAGTTTGCGCAGACTGATGGTCCTAAACTTCGGCGCGAGATACAGTTGGCGTGGGATAAGTTTTTGAGCGCGGGGCTTGAGCAGATGCAGCACCAAGCTTGGGAGAGTATCCTGCAATCATGGACGGGGCATGTACGTATGTCGGATGAGGAGGTCACGCGCTATGCGTGCTACGAATGTGGAGCCACCTTCGGGTCGAAAGGCGCATGTCGACACCGCGTTACCCTGCGTAATCTGATTGACGCCGCTCAGTTGCTTGCGCGAGGTACCCATTGTGGGGCGCGCGGTACGCTCTTTGGTGATCGTAATCTCTTGCGACATCTCAGGGCAATACTTGTATTGGTTGATGGAGAACGACAGTCCGCTGACTACGGAGGAGGCTGATGCGCTTCGACAAGATGATCTCCAGAGCAAACGACGTCTGGTGAGGGCAGGGTACAACTACCACCAGGTGACCAGTTATGCTCAACGTGACGATCACTGGGGTCATCGAGGAGAACCTTATCATCCTTCTGTTCCTCCTGAAGTTCGACTGGTTATTTGGGAGCGGTCTAAGAAGATATTTGGGCTCTCCATCAATCCGATTTTCTACCATCTGGGTGCGGCACCTTCTTATCCTGGCCATCTGGGGAATTGGATTCAGCAGTGTCGTCGAAAGCAGACGACTATCACGATATTGAAGTTGGATGAAATTATAGACATATTTGGTACCAGCGACAAAGCTCTTTGATTTGATCGATTTTATGTCGAGTGGAAAGGTTTTGGCAATTACTCTGCAACTTCAGCTTCCTACCTGGCACCCGCAGTGGTTCAGTGGCGTTGGTGACGTGTCAAGTATGGTACTTCGTGATTCGGATTACCCTCTTTGAAGTTGTCGACTGAGAAGCGCGGCAGAGTGAAGCGTGACAATGTTCTGTTGCCGATTAATTGAAATATTTTTGAGATATCAGGCCTTTGGGGAGCGCCTCGTGTTTTTCAGTGTGGGACCAGCGTTTATACTCAGCTGGCTTTTTGCTTGGACCGCGTGCGGTCCTGCACGCGGCCCGGTCGTGCAGTGCATACTACTACGAGGGCTGGCAAGGACATTTCTCTTTCTTGGATAGAATGGCACACTCAACTTTGCAGCGAGGTTGAGAGTCTTGTTGATGGTGGCCGCCTGGCTGCCCACCGACCTGGAGCAAATTCAGCTGACTCGGCTGCCTGCTGGCCTCTGGCCATGAACCGTGTGCTGGCGAGGGCCATCCGGTATGGATCGGACCCTTGGTAAAAGGGGAGGAGGAGTGGATGCTTGTAGGTGGACTCGGAGCGGGGAAGCTTGGCGTGCTGTCCTGGGTGGTGGGGTGGCTGGGGGCACAAGAGTGTTTAGGTGGGTGAAATACCCCGCTAGTACCTCCCAGCCGCCCCCCACCCAGGGATCATACTAGGTAGCGTGCTTTGCCTCGCATCACCCTGTTGTGCGAGGCGACGGCGCGTGCGAGGGTGCAGAGCGACAGCGCAACCCTCGACGTGCAATCCCTCCATGGTCTCGCCCGAGTCCCTCCTCACTTACCTCATGACGATCTTCCTTGTCTCCGTCTCCCTATCTCCCGTGCGCTGTTCCGAGCTCGACCACATGCCTCAGAGGTTCGCTTTCTTCGGCCCCATGGACCGTGACTGTTTCCTGTGTATTCCACGGTGTGTTCCAGAGGCAAGGTCGAGTTCGGGTACTTGCTCGTCTTTACTGCTTCGGCTTCGGTCCCCGTGGATGGGGGAGCGTGACGTGCTGTCCTGGGGCGCGGGGTGGCCGGGGGCACAAGAGGGTGTAGGTGGGTGAAATACCCCGCTAGTACCTCCCAGCCGCCCCCTCCTCAGGGATACCAGGCAGCCTGCCTGGCCTAGCCACGCCCTCTTGGCGACAGCGCCAGCCTCGACGGCGCCGCCATCTCCCCGCTCGACTCCCTCCCTCGGTCTACGCCATCGTCACTTTGGTCGTCCATCCTTGTCCTCTTCCTCCATCCTTGAGCGCCGTGCCCGACTTTACCGTTTTGGCCACGGTCTTTGTGGCGCCTGCTCCGCGGCCTCAACCGTCCGAGCGGACGGTGAGGCACTGGCTTCCGACCGCCTGCAGATGCAGGCCCAGCTGACGCTTCGGGTGTTCGCGCCCAATGGCCTGCCGAAGAAAGAGGAAGATACGGCGCTGCAGGGGAGATGCCGGGAGGAGGAGGAGGAGGAGGAGGAGGAGGAGGAGGAGGAGGAGGAGGAGGAGGAGGGGGAGGAGATGGAGGAGGAGGAGGAGGAGGAGCTAAGTGGGCTAAGTGCAAAGCGACAGGGGAGTCGCATGAGAGAGGGAAGCCCAATGGCGTCAGACATCAATCAGAGGAGCTGGAGGGGGAGATTGGCGGATGCGGGGCCCGCCTGGCAGCCGAACCCGAGGAGGAGGAGGAGGAGGAGGAGGAGGAAGAGGAGGAGGAGGAGGAGGAGGAGGAGGAGAAGGAGGAGGAGGAGGAGGAGGGGGAGGCCGAGAAGAAGTGGGCTGGGCGGGCCCCCTTCCCTCCTGCTCCTGCTCCTCCCCCTTGCCGCTCCGTCCTCTTCCAGGCCCCCCTCCGCCTGCCCCAGTCTCACCCTTGCCTCCCACGTGCTCTTCCTCCTCCTCATCCTCGCTCCTCCCCACTCCACCTCCTCCTACTCCTCTTCCTCCTCCTCACCCTCCTCGGTGTCCTGTTCCTACTCCTCCTCCTTGTCTTCTTCGCCCTCCCCGTCTCCCCCCTCACCCTCCCTCCTCTTCTAGTCCCTTCGCTTCCCCTCCC
This sequence comes from Prorocentrum cordatum, assembly GCA_963575745.1. Lineage (NCBI taxonomy): Eukaryota > Dinophyceae > Prorocentrales > Prorocentraceae > Prorocentrum > Prorocentrum cordatum. The sequence goes on along the minus strand of CAUYUJ010015824.1, from coordinate 219,572 downwards.
TTCCTTTCCCCTCCCCTCCCCCTCCCTTTCCTCCCACATTTCCCTCCTCATTTTCCCCCTCCCCCACCTCGCCCTCCATCCCTTTCCTTATACATAACTCCTCCCTGTCGCACCTCTCCAAACGTGTCGGCAGGGCGGGCCCGGCGTTTCGCCCAAGACTACCTCACCATTTCCGATCCTGAAGCTTGAAACTCGTGGCAATGTCAAGGATGCAGGGCATGTTGTTTTCAAGGTGTGCCTCTCGCCTTGGCGCCTCGCAGGCTCGTCTTTCAAGTTTCAACAGCTCTAAGGCTCCGTACGGTTGAAGTCCCCAAAAGTGTGCTGTGGCACGATTGAGGATTGCCCTGGACGCATCAGTAACGATGATCCGCGGAGGTGAAGTCTCAGGAGCGGTGTGCTGGCACGATTTAGAACTGTCAGGACGCAACGCTCACGGTGATTCGCGGCGTTTTAATTCCCAGTAGTTGTGTTTAGGCAAGTCAGATGATTCTCAAACACTTGCCTTTCAATGGGGCGCGTACCGATATGGTCAGAAATTCTGGTAGGGACCTATGGGGGAACTTGGAGGGATGGGCGATTGCAACATCATTGACGCGTCACGGATTTACGACTGCCCTCCTCGTCCTTTTCCTTCTCCTCCATGCTTATCCAGCAGACAACTTCTCCTAGATATTTCTCCCTGTCGCACACCAGACGTGTCGGTAGGGCAGGCTGGACGTTTTGCCTGAGACTTCCTCACCACGACTGATACTGAAACTCAGCAGTTGCAGCACATTCGAACATACATTGCGGGTCGTTTTCAAAATGTGCCTCTCGCCTTAGCGCCGCTCGCACTCGTCTTAAACGTTTGCAGCAGCTTCGAAGATCGAGGGCAATTCCTTTTCTAGATGTGGCTATCGCATTAGCGCTGCGCGCAGTCGCTTTGAAAGGTTTAGCACATTTAAGGATACGTACACGTAAGGTCTAATAAACTGTGTTTTGGCAAGCTTTGGGATTGACAGGACGCAGCAATGATGTTAACCCGCGGTGTTGATGTCCCAGGAACGGCGTTCTGGCACGGTTTGTAATTGTCTGGACGCAACAATCACGTTGCTTCGTGGCATTGGAGTCCCAGGAATTGTGTCTTAGTGAGGTTTAAAACAAAATCTGAGGCGGCTGTCTTTCAATGGGGCAACTCCCGCAAAGAAAACAATTTCTGGTAGTGGCCTGCGAAGAGGGACCTTGGATGGTTTATTGCGTCTTGGGTGTGCACTGGTCCTCCTCCTCCTCCGCCTCCTCTCTAGAGGAAGAACGACGGCATCAGCATAACTTGAGGAGGTCCACGCGGATATCTTGGATCTGCGATGAACCCCCCACCCTGGCGCGCGGAGCGCGCCATGGGCGGCGCTGGAGGCGCCGCCTGGAAGCCCCAGCGCAGATGCAAGAAATCCACTCATACCGTCGAACATGTATGGCTGCTTATGTAAATAATGTTTTCTTTTTCCAATCTCCTATCCCCACCTCCCTCTCCGTCGGGGGGTGCGCCCCCCGCCTGATCCCGGCCAACTCTTTGGACGCCCGAAATGGGTACGGAAAAACTGGGTGCGATGCCCGACAGCGAATGTTGTCCCAAACCGACAGCGGCCGCCGTTAGGCAGGCGGCCTCCTGTGCCAACAGAACAGGGACCGCGGCGGCATGGGCAGCGAAGCTGGCTCAGCATGAACATGGAATGCACCCGTTCTGATCGTCCCGGTTCTCCTTGACCCTGGCCTGCCCCCACAGCCCGCCGCCGAGAAGGATCGGGCCGGCAGCTGACGCGCGCGCCGACGCCGGTGAAGGCCGTGCTGGCCTCAAGAGCAGTGCACCGGGCACCGGCGCTCGCGCCGGCCACGAGGAGGCCCTACCTGGTGAGGCGCGATGCGCGGGAGAGCCCCCCGATGCCCTGCGCCGGTCTGGTCGCCCGCGCGACGATGGGGGGGCCCGCTCCTTCTCGCCCCTTTCTCTCCCTCTTCTCCGCGTGCTCCTCTCTCCTCCACCTCCTCCTCCTCCTCCCTCCTCCTCGCTCCTCCTCCTCCTCGTCGTGGAGCTCCTCCTCCTCCCCCCCCTCGCCCTCCTCCTCGTCCTCTTCCTCCCTCCGCCGCCTCCCCGATCCTCCTCCCGCTCCCCCACTCCTCTTCTTGGCTGCTCGTGCGGCGTCTCTTGGGCCTGGCGACAAGGCTACTGGACGCGCGGGCAGAGACCCGACGGCCCCTGCCACAGCCCAAAGCTTTCTTTCTGGGCTCCCTTCGCGGCGCCGGTGCCGCCGCCGCTGTTTTCCTTCAGCCCCCCCACCCTCTGGGAGAGGGCGAGGACAATAGTCCGCATGCACCGGGTAATAAATCACACCCCCCTCCCACGCCGGTCTTGATTCTATGCGGCTCTTTATGTTTCTGACATCCGGGGGCAGCGGCGAGGCCGAACGTCGTTATCCACGGGGAAAGTTATGAATCGAAGTTACAACTTTGTTATGTGGAGGAAAACATCGTCACAAGCGTGTGGCAGGACCATGGGATTCTCACCAGTCTACCTTTCCCAAGTCACGAACGTGTGGCAGGGCCATGGCAGTCTCACCATCTCAGCCCTTCCAAGTCACGAGCGTATGGCAGGGCCACGGGATCCTCACCATTTCAGCTTTCCCAAGTCACGAACGTGAGGCAAGGCCATGGGATTCTCACCGTGCCAGCCTCCCCAAGTCAGCCCTTGGGGTGCCCGTGCGCCCGTACATGCGACTCAGGACAGGCGGACAGGACAGGACAGGCGCGGCGTGCGCGCAGGCGCGCCCTGTGCGGGCTGCCGCAAACCCCGAACTTGATTATCCCCGTGGAACCCCGAACCTGATTATCCCACGGAGATTATAATCGGGGGTATTTGGCTAGTCCGCGGCGAGCCCAGGGGGGAAGTGAGAGATGGAACGAGCGAACGAACGAACCGACTCCGTCGCGCGCCGGAGCGCGTCCCCCGGGGGCATGGGCGGAATGGGCCGCAGCTCTCAGAAACGGGGGTCCTCGGCGTAGTCTCTCGCGCGCTGGAGCAGCAATTGCTCTCCATCTGTTTCCGCTGCTGCGCTGCGAGTGATGAAATCATGCTGGAAGCGTGGAAGCGCGAGAGAGGGAAGTGACCTTCTGACAAGGCCTGCCGCCTCGCAGGAGACGAGGCGACGAGGGCAGACGGGACGGGGCGACGAGACGGGGCGACGATGATGAAGTAGGCGGGAAGGCGAGACGAGGGCAGCCGCCTTCTGAAAAGGCCTGCCCCCTCGCACTCCCCCCCCCCCCCCCCGGGGCCCGCCGCCGAGATATGGTACAGTCAGACTCTGTGATCAGGTCGGGCATGTCCCCCCACGGGCGCAGCTTGGACGAAACGTAAAACATAGTAAATAGTTTTTTTTTTTTTTTTTTTTTTTTTTTTTTTTTTTTTTTTAAAAAAAAAACATATTTTTATAAAAAAGAGTCTCCAAATCGTCCCCAGACTATTTTTTGACCATCTCTGACATACTCCTGCTGTGGAGGGACATGCCCGACTCAACTCTATGATCAGGACGCGCGACGAGTGCGCACGGGAACCTTGGACGCCCAGTGTCTGAACGGCGCACGGTAAACGAGAACGGCAGAGGACGGGCCGGAGAGGCGAGGACGCAAGGGCACCCTCGGGAAAGTCGCCCGTCCTCACTGCGCGCGTTGGCTGCAACAGTGAAGGGGCCCTGGGACACAAATAAATAGACAAAATTGCAGGATGTCCAAGCTTTTCCCATGTTTTCTGGGTTTCTGCCTTCCCACCCACCTCCCATATTTTCCTAAATCTTCGGGGGGATCGACGATTCATTGTGTCTGTGTGCGTTCTTCCCCTCCTGAAGCAGGAAGGATGCGAGTGTCGAATCGCACGCGCGCCCTGAGCAGAACGCAGCAGCACTCCGCTCGGCGGTCCGCACGGGTTCCTGGCCGGCGCTGGGACCCCCTGCCGGCACCTCCGGCGCCGCCCCGAGGAAGGCGAAAGCGACCGCCGGCGAAAGAGACTCGCCCCAGTGGAGGTGGGTGGCTCGCCATCGCTCGGACGTCCATTCCCTGTGCCTTTTTCGGTTTCGTGCGTGGTTTTTTCGCCAAATGATCAAGGATGTTCCTCGATGGTCCCCACCGAGGAAAAAATGCACACGTCCGAGCGATGCCAAGGTGGGGGGGGGAAGGGGGTGGTGGAGGAGGAGGAGGAGGGGGGGATCAGACGGGCCAGGCGGGGAACGAAAACGATGACGACAACGGCCCCGCCCGACGGGGCGCCCCGGGCGCAGCCTCGGGACGGTCTCGGGCCAGCCCGGGGGGGGCGCGTTCCGCAGCCGGGAGATTTCTGGGCCCCCACGGGCCGCCGGGAGCCACCATGCGTGCCTCGGGCCGCGGTCCGGCCTCCCCTCCCGTCCAACGCTGATACATGCATCAACATGTGTGTATATATATATATATATATATATATATAGATCGTACCTTGAGTGTCAAACATATGTACAATATGTACATATACATCTATACACATTTCGGTATATCTTAAACTGTTTCTTACATACATTTATACATGTATACATGGGTGCATGCATGTGTTTCATTTCATTCATTCGCATTCTTGGCGCCGATGTCAAACCAGAGCAAGCTCAGCTGGCCACAAACATTTTGCAGCTCGAAACTCGACCTTTGCATCGAAGCAATGTCCCTGCTTGATGGCGGGCCCCAAACCCCAACCCTATGCGGTAGTCTCGCAGCCGACGGGCGCGATAGGGCCTCAGCCTGAGACCCACGACCTCCGACGTGTATAGAGATCGAGGGGATCAACAAGGCAAGGAACCAGACCTGCGCGTGCAGCGAGGGACCCTCCCAAAAAGGGCACCTCTGATGACACACCTGACCCCGAAGCCAGCGAGCCCGCACGCGATGCGGGCGCCCGACAGTATGTCGGGTCGGAGCCTCGCGCGCGCGGTCAAGCCTCCTAATGGCTACCGGTGGCGAACGCACCAGGGGGAGTGAATTGCCGGGTAAAGAACCTGCCATGAAGGAAAGGGTCGTAGGACGAAGCCAGGACTCGCGAGCGGCCAGAGGGGGGGGGTCATAAAACGACGCGAAGATCGGGACAAAATCGGATCGGGATAACTCGAAATCTCTGAGAATCGGCGGGTTTGGAGGATGTATTGGGCGCCGCGGCCGCTCCAGAGAGTTCCGGAACGCTCTGAGAGCGCTCTGGAACGCTCTGGAACGATTTATCCCGATCCTAGCCCTGTTTTAACGGTGTCCAAGAGGGGGGGGTGCAAATCATGGCCGGCGGCATGTGCGCGGCCCAGCGGGGGGGCCAGGGACGTCATGAAACAAGAGGAGGCGCCATGAAATCTGGGGAGATATCATGGCCCACGCCATGATATCCACCCCCCCTTAGTCATCACCCCCCTCTTTTCCGCCCCCGAAGGACGAGGATAAATCTGGGCGAAGATGTACCGAGGATCTCTGAGATCCGGCGGCTCTGGAGGGCGTCTCGGGCGCCGCGGCCTTCTCAGCGCGCTCCGGACGGCACCCCTGCAGGAGCTCCGGGGCGCCCTGGGAAGGACTTATCCTTGTCCTGGCCCGAGGTTTGATAGGCTTAGGTCGGGCCTGTTCCCCTACACGGGGATGTTGGACGAACAATGAAAAATAGTCAAAAAATGTCCCCAGAAAGAAAACCGTCCCCGGACTTTTTGACTATTTTGGAAAAGTCCTCCTGTAGAGGGACAGGCCCGACTTGATGACAGACGGAGGGCGGCGCAACATCCACTTTTCCGCCGCTGGGGGACGCCTGCCCCAGGCGTGCTGGAGAGTTTTTTCTCCTACACACACATATATATATATATATATATATATGTATGTGTATATATTTATATAGAGAGGTATATAGATAAAACAGATGTATATATATATATATATATATATATACATAGCTGGAGTTTTTCCTTATATGTATATATATTATATATGTATATATACATATATTTATGTATATATATATGTATATTAATTGACAATGAGAGGACCCCTGACCCTTTGGGAGGGGACCTGAGTTAGTGAAGGGGCCTTGGGACACACAAATCAATACACACAAATAGAAGGACTCCCAATAGTTTCTTGTATTTTCTGGGTTTTCGTCTTCCCCCCCACTTCCCATAGTTTCCCATATTTCCTGGGGATCGACGATTCATTGTGTCTATGTGCTTTTTCCCCTTCTGTGAGTTATGGGGGCCACAAACATCAGGGATATGGGGGCGTCGTTCCTGCAGATGTGCTGAACCAAAAACCGCCCAGAATCATTGTCCCCCGTGCAGAGATGGGGACCGAAGTGGGGCCACGCTTTCACTGACATTATATACCCCTGCGGTGGCACGTCGGGGCATAAACTTCCCAGCCGCCGTGGGGCAGGCGCCACCGGCGGCGGAAGAGTTTACAGTGGAGGCCCGTCCACAAGAAACCTTCCACAAAAAACCCAACCTTGAGACCCCAGGACGCCCATTGATTCTTGGTGTGGGGACGCCACGCTTTCCATCGCAAAACCATCGAACCCCAAGAAATCCAGGGCACCCTGGAGGCGAGCAGGGTGTTTCTTGGGCCCCCACTGTATGTTGTACCGTTCTTCGTCGGCTCAGAGGTCGGCGGCGCACGCCAGGGGGCCGGCGCGAGGGGGCGGCACGAAAGGGGGCCTCTCCGAGGAGAACACCTGCCCTCTCAGAGGCCCCCCCCAGTCCTCCTCCTCTTCCTCCTCCTCCTCCTCCTCCTCCTCCTCCTCCTCAACCTCCTCAGCCGCCGCTTCTGCTCAAGCCACCTTTTCAGCGGCCCAGCAGGCACCCCGCGCAGAGCAGTTCCGCCCGCCAAGGGCGCCTTCCATGACATGCCAGCCTGGCTGGCCTCCATATTCTTCATGACGATCTGGATCGTTATGCAGTTCCTTCGAGGGGGAGTATCTAATACTATCTCGCTGCTGGCGCTGCATCGCCGCCTCGTGATCAGCCACACCCACAGCGCCACGGACGTGCAGCTCCCCCCAGCTATGCGTTGGCGACTGCGCGACGCCAGCTCAGAGATCGACCAGCTCAAGACTCTCGAGCACGAAGTCTACTCGTGGGGCTATAGCCGTGGACCGCTCACCAACAGTCATGAGGGCAGGGAGATCATGGTGAGCCCCCAGCGGTTCGGTCAGCGAGCCTTCGTCGATATCAAGAGCCCGCCCAAGCAGATACAAAGATACGCTGGTGCTCTCCGCTACCAGAGGGGCGAGTGCGACCTCGCCTTTCTCGCGGCCTACTTCTCGCCTCGCTCTGGGTTAGCGGCAAAGTCTATCCAGTGGGTCACAACGGTCATAGAGACGCACAAGTGGATCAATAGTACGCTTCATGCCACACCGACGTGCAGCACACCGTCGATAGGCATCGACTCCAACGATCATCAACATGGAGCTGACGGACTCATTGCAGAAGAAGTACATGAGGCCTTCGGAGACTCACAACTACACGGTCGGCCAGTTGAAGCAGCAGCCTCCTGCTATTTCATGATGGACGTTCACGGATTCCGCCTCCCCAATACCTTCTGGCAGGCTGGCCCTACCTATCTTGGTGCAGCTGGACAAGCTACGAGACCTGATTACCTCGTGGTTCCCCCAGGGCTATTGCAGAATCTCCAGACAAGCGGTATTTGGTGGAAGGCAGTGAAAGCGGTTCCGCAGCTCAAGTACAGCGTGCCGAGGGACCCAGAGCCTCTCGTCGCCAGGGCCGACTTCGTCATGCACAATCTCTCCTCAGGCATTCTTCGGACGTTATGGGATTACGACAAAATGGCAGAGTCTCTTCTGACAGGTGTTTATCGCAATGAGCTCATATTAGCCCTCGCGAACTCGCTGGAGCACCACACAGATACCATCCGCGAGCTCAAAGAGCAGGGCACCACATACGACCTGGTGAAGTTTCCGATCGACATGCTCAAGACCACTGCCAAGCCCTACGTCGAGAGAAAACAAAAAGCCTGGTACCAGCAAACAGCTCATGGCAGAGAAGCCTCAGCTTCTAAAGAAAATGGTGGAGCTACGCAAGCAGTACATCGGCGCAGAGATCGCTCTTGTCATCGGAGAGAAGCTGGACACACTCACGAGTGCTATCAATAAGCAGAAGCAACTACACGACGCAGCACGCAAGAAAACATCAGAGGCACAGATCTCCGAGTCACGGTAACAAAAGGCAGCACGCCGAAAGACATCGACTCAACAGGTGCGTGGCAAGCACCAATCACGGCAAGAGGAACCGCAACTACTACAGCAGAGCAGCCCGTTCGAGACCGAGCCTCGCCGAGAGGACTACGCACGGTGCACTCAATGGCGCCCACGGAGGATTTCAGGCTCATCTTTTCGATTTCGAAGACGAGAAAAAGCTGCCCCTGGCCGCCTTCGAGGACCGCTACGACGACATCAAGCAGCAGATCAAGGATGAGTATCACGAGGAGGAGGAGTACATGGGCATCCTGTTCTACGGAGACAAGAAGCGGCTCAATTACTTCAATCAACGAGCTCAAGTTCCCGAATGGTCGTTGCCAGCTGACATCACCCAGATCATCCTGCAGCCTACAGACACCACAAAGAGAAAGCCGCAGACCCAAGGCCTCGGTTTCTACCAGGAGCTGATGGAGGCACCGCCGCGGACCGTGCAATGTCCAGAAGGGCTACTTCATCATGTCTACCGGGTCGGCTTCGCTCCATTGGACGCTCATCACAGCATAAGCTTCACGCTCGACAAGCTGAACGCCAAGCCCTCAGTTCAAGGATTGTGTATACTGCACATGTACTGGCCACTCTGGCGCTACGTGTACTGACAACTGCACTGCCAGTCTCTTCCTGGACAAGATCAAAGCAGACACGGTACTGCTCAAAGTCTAGTACATCAAACTCAGCAAGTGATTCGACTCATACTCAGCGTAGCTCTCGCTGTTCGTGCAGGGCGCATGGACGGAATCGGAGCTCGAGGAGGAACCGATGGAGGAGCAGATGCAGTGGGTCAGCATCCAGGATACCATTCACCGTGCACCACTTCAGAAAGGAGCGGTGGTCAAGGAGGGCAAGGCTCCTGCGGGAGGCAGGGCTGGTGAGCTGGCTGCCTGGTTTGCAGGACAATGAATGTGTATGGAGGCCGACTATCTACGCCATGGTCGGTTTCAAGCTCGGAGTGCGCGACGCCGTGAGCTGAGTGAAGGCGCCCGCGCTGCGCGGGCGACGGCGGGGGCTAGAGCAAGAGGCACGCGCCAGACTCCGCCCCCCGAGGCCGCTCTTATTCTTCTTCTTCTTCTTCCTCAACCTCCTCCTCCTCCTCCTCCTCGTACTCCTACTGCCCTATCAGGGGCCCCTCCCGCCGCCCTTCGTCGGAGGGCCGCCGACCTCGCGGCGAACCCCCTGCTTGCCATCGCTCGGACGTCCATTCCCCATGCCATTTTTCGGCTTCGTGCGTGCACATTCGCCAGATGATCCAGGATGCGCCGCGATAGTCCCCGCAGAGAAAAGCATCACACGTCCGAGCGATGCCAGCCCTGTGCGGTGCTTGCCGTCGAAGGGGGTCCCGCCTGGCGGATGCCTCTGCCTCGACGAGAAGGCGCCTCACTTCGCCCTTCGCGCTGCGCGGAGCGCGAATCACGGAACGCGAAACACTTTGCGCTCTCGCGCCGCCCCCCCAGGAAAAAGGACGAGGAGGAGGAGGAGGAGGAGGATGAGGAGAAGGAGGAGGAGGAGGAGGAGGAGGAGGAGGTGGATGAGGATGAGGAGGAGGAGGAGGAGGAGGGGGAGGAGGATGATGATGATGAGGAGGAGGAGGAGGAGGAGGAGGAGGAGGGGAGGAGGAGGAGGAGGAGGGAGAGGAGGCGGAGGCGGAGGCGGAGGCGGAGGCGGGGGGGAGGAGGAGGAGGAGGAGGAGGAGGGAGGAGGAGGAGGAGGAGGAGGAGGAGGAGGAGGAGGCGGAGGCGGGCGGCGGAGGGAGGGGGGAGAGGGGGAGGGGGAGGGAGAGGGGAGGGGAGGAGGAGGAGGAGGAGGAGGAGGAGGAGGAGGAGGAGGAGGAGGAGGAGGAGGAGGAGGAGGAGGAGGAGGAGGAGGAGGAGGAGGAGGAGGAGAGGAGGAGGAGGAGGAGGAGGAAGAGAGAGGAGGAGGGATGCCCTGCGGATGGCGGGAAGGGGAGGGATGAGGGATCGACCTGTCCTCCTCCTCCTCCTCCTCCTCCTCCTCGTCGTCCTTGTCTCGTCCTCCTCCTCCTCATTTCCCCCGCTCCTCCTTTTCCTCCTTCTCCCCCTCCTCGTCTGACCTCGCTTCCCCGCACGGCTCAGAATGCCGAGCTTGTCCTGGCATGGGGGGAGGCATTCGAATCTGGGACTCGTTTCCCTGCGGACCCCTTTCCTTCATGGCGGAGTGGAGGGTGGCCGCTGGGCCCCAGCGAAGGCGCTCAGCGGACAGTGGCGGGCCCCAGGGAAAAAGCTACACGCGCAGTGCAGAAGCCCAGAAGTGCCAGAGGCGGAGGGGGGGGGCGAGGAGGACGGGGACGTCCCTGTCGGGGAGAGGGGGGAGCACTGTCTGGAACCAAGAAAAGGGCACGCTCAGAAACTTTCGGAGGCCCGCGTGCCCTTCTGGGACGAGCGCTGGCGCGCGCAGCGCTCCCGGCGCGGCGCTGGAAGCGCCGCAAGGGGGGCCCAGGCGCCGACCCAAGAGATCCGCGCGGAGCTCCGAAACGCTCAGCGACGATCCGAGGAATCCGCGCGGACCTCCAGAAGTTTGTGCTGGTGCCGTCCTTTCTTCTTCGAGCGTGCTGCTTGGCCCTGCCAAGAAAAACATGCGGCTCCTCTAGAAGAGCACCCTGGCCGGCACAGGCGAGCGGACCGCCACCGTGCGCGGCCAGTATGGTTGTGGATAACCTGACAATGGACACTCTAACAATCTCATCATTGACTTAAACATGTGCTTGTTCTAAACATGTTTCAAGCATGTTGTTTTACATGTTTCAGGCATGTTTTACATATGTTTTACACATCTGGAAAATATTTGGTAACATTTTTTTTTCTGTTGGTCGTCGTCCACAACAATATGGATGTGGATGTCGCGGTCTCTGCGTGGAGCCGCGAGCGCGCGGCGCAGCCGCTGCAGAACGCTCCACGGATTCGGCGGGTGAGCCAGGCTCCTTGGCCGTGACCCCCGCAACTTCCTCCTCCCTCTCCTCCTCCATCCCTGAAGGGGGCCCCGGGACACACACGCAAACAAACACACACTCAAACACACACGCACACACCCAGAACAACACACAGACACATACACCCAAACAAACTCCCGAACACACACAAGTACGCACACAAGCACACACACAACCAAACAAAAACACACACGCCCAAAACACACACACACAAACACACAAACAAACAAACACACCCATACACACAACCACACACACAAACACACAAACAAATACACAAACACACACAAACACATACAAACACACACACAAACACACAAACGCACACACACAAAAACACACGAACACACCCACGACCACACACACAAACACGCACGCACAGACACACATAAACACACACAAACACACAACCACACACAAGCAACCACACACAAACACACACACACATAAACACAAACACACAAGCAGACACACACAGACACAAACACACAAACACACAAGCACACACAAACACAAACAGACACACACATACACAACACCACACAATCCGCCGACCCCTTGGGGATCATCGGCGTGTGAGATGCTTCCCCCTCCCCAAACCCCTCCCCCGGGAGCCCGGTCCGGTCGATTTGGAGGGGGGGGGGGGTCCGGGACGAGCGCTCCACGGGGCTTTTCCTGGCCCAAGAGGGCTTCAAGACGGGCCACGAAGCCCCCAAGAGGCCTCCAAGACGGCCCACGAAGGCTCCGAGAAGCCAAACGACCGCTCCAAGACGCCCACGATGGCCCCAAGACGGGCCAAGAGGTCTCCAAGACGGCCCCTGAGGTCCCAAATGAGCCTCCCAAGAGGGCCCAAAGAGTCAAAAATTGTGATTTTCCAGAGTGTTTTTCGATGTTTTTTGCTTTTCCGCCTTTCCGGCTTCCCGACGCTCCAAGACGGGCAAAGAGGCCCCAAAGATAGCCCCAAGATGGCCCAAGAGGCCCCCAAGACGGCCTCCAGACGGCCCAAGACGGCCCCAAGACGGCCCAAGAGGTCCCCAAGACGGCCCAAGAGGGCCGATTTGGAGGGGGGAGGGGGCCGGGACGAGCGCAGCACGGCCGGGACGAGCGGTTCCAGGGCTTTTCCGGGCCCAAGAGGGCCTCAAGACGGGCCAAGAAGGCTCCAAGAGGCCTCCAAGACGGCCCACGAAGGCTCCGAGACGCCAAACGACGCCTCCAAGACGCCCAAGATGGCCCCAAGACGGGCCAAGAGGTCTCCAAAGCGGCCCCCGAGGTCCCATACAAGTCTCCCAAGAAGGCCCCAAGAGTCTAAAATTGTTGATTTTCCATAATGTTCTTCGACGTTTTTTGCTTTTCCGCCTTTCCGGCTTCCCAACGCTCCAAGACGCGCGACGAGGCCCCAAAGATAGCCCCAAGATGGCCCAAGAGGCCCCCAAGACGGCCTCCAGACGGCCCAGGACGGCCCCAAGACGGCCCAAGAGGTCCTCAAGACGGCCCAAGAGGGCCGATTTGGAGGCGGGGAGGGGGCCAGGACGAGCGCAGCACGGCCGGGACGAGCGGTTCCAGGGCTTTTCCGGGCCCAAGAGGGCCTCAAGACGGGCCAAGAAGGCTCCAAGAGGCCTCCAAGACGGCCCACGAAGGCTCCGAGACGCCAAACGACCCCTCCAAGACGCCCAAGATGGCCCCAAGACGGGCCAAGAGGTCTCCAAGACGGCCCCCGAGGTCCCAAACAAGCCTCCCAAGAGGGCCCCAAGAGTCTAAAATTGTTGATTTTCCATAGTGTTTTTCGATGTTTTTGCTTTTCCGCCTTTTCGGCTTCCCGACGCTCCAAGACGGCCAAAGAGGCCCCAAAGACAGCCCCAAGATGGCCCAAGAGGCCCCCAAGACGGCCTCCAGACGGCCCAAGACGGCCCCAACACGGCCCAAGAGGTCCCCAAGACGGCCCAAGAGGGCTCCAAGACGGCACCACGAGGGGCCCAAGAGGGCGACCAAACATGTTGAAACTCTAGCTTTCTGCCCCCAGGAGCCCCAGGGGGCCCCAAGAGTGCCCCAAGAGGCCCCCAGAGGCCCTCACGAGGCCGCCCAGACGCCCCAAGGAACCCCCAAGAAGCACCCCAGAGGCTCCGAAACGGCCCCCGAGTGGCTCCAAAACTCGCAGTGTCGCTGTCCGCTCGGACCTCCCCGCGGAACTGCCCGAGACCCTCTGGCGGTGGCGGCGAACAGACACCAAACAAATATCACTCGCCTTTTCACCCCTTCGCAACTTCTACTACCCCCAGATTGGCATAAACAAGGGGTCGGCGGTGTGGCGTAAGCCTAAGAATCACACACAAACACACAAACACACAACCATGCACACAAACAAACACGCACAAACACACTATCACACACAAACAGACACAAGCACACACAGACAAACACACGCAAACAAACAAACAGACACAACCATACACAAACCCACAAACACAAACACACACACGCACACACAAACAAAAACGCAACCAAACACACAAACACACACAACCACACACTCAAACATACGAATACCCATACACACAAACACACACAACCACACACACGAACACACACAGACACACACACAACCACGCGCAAACACACACAACCACACAAACACACACACATACACAAACACACGCAACCACACGAACACGCATACAACCGCACACACAAACACACACACATACACACAATCACTCACACACACACGAACAACAGCACACACAAACAACAGCACACACTCACACACAAACAACAGCACACACAAAAACACACAAACACACACACACACGCACACAAACACACACGCAACCATACAAACACACACGCACAACCAAACACACACACAACCACACACAAACACACACGAACACACAACCACACACATACACACGAACACACCCACACACAACACACGCGCAACCACACACACAAACACACACACAACCACACACAACCACAGACAACCATACACAACCCCCCACACACACTCACACACTCACACACTCACACGCTCACACACACACCCACACAGCCACACAGCCACACAGCCACATAGCCACACACCCACGCCCACGCCGCCACCCCCACCCCCACCCCAACCCCCACAACCACACACCCACACCCAAACAATCACCCACACCCACACCCACGCACGCACGCACACACACACACACACCACACATACCACACACACACACATCACACACAGACACACACAGCCACGCACACACACCACACACCACACACACACACACGCATACACGCACACACGCACACACAGACATCAGGCACACGCACACATCACGCACACGCGAACGAACACGCACACGCACACACAAACACACAAAACTCACAGGCGCACACCAACCACACACCACACACCACACAACACACACCACACTCCACACACCACACCACACACCACACACCACACACCACACACCACACACCAAACACCACACAGCACACCACACAACACACACACATCACACACCACACACCACACACCAAACACCACACAACACACCACACGACACACACGTCACACACCACACACCACACACCACACAACACACAACAACTGAGACACAGCCCACAACCCGCATCACAGACCACACAACGCACAGCACAATCCACAACGCACAAACCACATCCACCAACACACAACCCACAAGAACAACCACACAGCACACAACACACAACACCCAACACACAACACACAACCAACACACACCACTCAACACAACCCACAACCCACAATCAACAACCAACACCCCACAACCCACAACCCACACCCCACAACCCACACCCCACAACCCACAACCCACAACCCACACCCCACACCCCACAACCCACAACCCACAACCCACACCACACACCAGACACCACACAAACACCCACCACACACCACACACCACACACATATACACACACACACACCACACACCCCACACACCGCACACACCACACACACCGCACATAATCACACACACACATCACACACACACCACACACACCATGCAGTCTACGCACAACAAGCACACCACACTCGCCACACACACCACACACACCACACACCACACACACCACACACCCACCACTCACACCCACCACACCCACCACACACACACCACGCATACACACCACACACACCACTCACAACACACACAACACAACCACACACAACCACACACAACCACACACAACCACTTATAATCACGCACAACCGCACACAACACACAGCACACATCACACACACACACCACAACCACCACACACAACACAACACAACACAACACAACACAACACAACACAACACACCACAACACACCACAACACTACACGCCACAACACACCACAACACACAAGACAACACAACAAACATCACAATAGACACTACACATCTCACACAACACACAACGAGGCACACAACACACACACATACAGCACACACACAGCACACACAGCACACACACCACACACACAGCACACACAGCACACACACCACACACACACACCACACACACACCACACAACACCACACAAGACAACACAACACATCACAACACATCGCAATACCAGCGCAAATATGTGCGCACAACTTCCTGGAGCCCCCACGTGTTCCGCATGTTCTGGATGCTCGTCTTCCCCTCCGCTTCCCATCCTTTCCGGGGGATCGACGCCTTTGCTGGTGCCCTTTGTGCGTTTCTCCCTCCCGATATCGGGAGCGGCCAAGAGGGGGGTGCCTAAGAGGGGGGGGGTGCAAATCATGACGGGCGTCGCGCACCTTCGCCTCGAGGTGCTGCGGCAGCGCCACGCAATCTTGCGCCTCCTCCTCCTCCTCCTCCTCCTCCTCTCGTCCGCCCTCCCCCTCCCCTCCTCCTCCCCCCCGAACGTCGTCGTCGCCGGTGTGCTCGGGGCGTGGTCTTCAAAGGGCGCCTCTCGCCTTCGCGGACGGAGGGGGCGATGGCTTCCCACAGGCGGCTCTCGCCTCGGCCCCGCGCGCACTCGTCGCGCGAGTGTGCCGCGGCCTCGCGGCTCGAGCGCGGCGCCTCCTCGAGGCGCGGCCCTCCCCTCGGCGCCGCGCACACGCTCGCCTGGAGGGCCTGCAGCGATTGCATGGACAGAGGGGTCCCGTTCACGCATCCCCTCGCCGCCACTCCTCGCCAGACACGGCCCTCCTCCCGGCCGGGCGCGCCAAAGGGCCCCAGCGCTGCGGCGCGGGGCTGCTGGCGGCGCCAGCGGCCCTCTCGGCCCCCTCAGCAGAGCATGAGCCGCGAGTGCGACTCGGTCAGCACGAGGTCGTCCGGCAGCGGCTGGGGCTTCTCCCCGTCCTCCGGGAGTGCGAGTTCTTTTTGTTTTGGACTCTCTTCCAAGCAACTTCCGAAGACGCCCGCAGGACGCGACAAAAGGAAAAGAAAGAGGAGCACGGCGAAACGAGCAGAGTCCCATCTGAACTGTGGACTGACGCCCTGCGGATGGCGAGGAGGGGAGGGATGCGGGATCGACCTGTCCTCCTCGTCCTCCTCCTCCTCCTCCTCCTCCTCCTCCTCCTCCCCCTCGCTGCAATCGGCATGCCCAACCTTGCAAGTCCTGTGGGCCCGAGTTGAGAGGGACGGGGAAGGAACGTCCTGATCCTGCTGCCGACGTCCCTCCTCCTTGCCGGCTGCTGTTGCTCCCTCTCGTCCTCGTCCTCCTCTTTCCCCTTTTCGCTGCAGCTGCTACTTCTTCCTCCTTCCTCCTCCTCCTCCCTCTCCTCTGAGCGAGCTCGTGGCGTCGCTTCTTTGGCAACCCTCCTCCTCCTCCTCCTCCTCCTCCTGGTCCTCCTGGTCCTACCTGCTCCCGTTCCTCCCGCCGATTCCGAATCCTTCGGGACGAGGGCCAGCCTGTAGTTGCGAGCCTTCTTCTCGTTGCCGTTGGCGAGGATCCACTTCAGCTTCCTCCCGCGGCGGCGCAGCTCCGGGGGGGGGGCGGGCCGAGAACGCGGATCCGGCACGAAGAGCGTCGAGGGTTTGGGGGGAAGGGGGAGGAGAAGGTACAGCGAGGAGGAGGAGGAGGAGGAGGAGGAGGGGAAGGAGGAGGAGGAGGAGCAGGAGGAGGAGGAGGAGGAGGAGGAGGAGGGGAAGGAGGATGAGGATGAGGAGCAGAAGCAGGAGGAGAAGGAGGAGCGAGACGTGAGGAGCGAGGAGCCAACATCGAGGGGATGTCTGAACATCTCTGGATCAGGAACATACGTGTGAAAGGACTCCGCCCTGCATCTGTGCGCAGCTGTTGCAACATATCAAGCCGCTGGTACTAGAATCCGAGGGCGTATGAAACGAGACTCTTGCTTCGAAGCACGAATGCAGACACATGCGCGCATCATTACGGCGAGAACTACATTTTGGGGTATCTTGTTAGCTGCTGGAACATGTTCAAACGAATGTGCGCGGCGCGAAACCCAGACTTTCATTTTGAAAACGGGCCGAGATCGAACCGTGTAGGTACTTGAAAGAATTTGAATTAAACAGCTCAACCGCGGTAAGTCTTTAGAGCACACAATTGGGGTAACATATTCATATTTCGGCGACCTTATTCAAGGACTGATGTCCCACCAATATAGGGGGAATTAATTATTTTATCCCCCCAGCACCCGCCGCGCAACAACGACGCCGACAGCTACTACTACGATTGCGACTCTGACTACGACGACTACTAGTCCTTATGCCTTCGGAGCACTCTCAAGAAAATCTTAGCTCAGAAGCTTGATCCTCAGAAACTTTATCCTGAGAAGCTCCATCCTGAAAAGGATTGTTGAAGCTCAGGCCCTACGAGGGCCCTCAGAAACTCCATCCTCAGAAGCTCCATCCTCAGAAAGACTGTGAGCAACGCCTTCGGCGAATAATGTGACAATTTGTATTGCACTCCTCTTACGAACGTGCTCAACATTCCTCTGTCGTGCAGGGTAGCCGCCCAGGGGGCATTCTTCCCCGGGAGAAAAAAACCCAACATGATCCGGTCCGCCCAAGAATATAGAGAAACTCATCTCCGCCGCGACGAGGAGGCTTTAGGACCAACCCCATTCACCGCCGCGAGAAAAGGGGGGGGGTCAAAACTGAAGGCTTACTGCGGTTACGGCGGGGTGCGCACAACAAAAACAAGCGACGCGCCCTCCGCTAGCGCAGCTGCTGGGGATGTCATACGTGGTGGGGAACTTCCAAGCGAAACGGAGGAACCGCCCTGCTGACGCGTCTGGTGGGGCGACGACCAGGGTACCTGTGAGGAAAACGGTTGGAGGAGGATAGGCAAGGAGGGGAGGAGGACCGAGGAGGAACACATAGGCCAAGGGAGGAGGCTATGCATGAGGAAGAGGAGGAGGAGGAGGAGGAGGAGGAGGAGGAGGAGGAGGAGGAGGAGGAGGAGGAGGAGGAGGAGGAGCGAAGAGGAAGAGAGGAGGAGAAGCAGCTGCAGCAGCTGCAGCATCAGCATCTGTTTTCTCCTGCGCCTCCTCCCCTCCCCTCCCCTTCTCCACCTCTTCCTCTTGCCCCCCCTCCTCCACCCCGCACGTAAGAACATAAGGGGTGTAGAAGGGAGCGGGTGGAGGGGGAATTCATGATACCATTATTGAAGATGATATTGTTGTCGTTGTCGTTGTCGTTGTTGTTGTTGTTGGAGGCGCCGCCGGGGGGGGGGCCCAGCGCGGATCCAAGAAACCCGCGCGGAGCGCCAAATGTATGGCGTGTTTGTTCTTCGATAGAAGGCCGGGGGACTTCCGAGCCTTCTGAGAAGGCCTTCTCCTTCTCACTTCCCTCCCGGGCTCGCCAATTCTGGACGCTCATCCTGCATTTCCTTCCCCACCTGCCCCACCTCTACACGTCGGTCGGAAGAAGTAGGTAGAAGCATGAAGTAGGAAGGCGGATGTAGTGGATTGGGTCCAGGGCCTCCCAGAGAATAACAAAACACAGCAAAAGCATGTCGATTCTTGAAGTAGGAAGGCGCTTGAAGTAGATTGGGATCTGGGAATCCCTAAAATACCTACTTGCAACGACCGGCGTGTACTGGGAAACGTGAAATTACGGATGATCTGCGCTCTCGGGCTCCTGGGACATCTAACACATATATTGATTGGGCCTCGAGGCTCTTGGGGAACGTCAAGATACGAGTGAATCGCCCTTCCATTTTGATGGGAATCTCAATTCGGCGCATCCCTCACGCACTTCGTGAATGTTGGGTGCTCCGCTGGCTCTCGAGACATTTACTTTGAGCTTCAATTCGGACGCCCCTCACGCACGTCGTCCTCTCCCCTCCTCCCCGTTTGGGCTCGCCGCCAAGCACAAGTCAGTCCCATTCGGGCGCCGACTCACACGTGCGGCGCTCACTCAATGCTCAAAGGCCTTTGACTCAGAGAACCCAGGCGAGATTTTTTTGGCTGATATGCTGCGCAATTGCATGCGCGCTGCAGTGTGTGGTATTATTGGCAGTCGAGATTCGCCCTACGGTCATGCTCCAGCTCATCCTCCCCCTCCTCCTGCCGCTCCTCACCGCGGTGCCCTTGTCGATGTCCATTTCCTTGTCGACCCCGCCGAGGTCCAAGGTGATCGCCAAGCCGAGGTCGCAGACCTTCAGGCCGAAGAGGAACAAGGGGTACGGAGGAGGAGGATGAGCTAGAAGAAGGGGAGGAGGCGGAGGGGAACGAAGAAGAGGCGGACGGGGATGAGGAGGAGGGCCTGAAGGGGGGAAGAAACTTCTAAGATTCCCCAGAAACGCTGCCTGCACTTAGATTTTTTTACGGGTTTTCTACGGCACTGGGCCCGTGCGCCAGTCTGACAGCTATGCAGTCGCCATCGCCGCCCCGTCGCCGGCCGCCGCCGGTCTTCTGGGCCTGCCTGTCGTTCTGGTGGCTATGTTATCGCCGTCGCCGACGTCGCCGCCGTCGCCACTCGTCGCCGCCGTTCGAGTCTAGCACATCGGTGGCTTTGCGTTGCTTTGCATTGCCGTGCACTGTTTTGCAGGGCTGTGTATCTAGTTGTCAGCTGGCGAAGAACGGTAGAAACATGTACTTTTCCGCAGTTAGGGACGCCTGCCCCCCAGGCGGCTGGAACATTTACACCCATATACACTTTCCAGCCGCCCGGGGGCAGACGTCCTCGACGGCACAAAGTTTACTTTACACCGTTCTTCGCCCGCTAAAATTGTCGTGTGTTGCAATGACTTGCTTCGCTTTGCAACGCTTTGCGTTGCGCTGCGTAGCTTTGCATTGCTTTGCGCAGTTTTGCATTGCTTGAGAGTTTTCCCCGCAGCGTGCTTGCACTTAGGGCCTCGTATCAGCTCTCAAAAAAACTGGGCCTGTACGTCGGTCTGGCAGCTATATTGCCGCCGTCGCCGCCCCGTCGCCGTCTCGTCGCCGCCCGACGTCTGGGGCTGTGCGCTGGTCTGCCGGCCATGTTGCCACCGTCGCCACGCCGTTGCCGCCTCGTCGCCGCCCGACGTCTAGCCCTTTGCGTCGGTCTGGCGGCCATGTTGCCACCGTCGCCGCCCGCTCGCTTTCCTCGTCGCCGCCCGACGTGTGGGGCTGTGCGTCGGTTTGGCGGCTATGTTGCCGCCGTCGCGGCTCCGTCGCCGCCCGACGTACATTCTTATTTCTAAGGAAACATTCGTATCACCCCCCAAAACAATTAACAGTACCCTGTTTATCGGAGTGCGACTTGCGCATGGTTCTGCCCCATCGTCCATCGTAAATACGAACTCGTGTCACGCCAGGTAAACCAGTATCCCCCCGTCATCCTCTGCATCATAGACTATGCGCGCGCACTCGTGTATCAAGCACCCGCAGTTTTCAATAACCCCTTGCAGTCAATGTACCGAAAAGCACACGCGCGCTTCGTCGCGCGCGCATGCCGCAAGTCATCAAACACCTTCGGTTTCACAGAGATTTCAATGCCCAACGTCCCGAAATACAAACACATGGTTTCGCAGCGCGTACTTTCAATAACGGCTCCGCTCGTGCCCTTGCGTATTTTGGTGAAAACCATGATCTGTTCGTAATATGCTACCACAAGGCCCCCTAGTGCGCGCATATCGAAATCGCTCGAACGCCCTTGCGCGCGTGCTGTCGCCAGAGCCCTTTTGCAAATTATGGGCGGGAAGCGTACACGCGCGCATCGTCGCGCGCGCATGCCAACATGCTTAAACTACCACAGGTGCCGTAATACTTCAAAATCGAGTGCCCCGAAACATATTACAACAGGCATGGTTTCGCAACGACAGTTTTCAAACAAAGCCTGCGCTCGTGCTCTTTTGAATTCTTCACAACAAAAACCATCCGTTTTTGTTTTGGGTCGAAAAATCCAATACGTTCGGCCCAGTGGGCCTCCCGTCAGCCGCGTGCGCATGTCGAATTCCGTACACAACCTTCATCGCCACCACGTGGACACCATTATAGTCAGCGGCGTGAACAGTATCGGCGCCGTCATTCGCCTTGCCGTCGTCATCGTCACCACCGTCACCAGTATCGCTATTATCATCACCGTGTCTGCCGTTGGCGACGTCGCCCTGATACCGCACCCGCCCGAAACACCGACTCGCACTAAAAAGTGCCCGCGTGTCAGCGCGGCCTGCGAGATGCGCTAGGCAGTCCCCAGCGGTCACAGCCACCGCGGCCGTGCCGGTCGCGCCAAGACTAGCTGGCCGTTCTGCGCGAGCGAACCTGCGCGCGCTAGCGCGGCCGCATCGATGCGCCAGCCAGTGCCAAGCAATCATGGCAATCACCGCCGCATGGGTTTTGTAAACCAAGTTGCGGGTTCGGGAGCGGCCAAGAGGGGGGTGTCCAAGAGGGGGGGGTGCAAATCATGACCGGCGGCATGTGCACGGCCCAGCGGGTGGGCCATGGACGTAATGAAATTATCCCAGTGCGACCCGACCTAGGAGTTGGAGCATCTAGGAAAGCAACATCTACATCTACACCGACAGCTGCATTAACATCTACACCTGCATCTACATCTACATCAACATCAACAGCCAGACTCACATCTACATCTACATCTACACCTACATATACACCTACATCTACATACACATCTACATCTACACATACATCCACATCTACACCTACACCTTTGATGCGCTATGCTATGCTATGCTATGCCGCGCTATAATATGCAATGATAGGGTATGCTAGGCTGCGCTATGTTATGCTATGCTATGCTATGCTATGCTATGCTGCGCTATGCTATGATATGCTGCGCTATGAGATGCTATGCTATGCTGCGCTATGCTATGCTAGGCTAGGCTATGATATGCTACGTTGCGCTATGCTATGATATGCTATGCTATGCTGCGCTATGCTATGCTATGCTATGCTATGCGATGCTATGCCGCGCTATGCTATGCTATGCTATGCTGCGCTATGTTATGCTATGCTATTTGCGCTATGCTATGCTTCGCTATGCTATGCTAAGCTAAGCTGTGATATGCTAGGCTATGCTATGCTATGCTGCGCTATGCTATGCTATGCTATGTTATGCTGCGCTGTGATATGCTGCGCTATGCTACGCTATGCTATACTATGATATGCTATGCTATGCTATGCTGTGCTAATGCTGCGCTGCGCTAAGCTGAGCTATGTTAGGCTAGGCTAAACTAGGCTAAACTAAGCTAAGCTAAGCTAAGATGAGATAAGCTAAATTGAGCGGGGCGATTTACACTGTCCGGCCCTTTAAGCTCATACAGTAAGAACCCTTCTAGGCAGAGCCTAAGTAGGGAATAGGAAGAGGCGCCATGAAATCTGGGGAAATATCATGCCCCCCGCCATGACACCCACCCCCCACTAGTCACCACCCCCCTCTTTTCCGCCTCCGACGGGTGGGTGGGAGGGGAGGCGGGGCGACCGCGCGAGCAGTGGAGCTGCCAGCTTCAAGTTCGGCAGGTTCATTTGTCGGGGATCTTCTGACCCGGGTCCATCCAGACCCGGGCCAGCCAGGCCTTGCAGAATCCTGCAAGATCCTGCACCCAAGCCCGGGTCAGTGCGAGGGATCCTGCAGGATCCTGCACCCAAACCCGGGTCAATGCGACCCTGGCCCTGCAGGGTCCTGCAAGATTGGGCGCTCTGGCTGAGCGCTACGAGGAGCAAAAACGCCTCTTCCTCAACACCGAGCGCAGCTGCGCCGCCGCTGGGATCACCTTCATTCCCATGGTGGTCGAGGCGCACGGCGGCGGCTGGGGCAAGGAGGCGCGACGCGCCCTGGCCGTCCTGGCTGACCCCCGTTTGCGCTGACCCCCGTCTCGAGGCTCCCGAATTTGCACGCTGCCCACTCCCACCGGCGAGAAGTGCCCAGAGCCCGGCGCGCGCGCCGCCCTCGAGGGGGAGCGGGCCTGAGGCCCGTGGGCGCGCAGCGAGCGCGGCCCTCTCCTGCACCGCCCAGAGGCGAGGAGCGGGGCGGGGAGGCGATCGGGGATCTGCAGGAGGAGGAGGAGGAGGAGGAGGAGGAGGAGGAGGAGGGGAGGAGAGAGGAGGAGGGGAGGAAGAGGGGGAGGGGGGGGAGGAGGAGGAGGGGAGGAGGAGGAGGGACTGGGGGAGGAGGAGGAGGAGGAGGAGGAAGGAGGAGGAGGAGGAGGAGGAGGAGGAGGAGGAAGGAGGAGGAGGAGGGAGGAGGGGGAGGAGGAGGAGGAGGAGGAGGGAGGAGGAGGAGGAGGGGAGGAGGACGAAGCCAACGACGAGGACTGGGCCGGTCGGGCTTCGCAGAGTCCTGCAGAACCCTCTGGGATCCTGCAGGATCCTGCGCTGCCCGGCGCAGTGCAACCCTGGCTCTGCAGGTAGAGGCCTCCTGGATGGGGTGCGGGAAGAGGGGGTCGGAGGATCTTGCACCATCGCCGATACATCGGCGATGCATCGGCGATGCACTGGCGACGTCGGCGGTGCATCGGCGACATCGGCGTGGAGAAAATTGAGCCCCACATCGAGCCGCATCGCCGATGCATCGCCGATGCATCGCCGATGCATCGGCGATGCGGCGCGATTCTCCGACCACATCTATTCCGACCCCCTCTAGGCGGCCTAGAGCAGGATCCTGCAGGATCCGGCGCTCTGGCTGAACCCCGTTTGCAGTGTGACCCCCGTCTCTGCCAGCTGGAGGCGGCGGGAGGCGCCCTCTGGCGGCAGGGCGCGAAGCTGCGATGGTGGTGGTGGGGGGGAACAGGCCTGCAGGAGCCAGTTCTCCTCGGTCAGCACGGCGTCGTCCTGGGGCTCGAGGATCGGGTAGGGTCGAGGATCGAGGGTCGAGGAGGGTCGAGGAGGATCCAGGATCGAGGAGAGTCGAGGAGGGTCGAGCATCGAGGAGGATCCAGGATCGAGGAGGGCAGAGGCCCGAGGAGGATCGAGGGCGATCGAAGATGCTGAGGATCGAGGAGGGTCGTTGTCCTTCAGCGGGTACTTGATCACGCCCTGCTCCTCCCTGTCGTTCTCCGGGAACGCGGTGGCCGGGCTGATGCCGAAGTCGTCGACGCTCCTGCCCCCCTCTCTGGCTCCTCCCCTTCTTCTCGTCGTCGCCGCCGCCGCCGCCGCCTTGGTCGTCGACGCCCCCACGCATCCTCCTCTCACGGTCCTTCAGAATTGCACAATATGAATAGTACTCTCCTCTCTCCCCTGATGACGTCTGGAAGATGTCCAGCCCCCTCATCGTACTGTTTTTTACGCGCAAGATTCCTGGGAGTTGGGCTTTTTCTTCAAAATGCTGCTCCCGCTGAAGCGCTGGCCTCATTTTCGGGCTTCCGCTCGTTCCGAATCGTGCTCCCGCTGCAGCGCTGTCTTCGTTTCCGTGCTTCCGCTCGTTCCGAATCGTGCTCCCGCTGCAGCGCTGGCCTCACTCTGCGCTTCCGCTCGTTCCGAATCGTGCTCCCCTTGCAGCGCTGGCGTCATCATTTCCAGTGCCATGCCACGGCATGCAATGCAATGCTATGTTGTTTTCCGCTGTGCGATGCCATGCCCGAAAATCTAGAAAATGCCTGCCCCCCGAACAAAAAACATCGGACGTGATTACACAGTCGGTGTCGATTCGTCGATTTGTTGGGCCGCAGAAGACCCCCCCTACTTAGGGCGTCGTTGTTTGGAAGTATCAACCAGGAGCCCCGCTTCTGCTTTGAAAAGGCGATGTTGAAAGCAGAATCAGCGGGTACTCTCCATCAGCCCCGCCTTGTGTGGAGATTTTCGGGGAGCCCAAGGAGCTAGACATGGAGCCACGACTCCAGACCGGCCCAAACCTCTCGAAGACGATCTACTTCCACCCTCCAAGTAACCCGGTGCCATGCCATGATATGCTGTGCGGTGCTGTGTTCCGTGCCGCTGTGCGATGTGCCACTTCTTTGCGTTGCAGTGTTGTGTGATGCAATTCTTCACTACGCAACGCCACGCCATGCTATGGCATGCTACGCTCTGCCGTGCTCTTCTAGCCCCTGATGTGCCGTGCTCTACGATGCATCGCGCACCCTACTCGACATCCGACAGTGCTAATAGAGAGGCGATCTACGCCATCGTAAGGGATGGGGAGGGGTAGGACGTCAGACATGATGCGACCGCACCTGGCTTGTCTCCCCTACTCTTCCCCACCCCTTCCCCTCCCCGACATCCGTTTCTCCATTGCCGTGCTCTCCCTCGGTTACCCTGCCTTCCCTCCATACCTCCATTAAGTTCCTCCGGGGATCTTCTGAACCAGGTCAATTCAGACCTGGGTAAGTCAGGCCTTGCAGGAACCTGCGAGGTCCTGCAGGATCCTGCGCCCAAACCTGGGTCATCGCACCCCTGGCCCTGCAAGATTCTGCAAGATCCGGCGCTCTGACTGACACCCGTTTGCATTGACCCCCGTCCCTTGAGCCCCGACCCGCCCTTCCTCTCTTTCTCCCGCCTCCCTACTGCGCCTCCCCTTCCATTCCCCCCTAAATCCCTCCATTACCTTCCACCCCTCCCTCCCCCTGCCTCCCCTCTTATTTCCTGCCGCCCACTCGCCTTCAGCCTCCCCCGCTCCGTGCATCCACCCCTCCTACTTTCCCTGCAAGGATGCGCATCCCCTCCCTCTTCTCCTCCATCTCCATCCTCGTCGTCGTTGTTGTCGTGGTCCTCCTCCTCCTCCTCCTCCTCCTCCTCCTCCTCCTCCTCCCAACTCCCTCCTCCGCCGCTTCCTCTTCCTCCCACGCCCTCCTCCTCCGCCCCTCCCAGCTCGCAGGAAGAGGACGAATGCGGCTATTTAGTCTCTGCTTATTACCTCCTCCTCCTCCTTCTCCCTCCCTCCTTCTCCCTCCCTCCCTCCCTCCCTCCCTGCCTCCTTCACTCCCTTCCTCCCTCCCTCACTCCTTCCTCTTACTCCTGGCCGCCGGCGCCTGCCAGTGATGTCGGCGATCGCCCTCTTCAGCTCCATGACCTTTGTGCCCCTCTTGAGGTGTGGATCGTCGGTCGGTAGCCCTCCAGCTCGTGGTCCTGCCCCCCAGGAGGCGAGGGGAGACGGAGGAGGACGGGCACAAGGAAAGGAAAACGACGACGACCAGAGTTGCCCCAAGACGCGTGGGCCCTCCTGTCCCGAGCCCCCTCCCCTCCTCCTCCTCCTCCTCCTCCTCCTCCTCCTCCTCCTCCTCCTCCTCCTCCTCCTCCTGCCTCCTCCGTACCCATTTTGGCTCAAGCCATTTTGGCTCAAGGCCAAAATGGTGTTCATTTCACTGCCGATCTGGGGTAGGCTCCCACGGCTATCAGTGCTCTTCGTTTCTGCAGCCACACTCACGGGCGAGCTGCCGCCCACCGCAGCTACACTCACGGGCGAGCTGCCGCCCACTCCATATTCCTCCCTTGCGTGGCTCGCGAGAGCTCCCTGGGAAGCAGTGGGACGATGGCCGCCGCAGAGCGTGGTGGAGGGACCGCCCCTGCTGATGGAGGAGCAGCCGCCAATGGCGGCACCAGGCCGCGACGTGCACGCCCTGAAGGCGGACGAGGCTCGCCAGCAAGGTTCGCAAGCCAGTACACAGTCTGCAAGCAGTGCCGATACCGATGGACATGGAAGGGAAGTCCGAGTGCTTCTACTGTGGCAAGCAGCTGGCTCCATCACCTGCCGAACACCGCCAGCCCACAGGGGCTTGGGCAGGAGTCAGCAAGCCACCGCCGTGGAAGGAGCAGCCAGTGGCCGCCGCCCCGACTAGGGACGCCATCCTCGCCATGTTCAGCACGCTCCTCAGCGACACCAAGCACGCCGAACTCGTCGGCAACCTCAAGGACGCCCTCCAGCAGCCCGACAAGCCTCAGCCTGCCCGCGCAGCAGAGCAGGTGCTCCAGTCGGCGCTGTCGGTCCTCACAGACAGGGAGAAGAAGTTCAAGCAGTCGGTCGACGACGCCGAGGCCGCCACGCAGTGGCACGACGACGCCGTGGACAAACAAGAGCAAGCCGCCCTGGACCTCGCCCAGGCACAGAACGCATGCGCCAAGGCACAAGCTGACCACAGTGCCAAGCTTGCAGGAGCAGCACGCGGAGCACCACCTGTGGGGCCTCAGGAAGCCTTCAAGGTCGATAGCTCTATGTGGGACGACCTCTCCATCTACGACGAGGGCACCCGCACCCAGATGGAACAGTGGAAGCAAAAGCTCGACCAGCGCCTCGCCGAGCTCAACAATGGCCAAGAAAAAATACGTGAGCTCCTACGCCAAGCCAAGGAGTCCACTACCAACCCTGCGAAGCAAAAGAAGCCGAATGGGGAGGCACCTGGTGCTCAGCAACCTCCTCCTGAGCCTGCTCCCGCATCGCCAGCGGAACAGCAGCCAGCGGCCGCACCTGGAGGACAGGCACAACCTGGCACGCCAGGAGGCTCTGCCGCCCCACCTGTTGAGCCACGCCAGCCTGGAGGGGCCCCTGGACCCGCTGCAGCCGCCCCTGCCGCCGACGAGCCCTCCGCGGAGGACCGCAAGGCCGCCGCCGAGCTCATCGCCACCACCGCCAGGGCCAGGGAGCTGGCCTTCGCAACTAAGGGCATGGGCAAGGGCGCCACCACGGTGCCAGCGGCAGCGGCAGGAGCCCCACCGTCGCTGGGGTAGCCGCAAGCGGCCGCATCGGCTGAAAGGGGCCTGGGAACCGCCAGTGGGCCCCCCACGGCAGGTGCACCCGCCCCTAAGCCCGAGCAGGCAGCGCAGATCCGGTTCGGCAACGTAACGGCGTGGGGCCCGCAGGCCGCGAACTTCTGTCGCAACGCAGGCTACAAGTACCACCTCAGAGCGCTGGCGGAGGCGCACGTCGATGCGAACGGCCTCGCGGAGCAGATTGGCAAGCTCGCCATGGACGGCTGGGAGCTGTCGGCCACGCCCGCGGTGGCCACCAACAAATCGGACAAGGGGACCCATGGCGGCGAGTGGATCCTCACGCGCAGGGACGTGGCGGCGACCACGTTCGAGGGCTACAGAGACTGCTATGTCAAGCGCCACAAGAGGCAGCCGTTCGTGGGGTTCACGCCGACAGTCCTCCACTCCAAGAGCGGCAACATAGCCGTCGTGGCGGCGTACCTGCGCCCTGGCCTACGGGACCAAGGCGCGAACAGGGACATCCTGGTCTCCATCTCCACCTTCGTGGACATGCTCATGGACCCGTGGATCATCCTGGCCGACTGGAACTACGAGCCGCACTGGTGGGACAACAAGCCGTGGCTCACGCGCTGGAACGGCGCCATCCTCACTGACCCGAGCTGCGAGGCGACGTGCGACAAGGGCTCGGGCTCCGTGTACGACTACGCGATCGTACGGGCGGACATCGCCGCGCACGTCGGGATCGAGGCCATCTACGACGTCCCCTGGAAGACCCACTGCGGCATCCAGATCACGGTGGGTACCGCCGATCCGTGGCAGTACAAAGCTATAAAGGTTCCCAAAGCCCTCCCCGCGCGAGCCAGACCCAAGAAGGTCGCGGACCCGAACAGCAAGAGGTCCAAGGCTCGAGCGGGGGCGTTGCGAACCAGGAGGGAAAGGCTACCAGAGCACCTGCGTGACGAGTTCGGTGCCCTGTGCACCAACCGCGAGACGGCCAAGGAGGACCCCGCCCCCTTCGTCATCCCCCAGGAGAACTGGGACGAAGCCGCCGACGAGGTCAGCAACTTCCCGAAGTTCGATGGCGCAGAGGTCGGCACCAAGGAGGGCAGAGGACACATCTTCCACAACCATGCGCCGAACCTCGCGGAGAACTTCAACTCGAAGTACGCGCAGTGGATCGCGACCCTGGAGCTCGCCTTCCTTGAGACGCACGCGGTCCCCGTCGAGGGCAGGGCCAGGTACCAGGGCAGGGCAGAAGGGGTACAGGACCACCAAGCAGACGATGAAGGCGTCGCCTGGCAGAGCGTGCCTCAGGGACCCCGAGGCCACATGGTGGCAACACCTCAGCACCCTCGTTGTGAGGTACACCGCGCTGGTCACCAACGGCAAGGACCCCAAAGCCCGCCAGCACATCCACAAGACAGCCATGAAAAAGTTGGACGACCTAGAGAACCCTGGGTTCTCCAAGGAGCTCTTCGGTAGACAAACCGACCCGCGGGGGATCGAGGAGTGGAAGACCCAGCTCGCTACCCTCGAGTACTGCGACGAGGTTGACCTGCGCCGCATCAGCGCCACCACCATGGAGTGGACCCACAAAGCCATGGCGGGAGCTGCAGGCAGAGCGCGAAAACGATACCTCGACTGGGCGAAGCAGGCGTGGAAGGATTCACCAGGCAAGCTACGCCGCATGGTCACTGACCCCAAGGCGCCGCGCCTGGAGGACGAGCAGCCCCAGAAGACGGTGGGCGACCCATCCACGCTTATGAACCACTCCGCCGACACCTGGCGCTCCATTTGGGCGTCCGACAGCTACAACGCCAAGCATATCATCAGCGCCTACGAGAAGGCCATGCGGCTTGCGAAAGAGGACCCTCTCTCGCCAATCGAGCCGCAGCACGTGCAAGCCATCGTGGGCACCGCCAACCCGAAGAAGGCAAGAGGGGTCGACAACATCGGCCCCATCGACACCCAGAGGCCCCCCGAGAAAGGGATCCAGGAGCTCGCCGACATCTACAACCAGGTGGAGGCCAACGGACTGTGACCGCAGCAGCTCTGCGCCACCATTGGGGCCATGGCCCCCAAGCCCGCAGGTGGAGAGAGAATCTTGGGCATGCTCCCCACCACCCCCAAGACGTGGGCCAAGGTCCGCTCCAGCGTCACCGACGAGTGGTCCAAGGAGCTCGGGGAGTTCTGGGACACCGCCATCAAAGGCTCCATCGCCTTAAGGGCAGCGCTGGTCAGGGCGCCGCTTGGCGAGACGGCGGCGACCTTTGACATTGCCTTCGCGACCTTGCTGATGGACGTAGAGAAGTTCTACGACTCGGTCTGCTACGCGCCCCTCTTCGACGCCGCTATCGGGGTGAACTTCCCCCCGGTCGTCGTGGCGCTGGAGGTGCAGCTCTACCTGGCGCCCAGGTACTTGCGAATGCACGGCTGGGTCAGCGACGTCATTGATCCCGAGAGGCCCATTGTCGCGGGCAGCTGCAATGGCGGCAAGCTCGCCAAGGTCTACCTGGGGCCGGTCCTGCAGAGGGCCCACATCAACCACACATACGCGGGCCTGTGGACGTTCGTGGACGACGCGATCAAGGTGGCCAACAGCGCGGTCGACCTCGGCATCGACGTGGGCGGCGCCCAGAGACGGGTCGTGGCCAAGGCAGCCAAGAGGGCCAGGACTGCGAGGAGCCGCGCTCACCGCATCGTCGCCGAGGTCAGGAAGCACGCCTCCCTCGCCAAGATCGCGAAGGGCTAGTGGAACACGGGCTCCAGGCCGCAGGGGACCTACGGCCGCCAGATCATGGGCCTCGCCCCAGCGGCCATCCTCGACCAGAGGCGCCAGGCCGTCCAGGCCTCGGCGGGGAAGGTCCCTGGCCGCTGTCTCTCCACAGCCCTGGCCGTCGTCATGAGGAAGAAGGGCCCCGCCATCGAGCTCGGGCGCCAGTCGATCGCCGAGTGGCTCAACTTCTGGATGCATCACCCAGAACACCACATGCGGGTCACGCAGGCGTGGAAGCTGATCTACGGCAAGTCGATCAAGCGCGGCAACAAGAAGTGGAGGAAGGTCATGGGCCCCATCTCCGCCATCCAGGCCATCCTCCTGGACGCAGGCTGGACCTGCCCGACGCCAACGGAGTGGTCACGACCACCGTGGGCAGGCGAGACCTACACCCAGGAATGGCAGCTACCTCACAGTGGACAAGCCGACTGGGAGGACAAGCGCTACGACGTGGACCCTGCGGAGTTCGTCCACGAGTTCTGCCTGTCCCTCGAGAGGAGCCTCTGGAGGGACGCTGCCAAACATCCACATGGAGAAGGATTGCAGGGGTGGGGGCAGACGTCCACATAGTTGCCAACGAGATGGAGAAGTTCACGAGGAAGGGCCAGTGCGACCAGGCGGCCCTCAACCTCTGCGTGGTCGCGGGGGCGCAATGGCCCAGAAGCCGACTCATCGAGGCGGGGCACAACGCTGCTCGAACCTGTCCGGGGTGCGGCGGGGCCGACGAGACGCTCGCGCACAGGGTCTGGCTGTGCCCCTGCAACCGCGACCACGAGGACTACACGGATTCTGACGCCCTCATGCCCTCTGCCCTGGCTGGAGCAGAGGCTGCTCCCGCATGCTGGCTCCGCGGCCTGCCTTCGCGCGCTGACGCGCACCCGCTCTTGGCTTCATTGGGAGGGGGCGGCGGGTGGAGCTGGGTTGGGCGGGATTGGGAGGACTGCGCCAGCAGTGACGGCACCCTCGCTCTCTTCGGGGGCGGATCCGGAGGTCAGTACACCCACGACGCCGAAGAGTGGGGACCGCCTGTGCTGCCATGAAGTGCCTCTTCGGGGAGTGGGTCCCCTGGGGAGGTATCATGTCGGGCCTCGAGGGCCCCTTTCAGACTGTGCCCCGTGCTGAGCTGCTAGCTTTTGCGCTCGCCCTAGAACACTGGAAGGGCGACCTCTGTTTCATCACAGGCCACCTCCCGCTACACGACGGATGGCGGTCGAATCGGCACTTGCGCCCCTGCGATGGCGCAAATCAGGACTTGTGGGCACGAATTGCCAAAGCAATTCGCGCACGTGGCACTAGGCAGCTCTCTGTGATCTGGGTGCCCTCACACAGCGAGGAGTAACCTGGCCTAGCCTCTGACCCTGTGCGATACTTTCACACTATCGGCAACGCGACGGCCGATGCATGGGCAGTGGTAGCGGCCCAACAGTCCTACGAGGCAGCGCTTGTAGGACAGGCCCCTCCCACAGACCTGCACGATGCCCAGTGCACCCTCATCCGCAGGAGGGCGCGCCGAGCCCTAGCTGACACGCTTGCAGTCGACCCGTGGGTTGCGGAGCGACCCTCGCAGGCCAAAGGCCCGCGCCTCACCAAGCTGCAGTTAGCCATGCAATCGAGCCAGCACGCCTTTGAGCTCAGAGCGGGCAGATACCTCTGCTCTCGGTGCGGGCTCACCACTGACAAGTGTAAAGTACGCCAGGCCTGTGCCACGCCGTGCACCCACCAGCCGCCCCTGCCGTCTGCCAGTGACCAGATAGTGCCAGTACAGGCACCATCACCATAGCTGGGCGCGAGCTGCACGCCAGCCATAAGCTTCATTTCATGCAGAAATGCCGCCTGTACGTCTGCCGCGGGTGCGGTAAGACGGCAACCGAGGACCCACGCCACCTTGCCGCACCCTGCGCGGGTATCACCAAGAAAGGGCGAGAGAACCTCGCCAAGATTGACATGGGAGAATTCACTCGCGCCCACGCTGGGCGCGATGGCCTCACCAAATTCCTGCGCGCAGCTACCCACGGCATGGCCGTGGAAGAAATTTCAGCTGCCGCTGCGCCTGCCGCTGCATGCGCCGCTCATTGTCAGGGCTAGAATGCGTTTGGCTTCGCCCGAACTTCGCACCTGGGTGCGCTCGGTCTGTTCCTCTGTTCCTCCTCCTCCCTCCTCCTCCCTCCTCCTCCTCCTCCTCCCTCCTCCTCCTCCTCCTCCTCCTCCTCCTCCTCCTTCCTCCTCCTCCCCCTCCTTCCTCCTCCTCCTCCTCGTCCTCGTCCTTGTCCTCGTCCTCCTCCTCCGCCTCCTCCTCCTCCCTCCTTCCTTCTCCCCCCTTCTCCTCCTCCTCCTCCTCCTTCTTCCTCCTCCTCCCCTCCTCCTCCTTTCCTCCTCCTTTTCCTCCCCTATTCCTCCTCATTTTCCTCCTCCTCCTCCTCCTCCTCCTTTGGCGTTGCCTGTCCTTTGGCCCCCCCGAACCCCGCCCGTCGACGAGACAGGGACTGGCTCGCTGATGGCAGGGACCCTTCTGCAGGCACTGTGCTGAGTACCTAATTCGTTGGGTTCCTCGCTGGCGTTGGCGGCTTTGCCGCGCCAGCCTGTCGCTAATTTGCTGTCAGTGTTTTCCGCACCTCTCTTAAGTTGTGCTTCCATACCCCTGTCCAAGCTGTGTTTCGTTCTCGTATGAGGCATTGGCCTACGGCTCCGCTCCGCGCCTCCTCCTCCTCCTCCTCCTCCTCCTCCTCCTCCTTCAAGGTCCCTGCCACTCGCCCTTCTGCCTCCTCCTCCTCCTCCTCCTCCTCCTCCTCCTCCTCCTCCTCCTCCTCCTCCTCCTCCCCCTCCCTCCCTCCCTCCTCCCTCCCTCCCTCCCTCCCTTCCCTCCCTCTTTCCTCCTCCCTCCCTCCCTCCTCCCCTCCCCCCCCTCCTCCCTCCTCCCTCCCTCCCTCCTCCCTCCTCCCTCCCCTCCCTCCTCCCTCCTCCTTCCTGCCTCCTCCCCCCCCTCCCCCCCACTTCTCCTCCTCCTCCCCCTCCTCCTCCTCCTCTCCTCCTCCTCCTCCTCCTCCTCCTCCTCCCTCCTCCTCCTCCTCCTCCTCCTCTCCTCCGCCTCCTCCCTTTCCTCCTCCTTCTTCTTATTCTTCGTCTTCTTCTATTATTCCTTCTTCTTCTTTTCTATTATTATTAATTATTCTATTCTTATTATTGTTTCTTCTTCTTCTTCTTCTCTTATTATTATTACTATTATTAGGATTATTATTATTATTACTACTAAATTCTTTTTATCATTATATTAATTGTTATGAAAAATAAAAAAAATTATTATTAATCTATTATTATTATTATTATTATTATTATATTATTATTATTAATATATTTTTTTATTATTATTATTATTAATTATTATTAGTTATTATTATTATTATGATTTGAATTATTATTATTTGTTTATTATTCCTTATTATTATTATTATATATTATTCCTCCTCCTCCTTCCTCCTCCTCCTCCTCCTCCTCCTCCTCCTCCGTCCTCATCCTCCTCCTCCTCCTCCTCCTCCCCCTCTCCCCTCCTCCTCCTCCCCTTCCTCCTCCTCCCATACTCCTCCCCTCCTCCTCCTCCTCCTCCTCTTCCTCCTCCTCCTCCTCCTCTCCTCATCCCTCCTCCTCCTCCTCCTCTCCTCCTCCTCCTCCTCCTCCTCCTCCTCCTCCTCCTCCCCCCCTGCTCCTTTCTTGCTCCTGCTCCTGCTGTTCCTGCTCCTGTTCCCGCTCCCGCTCCCGCTCCCGCTCCTGCTCCTGCTCCTGCTTGCTCCTGCTCCTGCTCCTGCTCCTGCTCCTGCTCCTGCTCCTGCTCCTGCTCCTGCTCGTCCCCGTCCTCCTCGTCCTCCTCCTCCTCCTCTTCCTTCTTCTTCTTCTTCTTCTTCGTCTTCTGCTTCTTCTTCTTCTTCTTCTTCTTATTATTCTTCTGCTTCTCCTCCTCCTCCTCCTCCTCCTCCTCCTCCTCCTCCTCCTCCTCCTCCTCCGCCTCCTCCGCCTCCCTCCCCCTCCCCTTCCCCCTCCCCCCACCTCCTCCCTCCTCCTCCTCCCTCTTCCGCCTCCGCCTCCTCCTCGTCCTCCTCCTCCCTCCCTCCCTCCCGCCCTCCCTCCTTCCTCCACAATTACTCAATATGAATACTACTCTTCCTTTTTCCCCTGATGACGGCTTGGAAGTATTAGCCCCCCCGCGTATTTTTTACACACAGGATTCCCCGGAATTGGGTGTTCGCCTGCATTTTTCCAAAATGCTGCTCTCGCTGAGGCGCCCGCCTCATTTTCGGGCACCGCTCGTTACGAATCGTACTCCCGCTGCAGCGCTGGCCTCATTTCCGTGCTTCCGCTCGTTCCGAATCGTGCTCCCGCTGCAGCGCTGGCCTCATTTCCGCGCTTCCGCTCGTTCTGATTCGTGTTCCCGCTGCAGCGCTGGCGCCATTTCCCGTGCCATGCCACGGCATGCAATGCAATGCTAGGTTGATGCTGCGCTGTGCGGTGCTCTTCTACGCCATGCCATGCCGTGCTGTACACTGCATCGCGTACCCGTTCGGGATCATTGCCCTGCTCGACATCCGACTGTGCGAGTAGAGAGGGGACCTACGCCATGGTAAGGGATGGGAGGGAGGGGTAGGATGTCATATATGACGCGAGCGCACCTAGCTTGTCCTCTGCCCCCCTCCTCCTCCTCCTCCTCCTCCTCCTCCTCCTCCTCTTCCTCCTCATCTTCCTCCCCCTCCCCCTCCCCTCCTCCCCCTTCCCCTCCCCCCCTCCTCCCCCTCCCCCTCCTCCTCCTCCTCCCCCTCCTCCCCCTCCTCATGCTGGCGACGCGCGCTGTCAGTTGGCGGCCGAACTGGTCACGGTCAGCCATGGTTCTGACGGGCCACTTCTCAACTTCCCGCCGCACTTCCTCGGCAAGGTGGTGATGGTCCAGGAAACGCGGGTGGTCGACCAGCGGCTTGGGGCTGTTCAGTATCCTGCGCGCGATGCAGGTTGGCACGGCCTCTGGGCTCCTGCCGAGGAGACGGGGAGAGCTTCCGCGGCGTCGTGCTCCAGTGGGGCCTGCGTGCTCGTGCCTACCAACATGATGGTCACGATGCCCCCCGATGGGGATCATGTCGTCTTTCCCCATCATGCTGTGGCAGCTCATGTTCACTGGGGTGTCCCTGGTGGTCTGATTGTCGTCAGCGTGTACATGGTTCAGGGCGTCGGCGTCGCCGGGGCCAACCTCTCGATCCGATGGGCGCTTGCGAAGCGCGTGGCGGCGTGGAACGCGCGCGGCCTCGACTGGATCATCGGGGGTGACTGGAACGCCGACGGCCAGAGCATTAACATCGGCGGCTGGGTTGGGTCGTTGGCAGGCGCTCTCCTCCAGCCGTCGGCCCCATACGAGCGTCGCCTCCGATGGAATGTCCACCATGGACTACTTCTTGGTGGCCAGCAATCTCGCGCCCCGAGTCTCTCGCCAGCCCGAAGTGACACATGGATGTGGGAGCATTCCCCGACCTCACTACCCTGTGGGTCTGGAGCTGTACGGGAAGGACGCGCCGACGTGGTGCCGCGTCCCCGATGAGCCTCGACCACTGCCTGCTGTACCCCCTGTTGGCTGTGCTCGTTTCCCTTTTCCGTGGCATACTTCGGATAACCTATTTGTGCGATCAGCCACCGCGCCGCAAAGGGTTGCTGGCGCGGACCGTGCCCAGTCCAGGCCCGATCGGGGCCGATGCAGGCCCGTCGATCACTTTGGTCCATTAAGCAAAACTAAGCGCGATCGATCGGGGCGCGCGGGCCAACGTCGCCGCCGTCGGACCTGGGCCCATGGACAGGCCGTCGGCGAGACATGTGCACCCGATGATGTCTTGCAACAGCTCTGGGACTCCGTTCTGCAGGGTATTGACTACGAGATCGCAGGCAGGCGCGACAAAGTTAGCCCTGGAGCCAACCGCTTCGTCGGGCACCACGGCCCCCCCCCCCAAGGTGAAGTGGCGACAGTTGCGGTGGGGGCCGCCTCGCAAGCGGCTGCGCCACGACGCCGCAGTCTGGGCTTGGGCTACTGCGGCACGCTGGGCGACTCACCTTCGTGCTGAGCGTGATCGGGTCCAGCGTTTTTGTCACCGGTTGAATGCGGCGGCGGCGCATGCGTCTCCAACTCCCAGGCAGCTGCAGAAGACGGCCCGTGTCTTCTACGCCATCCTCTGCTTCCTGAGCTTCGCTGTCGGGCAGGCCATTCTCACCGACATCGGCCCCTGCTACTGCCAGTTCTTCCTGCGCGGGCTGGGCGGGCTGATTGCGGAGGACTTTGATGACATTGAGATGCCATCGCGGGCCGCGCGGAGGACCTCGCTGCTGCGGCTCGCGGCGCGTCGGTAAGAGCCTGGCGCAGCTGGGCTCAGGCGGCCTTCAATGGGGGAGCGAAGGCTGCCCATGCTGCATCCAAGGTCAGGGCGCAGCAAGAAATCGCTGCCCCTGAGGCCGACGCCCAGCCATGCATCCTCGCGGACCGCACCATGGACGAGTGGAAGCGAATCTGGGCGACCCATGGGCTGGAAGAGCTGCCTCTACCCACGGATGCACCTACTTGGGAGGAGCTGCCTAGCCTGGCGGTCCATGACCTACGGCAGGCCATCCGATCGTTCTCTCTCGTCACCGCCTCGGGGCCCACCCGCGTTCCACCGAAGGCGCCGCTCGAGCACTTCTCAGATGAGGCTCTCGGGAGGTTGGCCCAGATGCTCGAGGTTTTTGAGCTGCACTTGCGATTGCCCTCAGACCGCCTGCATCGTGAGATGGTCCGTCTCCCTGAGCCAGATGGTGGCCACCGGCTGATTGTGCTTAGCCATGCTCTCATGCGAGTTTGGGGGTGAAGCACGCCGATGGCTGTCGGCAGAGTGGCAGCGAGAGCGTAATTGCGACGAGATGTGGGGTACTCGAGGCAGCCACGCATCCACGGCCACGGCTTTCGCTCACAATCTGGAGCAAGAGGTGGGAAGCCTCATCGGCGACCACACTTGTACCATCCTCCTCGACATGGTGAAATGCTTTGACATGGTGAGTCCCCATGCGCTCATGCGGGAGGCGCGGGGGCTGGGTTGCCCGATGCGCCTGCTCTGGATGTTGCTGCAGCTCTACCAGCAGCCGCGGCGCATCAAGGCGTGCGGCAGCCTCTCGTGCTCCTTCGTCGCCTTTCAGGGGGTGCTGGCGGGGTGCGCGCATGCCACCCACCTCATCTACCTGCTGACGTACCGTGTCCTCCAGCGGGCCAGCAGGGTTGCGCCGACCATCAAGCCGCGCTCGCTGGAGGGCGACATCGGCCTGCAGACGGTCTCCCCCGACCTCGGTAATGTCAAGCTGCTGCTGCGTACTGCGATGGTGCTCACTGCAGAGGCCAGGGGCCTCGGGCTGATTCTCCAACCTGCTATGTCCGCGGTGGTGACTGGGTCAGCGCAGGTCCGCTTTGTGGTGCACAGGGCCCGGCGGCGGATGCCTCGGGCGGTGCCCCAAGCCCGACATATGCGCAACCTCGGCCATGAGCTGCATGCCCCTTGAGTGCTGGGGAAGGTTGAGAAGAAGCGCCTGAAGGCCGTGCGGGAGCGCAAGCACCGACTCCTCATGCTGCGTCGCGCGGTAGGGCGCAAGGCCTCCACCCCGTGGCGGACTGGGCTCAAGCCGTCCGCAGGGCACGGCGCTGGAGTGTCGGGGTTGGCGGGTGCGCCCCTGCGCGAGATGCGCAGCTTGGCCGCGGTGCTAAACGGGCGCAGTGGCAAACGCCACGTGGGCGTCACGGCAACCTCCTTACTCACCCTTCGGAGGAGTACGACCCCATCTATCATGCCACGCTGGACCTGGTCTTGAACTACGCCGCCTGGATTTGGGATGGGCGTGCGCCACCTAGCCACCTACAAAGGGCTAGGGCAGCGCTCCATGAGCGGGTTGTCCCTATCACTTGGGCCAGTGCCAAAAGTCCCCTGGCCGCGACGTGGTTGGCGCTCAGGCGGCCAGCCTGGGACATGAAAGAGCCGCGCGTTTTGTGGGGCGACCTGGGCAACCAATATGACCTGTGCCGCGTGCGCCCTGCTGACCTACGACCGTTCTTGGTGCAAGGCGTGCAGCGCTGGCGGCATGGCAGCCTCACCGGCCATATGTGCTCCCACGCTGGTGCGCCCATCTGGCACCGTGGGCTCAGGCATGCGGTCAAGGGTGTCCGCGCCGCAAGGCAGCTGGGGGCTTTGCAGGCGCTATGGTCTGACAACGTACCCATGCCGATCTGCGGGGGCATGAAGCTCGGCATGCCCACGCGCCCTTGTCAGGCTTGCGGGGGGGCCCTTGCGCCCGATGAATGCAGGGGCCATGTCTCCTTGGAATGCCCCGCGCTGCTGGCCCGCCCCCCCCCCCGCGGGGCAGATGCGACCCGTGGGGCAGGGGCCGACGGGCCATCTCCAGGGCCTGCGACGAGCGCAGAACGCGCGTGGTATTTCAGGAACCCTTTTGCCTCCAAAAATGGCCCCTGAAATGCAACAGGGTTTCGGCGACCTACGCCAGAAAGCTCGCGACCACCTCGGGGGTCGGGCCGACCCGGCCCTGCCGTTCTACACCTGCGCCCAGCGGCCCAGCGACATGGAGGCCGAGGGCGACTTCTTTCCAGGCATCGGGCAAGGGGTTGATGAAGAGGTCGACTTTGCGCCACCCGATGGGTGCGACGGCCGTCAGGAGAAGGCGCGGCTGGACGCGCAGAGTGTCCTCTGCGCGCCACCGGATGCTTCGGAACAGAGTGGCCCGTTGCCCCCTGCGGCGGCGGCTTCAGCCTCGGCGCCTGATGCGCCGCGCGGGCATGGCGGGCCCGATGCAGCGACGCCAACGCTGAATGGCCGCGGTGTCTTCCGCCCCCCCCGAGTGCTGGCTGAGGCGCGCGACCAACTTATCCATGCGGGTCTTGGATCAGGCACGCCGAACTTCGAGCAGTCCTACCTCGTTTTTGGCACACCCGAGCCTCCCGCCATTCTGCCGCGCGAAGATGCGCGGAGGCATGGTGTCTGCCTTTGGGGCGGCGCCCATGGCGTTTGGGGCGCCGTTTCTTGCGCCGACGGGTCTGGTCACGACTCTGGTGTTCCCGAGGTGCGGAGGTGTGGACAAGCAGTTGTGCAGCTTGATCCTTCCTCTTGGCTCCCAGTTAGGGCGCGGTTCGGGCCCCTTCCGTACTTGCTGCAGACTGTCGGCCGTGCTGAGAGGTGCGTGATCAGGGAGGGGCCCGACGCTTTCCCTGACCACCAGTGCTTCGTCACCGACCTGTTAGCGCTCGCCCAGGAAGGAGAGCGTTGGCGCCCCGAGCTCGAGCAGGGTCGCGCCGGGCATGCTAGAGCGTGGCGGGGCATCTTCGTGGCCAGCCGCAGGCGCACTCTGCGGGATCCCCCCCATGTTCCGATGGGCGCCAGCGCGCAGGTCCTTGGAGGAGCTTGTGGGCACAGGGCCGCAGGAGCTGCGTGACTGGCTAGACAACGGCTGGGCAGACTACCTCGCGCGCTGTGGTGCGGCCTCTCACGCGCTGGCTGGGTCGGTAGCCGAGGCGGTAACAGCTGCGCTGAAACAGCGCCGCGAGGTCCTGCAGTTCATTTCGCGGGCGGCACTGCAAGTGGCGGTTCGCGAACGATGGGGGTGCGACGTGGAGGTCCCCGGGCCGCCTTGCGAGCAGGCCAGGCCCATTGTGGTGGCGCGCAATGCGGACCATGTCCTTGCTTACTGCGCCAGCCTCGGGCGGTGCCGATGCACCCGATGCGGGGTCACGGCCGCGACGGGCTCCTCCCTCGAGTCGCTGCAAACTGGCTCTCATCGTGTGTGTCGCCCTTCGCGCGTAGCCAGAGCTCTCAACGCCGGGTAGTCTCTGCAGCGACCAGAGGGCTGGCGTGGCTCTGGGCGCGGCCTCGGCGCTCGAAGGGAGCTCGCATCCCTCGACCCCCGCAGCCTCGTTGCCGCCTGCCCTGGCCGAGGTCGGGGACGCCTTCGCCGCGCTTGGGCGCGACGTGTTCAAAGGCAACGGTGTTTACTCTTGCAGACGCTGCGGGTCTCACTGTGCTGCGGGAGATGTCCGTGCAGGGCGGAAGCTTGGCTTGAGGTGCGATGGGCTCTCGCCCAGCGAGCCCGCGCGCCGCAGCCAGCAATGTGCGATCAGGCGCGTCGAGAAGGGCCTGGCGCCTCGTGCTCGACGTACCCCAACAGCGCCGTTCCCACAAGGTGGCTCCTCTTGTAACCACGCGGCGCGATGATCGACCATGTCGTGATTCGCTGCCGTTCCGTGTTCGGCTGGTAGCAGGGTGTCTTCTTCGGCGGCAGCGCCTTCTTCGTCGGCGGCAAGTTGGCCTGCATCCGAGGCCTTGAGGGCGACCTCTTCCAGCTGCTCCCCTTCTATATTGCCTCCTGCTCTTACGGCGCGGTGCCGTGAGTGGGCGGCGCCAGGGGGTTGTCCGTCGCGCGCCCGGGTGCGCGGCGGGGGAAGTTCCTGAGGCGCTGCGCTCCTCAGCGACCTCAGCGACCTCAAGTGTGTCTGATCATCCACAGGACAGCCCACACACTACAACACTAAAAAGGATCCCTACAAACCAGGCGCAGACGGGGCGGAAGCAGGAACAGGAAGGGGGGGGCGGAAGGGGAAAGAAGGGCAGGGACGAAAGGGGGAAAGACTGGCCTAGTCTGTTGGAAGACCCAGGGACCACACCCTTCAGAAGCTTGGACCTCTCCGAGCTCTTCTTGGGGTTGGTACAAGGACTGCGGAGCTTCTCGCTGCTCTTGCAGGAAGCAAAGGCTCTGCACAGTACACAGTATAAGGAACGTCAGAGGACACTTCTCGAACCCAATGCAGCTTATGACCCAGGC
>CAUYUJ010015824.1:140591-177582 GCA_963575745.1 Prorocentrum cordatum | reverse complement strand
GTGCTCGTCGTTGTCCGTCGTGGTCGTGGTCGTGGTCGTGGTCGTGGCCGTGGTCGTGGTCGTGGTGGTCGTGGTCGTGGTCGTCGTCCGTGTCGACGCCATCGTCGCTCATCGCTCGTCGCTCGTCGCCCATCGCTCGTCGAGCCTCCTTCGCCGCTCGACCCTGGTCGTTCGGTTTTCGCCGCCGCCGTTCGCCGCTGCCGCCGTTTGCCGCCGCCGCTTTTATCGTCCTCGTGGTGCGCCAGCAGCACCATGAGCTTCATCATGGAGGAGTCGGTCGCCTGCAGCGTCGGCGGCGGAGCGGAGGCCTCGCCGCGCGGCCATGAAGGGGAGGTACCGATGGCCCTGGGAGGGAAGGGGCGAGGGCAGCGAGGAGAGCAAACAGGTGGGGGAAGGGGGGGAAGACATGGGGGGAGGATGGGGCGAGGGAGGAGGAGGAGGACGCAGTGCGCTTTTGCAAGCCCCTCCTGGGAGGAGGAGGAGGAGGAGGAGGAGTGAGGAGGAGAGGAGGAGGAGGAGGAGGAGGAGGAGGAGGAGGAGGAGGAGGAGGTAGGAGGAGGGGGAGGAGGAGGATGGAGGAGGAGGAGGAGGAGGCAGGACGAGGAGGAGGAGGAGGAGGAGGAGGAGGAGGAGGAGGAGAAGGAGAAGGAGAAGGAGGAAGAGGAGGAGAGGAAGAGGAGGAGGAGAGTAGGAGGAGGAGGAGGAGGAGGAGGAGGAGGAGGAGGAGGAGGAGGGGGGATATATGACATGAGGGGAGCGAGGAGGAAGGGAGGAAAGGAGGAGAAAGGGAGGAGAAAGGGAGGGGAGGAGGGGGAGATGATGAGGGGGAATGGGGATGACGGGCAGACGGAGGATTGGAAGGGTGAGGAGGAGTGGAGAGGGAGAGGGAGGCAGGATGAAGGCTGGAGATAATTGCCGGGCTCCTTTTGCCCCTCCTCTCCCCCTCCACGGTCCTCCCCCTCCCGACCTTGCTCGGATCTGGAGGTCCTCCTGCCTGTCCATCCTCCTGCTCGTCCTCCTCCCCATGTTCCCGCCTCGCGCCCCCAGTGGAGAGCACGCAAGCGGGTCGATAACGAATGGGGTCGGGAGCAAACTCAATGCAATCCCCTGAGCCTCAACTGGTTGCAGTGCCCTCGTTTGTGGTTTTTCAGCGGTTGAGATGCAGTCGACCCATGCCGTCAGGATGCGCGGGAAGGATGCCGAGGGACCCGGGCGCCCACGCCGAGGCTCTTCGAGCGGGGCTGGCCATCGAGAGCGGTTGAGGATGGACCGAAGGCGACC
This sequence comes from Prorocentrum cordatum, assembly GCA_963575745.1. Classification (NCBI taxonomy): domain Eukaryota; class Dinophyceae; order Prorocentrales; family Prorocentraceae; genus Prorocentrum; species Prorocentrum cordatum. Next base: position 176,301 of record CAUYUJ010015824.1, on the reverse strand, counting down.
GACGAGGCAGGGCTGCAAGGGTTGGCGGCGCGCAAAGGGGGGTAGGGGGAGGGGGCAAGGCTTCTTAGAAGCACCCTGCTTCCTAGAAGGCCTTGGCCTGACGTCCATAGAGAAGGCCCGCGCCTTCTGAGAAGCAGGGGTGCTTCGAAGAAGCCTTCCCCCCTCCCCCTACCCCCCTCTGCGCGTTGCCGAAAGGGGGAACCTGTGAAAACTGCTCCTCCTTGCTGTGCGGGTCCACTGTACACCCTGCGAAATGCTTAAGAAATCATGGGTTGAGAAATTCATAGTCTCAGAACTTGCATAAAAACCCAACATTTCTATCAACATCTTAAGGTTTACATTGAAACGTTAAGAATAATCGAGACTCTGGCCGAAAACTTGGGTTTTCTTAAGCATCGCCTAAGGTGTAATTGCAGTGCCTCCCCTGCCCCCCAACTTGGGGCACGGCGCCTCCCCGTGGCCCCCTGGGCGCGCCTGCCCCGTCCCGAGGGCGGTGCTCTCCCTCCCCCTCCCTGGCCATCGCTCGGACGTCCATCTCCTGCGTTTTTTTCGGTTTCGTGCGTGGTTGTGTCGCGAAGTCATCAAGGATGCTCCTCGATGGTCCTCGCCGAGGCAAAAGTTCGAGTAGGGGATCGACTACATAATTGATTCACCCCGAAACTGATCCTCCATCGAATCAACGACGAAACTCTAGAATGCTCAGCAATCTACGGGGCCCTCTGCATCTTTCTCCCAGACTCGAGGGGAAACCCAATGTTGGGGCAACTCAACTATTCTGTAGTCGATCCCTTACTCGAAGAGTGCACACGCCCGAGCGATGCCAAGCTCCTCCCCCCCGGGGCGCCGCGGCGGGCAGGGCGCCGGTGGCCGCGCGGGGGGAGAGGGGGCGCGGAGCGGGCGCGCAGGGCCCGGGCAGAGGCGCCCAGCCTCGCGCTCCGCGCGGCGCGGCCGCGCGGCCAGCGGCGCGCGCTCGCGCCGCTCCCCGGGGGGAGGAGAGGAAGACGAGGAAGGCTCGGAGCCGCACCGCGGAGCGCGACCTCCTCCTCCTCCTCCTCCTCCTCCTCCTCCTCCTCCTCCTCCTCCTCCTCCGCTTCCTCCCCCCACTCCTGGCCCTTTCGATCAGGGTCGGCGGCACCGGCCGTCAGTCCTCTCCAATTGGAACCCGGAGCGCGAATAACTTCGCGCCCCCGAGAGCACCCTCCAGAGGTCCTGGGAGGCCCCCCAGAGGTGTCCAGAGGTCCAAGACGAAGGCAGGGCGTGGACACATCCGGGTGTGGACCGATCAAGAGTCTCTGAGGTGCAGCAGCTCTGGGGGATGTCTCGGGCGCCGCGGACTTCTCAGAGCGTTCTGGAAAGCTCTGAGAGCCTTCTGGAATGCTCTGGGGTGATTAAATTCTCCTCGTCCCAGCCCCGTACGAAGGTCCCGTACGAAGGTCCCTGGATGTCGTTTCCCGAGGTCCCTGGATGCCCGTGGAGGTTCCCGGAGTTCTCAAGGGTCCGCCCCAAAGCAAAATATTGTCAAAGCTGCGTGCAGCCTCCATCATCGAGGATGGGACGGAGGGAGGAGATGAAGGGAAGGAAGAGGAGGAGGAGGAAGAGGAGAAGGAGGAGGAGGAGGAGGAGGAGGAGGAGAGGAGGAGGAGGAGATGGTGGAGGAGGAGGAGGAGGAGGAGAAGGAGGGGGCCGCGAGAGAGGAAGTGGAGGAGAGGAGGAGGAGGAGGGAGGAGGAGGAGGAGGAGGAGGAGGAGGAGGAGGAGGAGGAGGAGGAGGAGATGAGGGTAGGAGGAGGAGGGTAGGAGGAGGAGGAGGAGGAGGAGGAGGAGAGGAGGAGGAGGAGGAGGAGGAGGAGGAGGAGGAGGAGGAGGAGGAGGAGGAGGAGGACCCCCCGCGCCCAGGGGATGCACGTTCTGAAGGAGGCAGCGTGCCTCCGCACCCCGAGGACGCTCGCGCTGCAAGAGGCAGCGCGCCTCGGAATGCGGCGCCTGCAGAGGCACGGCAGCAGGCGACGCGCATTGGATAGAGAGAGGGAGAGAGAGAGAGGGAGAGAGAGAGAGAGAGAGAAACAAAACAGAGAGAGAGAGAGAGAAAAAGAGAGAAAGAGAGAGAGAGAGAGAGAGAGAGGGAGAGGAGGGCGGGCGAGAAACTGAAGAGCGGTGCGCGCCGCGGGAGGATCATGATGCATGCCCCACTGCTCCCCGCAGCGCGCGCGGGGTCTGTTCTTGCCCGCGCGCGCGCGCCTCAGAACCGACCAGACCCTGGTCGCGGCGAGCTGCGGGGGCCGGCACTGTGGCCACCGCCTCCGCGGCCCGAGGACGCGCGCGCGCTGCGGAGTGCGCGCCGCGAGCGGCCCCGCGCAGGGGCTGAGCAAGCAGGCGCCCGCGCCACATCGCGGGGCGGAGGACGGGGCAGGGTCGCGGCGGGCGCCAGAAGCAGGGCGACGGCGCGCCGACCGTCTCCCCTCGGGCGCCGCCCAGCTGCACCGGAGGACGGCGGCGCGCGAGGAGCGCCTCGATGGGGGGCAGCTGCTTCGTGCCGGGGGGCCTCGATGGGGGGCCAGAAGGCTCGGAGGCTCGCGCGACGACCGAGCGACGCGGAGGAGGAGGAGGAGGAGGAGGAGGAGGAGGAGGAGGAGGAGGAGGAGGAGGAGGAGGAGAGGAGGAAGGAGGAGGAGGAGGGGGAGGAGGAGGAGGAGAGGAGAGGAAGGAGGAGGAGGAGGAGGAGGAGGAGGAGGAGGAGGAGGAGGAGCGAGGAGGAGGAAGAGAGGAGGAGGAGGAGGGTGAGGAGGAGGAGACGCGACTCCGACGCGGACGCCGCCGGGGCGCGCGAGCCGGGCTGCCGCGCGGGCGAGGCGCCGGCAGCGACCTCGGCCCCCGACGCCCATGCCGCCGCGAGCGGAGGGGGCCGCGCGCCGACGACGAAGGCCAGCTGCCCGCGAGAGCAGTCGCCGGGCACGGTGTGACGCTGGGAGCATGCTCGACCGAGGCACCGGCAACGCCGCGGGCGGAGCGGGCGGCCGTCGGGCGCCGCGCCGAGCTCGAGGAGGGCTGGAGGCGGGCCCCTCGAGCTCGGCACGGCGCGCGCGAGCACCAGCGCTGACTGCTCGCCGTCCGCCGCCGGCAGGCCCGTTGCCCGATCCACCAGCGGGCGGAGGTGCGGGGTCAGCCAAGGACAGACATCTGTGGGGAGGGCCAGCGCCAGGCAGTCGCCCGAGGTGATCGGCCGGCGCGGCGGGGGCGAGCAGAACGCAGAACGGAAGCTCGAGACGCGGCGCGTAACCCTCCGTCGGGCAAGCACCTAAAAAACTCCCAGTCGTGCCGAACGCCATCTCCGTCCATGCCGTGCCCTCGTCGTCGGCATCCCCGCGGCCCGCCATCGCTCAAGGGGACCAAGGACACACAAATAAATACACACAAATAACAGGATTCCCTATACTTTCCAATATTTTCGGGGTTTGTGTCTTCCCCTCCACTTCCCATCTTTTCCCATATTTTCTGGGGAGTCGACGATTAATTGTGTCTGTGTGTTCCTTTCCCTCCTGAATCGCAAGAACCGCACGGGAATCTCGCAGACTCCGCGCGCGTCCCGTCTCTGCGCCGGGTGTGGCAGGAGGCGCCGCGCCCCGATGCCCCTTCCAGCGCGGGGCGCCCGCGCAGGGCAGCGTCGTGGCCTGGCCGCGACCCCCCGAGCTCGGACACAGCGAGCTCGGCCCCCGCTGCTGCGCTTAGGTCGGGCACGTCCTCTTACAGGCGGATTTGGGGAACATATGAAAATACGGACAGCTGCTCAGACACAGCTTCAACAACATGCCAGGACAATCGCCCCCAACGCATCCGCTTCCTATTCTTGAATCTCCCTCCTGTGATCGGGACACGCCCGACCTGCTGCTGCCCACGGCACGGTATAAGCTGCCGTGCCGAGCGAGCAACGCCGTCGGAGACGCCACGGTAAAACAGGGCTAGGATCGGGATAAATCGCTCCAGGGCGTTCCGAAGCGCTCTCAGAGCGTCCCGGAACGCTCTGGAGCGGCCGCGGCGCCCAATACATCCTCCAAACCCGCCCATTCTCAGAGATTTCAAGTTACCCCGATCCGATTTTGTCCCGATCTTCGCGTCGCTTTACACGGGCGGGCGGCCTCTGGCAGAGCGCGGAGTGGCCCTCTCGGGAGCGGCCGCGCCGCGCCCGCGCGCGGCGGGCCGCTGCGCCCCCCCCGGTGGGGCGCCGCCGCGGTCGGGGAGCCTCCCCCGGGCGCGGCCGCTCGCGTCCCCGCCCCGAGGGAGCGAGTCGGCGCCGGGCCGCGCGACCGCGCGGGGGCCAATGGGGGGAAGAGCCCGGCCCGGGCGCCTGTGGCGCCCGCAAGCGCTTGGACCCCCGGGGGGGAGGGACCCGAGTGGATGTGCTGTGGGAAAAAACCCGCAGTTGGACAAAAACACACAGTGGGAAAAGCGCACACACACAGTGGGAAAACACACACACACAACACAACACACACACAACACACACACACACACACAAAAAAACATACAAAACACACACGTGGGACAAAAACAACGCACGTGCACAGGGGACGAAGACGTGGCCGCCGCAGAAACCGACTCGCCCGCCGCAAGTGCTCCGCAGGGAGCGCCCCCGCGACCTGCAAAGCGGGCGACCGGGCGCGCCCTCTCCCTTCCCACGGAGCCGAGACACTAAGAAGAGCGGTGCCCGAGGGAGGATGCAACGAGAAAGAAAGACAGAAAGACAGAGAGAGAGAGAGAGAGGGAGAGAGAGAAAGAGAGAGCGAAAAAGATAAGGCCCAGACGTCTTTTGGGATAGCTCGAAAAAGCGTGGCCTCCCGTTCCCCGCTCTACTGACTCAGCGCACGAGGAGGAACCAGAGTAAGCCACAGGATGCATCAACGATGCTGCAGTAAGAACGCGTTTCTTTATGTTCGGCGATGACGGGCGCCATGGGGGGGTATGACGTGACGCCCCCCCCGCCGAGTGGCTCCGGCACCACAGCCGCGCCCGCGCGCACGACGCGACGAGCGACGAGCGACGAGCGACGACGACGACGCGAGCAGCATGTAAGTGGCGATCTGCCCATTGCGCCTGTGTGCACCACAGCGCTCGCGTGCACCACACCGCGCGTGCACCACAGCGCCTGCGTACACCGCAACAGCCGTGTGCAATGCACCGCCCGTGTATACCACAATACTTGGGAACACTACAGCGCCGGTGTACATACACCGCAGCAGCCATGTGCAACACAACGCCTGTGTACACCACAGTGCTTGCGTGCACCGCAGCGCCTGTGCACGCCACAGCGCCTGTCTACACCACAGCATCCGCGTGCAACTCAGCGCTGGTGTACACCAGTGCCTGCGTGCACAAAACAAGTAGAAGGAACATGTACGTCAGGATCTGCTGCGGACAACTAAACGCCACGCCAGGAAAGTTCTGATAATCGAATACGACATTTTTCCATCCTCCCTCCTCCTCCTCCTCCTCCTCCGCCTCCTCCTCCTCCTCCTTTTCCTCCTTTTCCTCCTTCTTACCCCCTGTCGTGCGGCTTGGCGTTACAACGCACGTGCGCATCTCAGCGTGCACCGCAGAATGGTCGAATGAATCGGTCCACTTGGTTCTCGGACGGCCAGTTTAGCTGGAACCTCCTGGACGCAAGTGGGAATTAGGGTGATGCGGGCGGACTCGGGGGGACTCGTAGATTCCAGCGGCGCTCCTTTGTCCATGAGGATTTGTTTTCCATTGTTTTCTCTGGAATCCACACGCGCTCCATTTTGTCACAAGGATCCCTTATGCAATTCTTTACACAACAATGGTGCTGTGTTGCACACGGTTGATGTGGTGCACACAGGCGCCGTGGCGTACAGGCACTGCAATGCACGCAGGCATTGTGGTGTACACTGGTGTTGTGTTGCGCACGGCTGATGTGGGGTACGGAGGCGCTGTGGTGTACGCAGGAGCTGCTGTGCCCGCAGGCACGGTGGCACAAACTGACGCTGTGTTGCAAGCGGCTGCTGTGGTGCACATCGGCGGTGTGGTGTACACAGGCGCTGCGGTGCACGCGGGCACTGTGATGTACACAGGCGTTGTGGTGCATATCGCCACCTACATGTTCGTGCCACCCGTCCTCCGTCATTCCTAAGCATTCCCAAACGCCGCCGGCGCGAAACGTGACGTCATCGACCCCCTCCCCCCCCAGATGAGTGCCGTCATCGGCCCGGACTAAAAAACAGGCTCCAGCCGCGTCCGCGCGCACGACGACGATGAGCGACGAGCGACGAACCACGAGCGACGACGACGGACGACGACGACGACGACGACGACGACGACGACGACGACGACGACGACGACGACTCCTGCGGACCAGACACCTATGCGGATTCCTACGCGGACACCTACGCGGATCCCAATGCGCACGGCGGCAGTGCCCGGAGCGCACTGGGGGGGGGGAGCGTTACGTCTTGGGGTGGTGGGGGGGGGGGAGCGGAGGCCATGAAACCCGTCATGCCCCAAGCAATAAAGAAACGGGCTCTAACCCTCTCGTGCCAACTCCCCCTCCTCATAAGTTCCTGCAGCTATGTATTAATTTTCACTGTGGGAAACGCGCGCCCCCTTGAATGACAAGTTCCCGACGGGCATGCCCTTCCGGCGATACTCCGTTTTGTCAAGGGTCTGTCCTCCATCCTTCTAGCTGACCGAAACGCAAACAGGTACAGTTGGATGATAGCATTGAAGGATTTGTCAAATGACAGCCTCATTGTGAAACATCAGAGTGAGGGGGCTGAACCGAACGGTCATTCACTGTCCCTGGGTGCGTGGCTGAAGTGAAATTCCGCGATGCGGATTCTTGTTGTTGTCGTTGTTGGTTGTTGTTGGTTGTTGGTTGTTGGTTGTTGTTTGATGTTTGTTGTCGTCGTCCCACCCGCGACCCGCCCCGCGACCCAACCGCGACCCACCCCGCGACCCACCCCGCGACCCAGCCGCGACCCACCCCGCGACCCACCCGCCACCCACCCGCGACCCACCCGCGACCCACCCGCGACCCACCCGCGACCCACCCCGCGACCCACCCCGCGACCCGCCCGCGACCCACCCCGAGACCCCCTCCCCGCGACCCACCCGCGACCCACCCGCGACCCCCTGAGACCCACCCGCGACCCACCCGCGACCCACCCCGCGACTCACCCAAAATTTTCGGCGCCTGCGGCGGGCTTCTTTTGCATCCGTTCCAGGTGGAGAACCTGCGACCCAAACCGCGTTCAGCGTACAAATCAAAATCTTCGGCGCCTGCGGCGGGCTGTTTTTGAATTCCTTCCAGGTGGAGGTGGAGAGCCCGCGACCCAGTCGCCGCGTCCGCCGCCGACGCCGCCGCCGCAGCCGCCGCCATCGCCGTTGCCGTCGCCGCCGCCGCCATCGCTGTCGCCGTCGCCGTCACCGTCGCCGCCCCGCCCCGCGCGCGCGCGCGCTCCGCGGAGGAGGGGAGGAGCAGGGCGAGGAGCAGGAGGAGAAAGACGACGACGACGAGTACGAGGATGAAGGGGAGGCCGACGATGAGGGCGAGGAGGAAAACGAGGGGGGGACGGAGGGGGACGACGAGAAAGGAGGGAGGAGGAGTGGGAGGAGGAGGAGGAGGAGGAGGAGGAGGAGGAGGAGGAGGAGGAGGAGGAGGACAACGACGGAAAGGAGGAGGGGGGAGGATCGGGATGGGGGAGGAAGAGGAGGAGGAGGAGGAGGACGAGGAGGAGGAGGAGGAGGAACAGGAGGAAGAGGAGGAGGGGGTGGAGGAGGAGGCGGACGACGACGACGACGATGAGGACGAGGACGCGGACGAGGAAGAGGAGGAGGAGCAGGAGGAGGAGGATGATGATGATGATGAGGAGGAGGAGGAGGAGGAGGAGGAGGAGGAGGAGGAAGGCGCCATCGACAAGGAAGGTGAGGGCCACGAGGTCCGCCGGCTCGACGCCCGCGTCGCCCGCGCCCGCCCCCTCACTCTTATCCGCAATTGCGGGGTGCTACGTAGTTGCCCTCTAAGGTGTACGTGTTGCACTCTCTCAAAGCATTGCCATGCAATATGCAGATGGGTCAAACGAAAACCCAATTTTGGAAAGGAGCCGTTCCTCATCCGCGCATCCGTTGCGGCATTTGGAATTTCGGGATACAGAACCTGGGACATCTCAAACGAAACCCGCGCATTGAACATGCACTGGCCTGGATCCTAGCCACTGTTGGGAACTCATCCGACACCGTGCCTCCTGGCTCGCTGAGGCGTGGAAGGGTGCCGAGTGCTGCCTGGCAGGGTTCTGTAGTGTTGTAAGAGACCCACCCACTCCTCACGTCGCGCCCACTTGCGTGCGCCACCCCTTCTCCTGGAGGTCTCCCTGGGGGTTGCCGTAGGCAGCTGGATGAGTCGAATGTCGTGGCGCTAAAACGAGTCTAGCATTTTGAGAACCACCTGTCCTCCATCCGTGTGGCTGCTGGGCACCGTCGAACGAACGCGCGCGGCTCTAAGGCGAGAGCCACACTTTGAAATCGAAAACCTGCCTCCATCCCTGTGCACATGTTGGAACCGTTTAAACTTGAGTGCCAGCGGTGGAGAGGCGCGAACCGAATTTTGAAAACCTCCGGTCCGCATTCTTTGCAGCTGTTGGAATTCTAGCTTCAGCCTCACACATTAGCAAGAAACCTCTAGCAGCTGGTGGTGCGACGGGGGAGGTGCTCAAAACGGAGGGGGATGGAGGAAAGGGAGGGGGAGGGAGAGGAGTGAGGCGGAGAGAGAGCGAGAGGGGAGATGGAGGGGGAAGGGAGGGGGGAGGAGGAGTGAGGGAGGCAGAGAGGAGGGAGAGGAGGAGGAGGTGGAGGAGGAGGGAGGAGGAGGAGGTGGAGGAGGAGGAGGCGGGGGAGGAGGAGGAGGTAGGAGGAGGAGGAGCGAGGAGGAGCGAGGAGGAGCGAGGAGGAGCGAGGTCTCCTGAGGCCCCCACGGGGTCTCCAAGGAGGTCCCCCGGGGGCCTCCCGGGGGCTCTGGAGGCCGAGGAGGGGCAAGGCCGATCCCCCCTGAACACTCACTTCGCTCCTCGATCCTCGCGTCTCGAGGAGGGCCCTCGATCAGCGAGACTCGAGGAGGCCTCGAGTCTCGAGGAGAGGCCCTCGATCCTCGAGTCTCGAGGAGGGGGGGGGGCCTTCTTGTCCTCCAGGCATGCGTCGAACTCCAGGAGGTCCTCGGTCAGGGGCGTGTCGATCGGCAGCGGGGTGACAGGCTGGGACTTCTCGCCAGGCTTCGGGTTCGGCCTGAGGCCGACCTCGCAGGGGGAAGGCAGCAGGAGGCCTCGCTCCTTCCCCTTCCTCCTCGCTCCTCCTCTCTCCGCCTCCCTCCTTCAACTTCCTCCTCGCTGCTCCTCCTCCTCGTCCTCCTCAGCAGCATCATCATCATCATCATCATCATCATCATTATCATCAACAGCATCATCAGCATCAGCAGCATCACCAGCAACATCATCAACAGTAGCACCAGCATCAGCATCGACATCAACATTACCATCATCATCACCACCAACATCATCGACATCATCATCATGAGCATCATCACCGCCGTCATACTGAGCATCAACATCAACATGACCATCACAACCACCATCATCAGCATCGTCGTCATCATCATCAACATCATCATACTCCTCTCCTCATCACCATCTCCGTCTCCATCACCATCATCAACATCATCGCCACCACCAGCATCACCATCGTCATCATCACCATACTCATTATCACCAAACTCATTATCACCAATCGCATCAACAACAACAACATCAACATCAGCGTTACCGTCAGCATCATCAACAACGGCATCACCAACATCATCAGCACCATCATCACCAGCATCATCGTCATCATCATCAGCAGCAGCAGCATCTTCATCGTCATCATCTCCATCACCATCATACTCGTCATCGTTAGCATCATAGTCACTAACGTCGTCAGCAGCTGCATCATCACCCACCATCATCATCATCCTGTCATCCTGATCCCTCCTCTTCCTCCCCTTCCTTCTCTTCCCCCATCCTCCTCCTCGTCCTCCCCTATCTTGGTCATCCTCTCGCTGCTGCTGCTGGCTGATCCTCTGCCCTTCTCCTCAAGGGGGAGCGGAACAGCGGAAGGACGGGTAAAGATGGAATAGGAAGGAGAACAACTAGGAGCAGCAGCAGCAGCAACATCAACGAGGACGACGAGGAGGAACGCGGAAACGAGGAAGACGCGACGGATTGATGGGTTGTGAAGGATGGAGGAAGAACCAGTGGGGAGGGGTCGAGGACGCGGAGGACGACGGTGACGATCTCGAGCACCACGACCAGGATCAAGTGGATGTTGATTGGTTTCTCCCTCTCTCTCTCTCTCCCCTCTCCTTCTTCTCCCTCTCACCCCCTTCCCTCTCTTCCCATTCGGGCCAGTATCCGGACAGCTGCAAGCAAGTAGCTCCAGGTTGAGGTAAACGTCTTATGACATGTGCAGCCATGTTCTGGCGATGGGCAACCTTGCAAGGCTGGTGGCGTCCGTGCTGGGCCAGCGCGGGGTTTGCCGCCAGGCCGCAAGGCCCACGCCTGGAGCTCGACATCTGGGAAGCCGACGCCATTCATGACAATGGGAAACCGGCAATGCGCCGTTCATGATGTCATGCCAGTGACACCCGTCAACTTCAACACCTGACGCTCTATTCTCTGAGCATCAAGCTTGTAGACTGCCAGGCGTGTTGTATCAACACCGACACAATTATCCGAATGGCTAGATCTGTCGTCATGCCAATGATCGTCTACGGATCCGACATCGGCCAACATCCGAGACCATCTGCCAATGCTTGGGCTTCCTTGGGCGGTCTTGGGGCCGTCTACGAGGCCTTTACGGCCATGTGGCTCTGCAAGAAACGCCTCTGGTCGTCGTCATGAAGGGCCTCTTGGGTCACCTTGATGCCATCTTAGGCCGCCTTGGGTTATGTTGTTCCCCTCGTACTTAAGAACCACATCGCAGAAACACTTTCGAGCACCCAGAAAAAGTGTCGACTCAGCGTCGAGCGCGTGTCGCCTCCCAGGGCCCGACACGTGAAAAAACCATCAAGTTTCGGTATTTTCCGGGTGCTCGACATTCTTTCTGGTGCTCAAGGCTAAAGTCGGCTGGAACATCATAGGCCTCGGGGCCATCTTGGGCCGTGCTGGAGGCATGTCGGGCACCATTGGCTGACTCACTGCCAGATCACCCCAACCCAACCCGAAGAGACGAACTCGATTCGAATTTCGGGTTGGGGGGGGGGGGGTACGGAGTCCCATATGTTTTTCAATGTTCCCGACCCCCCCCCCACTGGAAATAGGAGGGAGGAAGGAGGAGGGAGGAGGAGGAGGAGGAGGAGGAGGAGGAGGAGGAGGAGGGAGGAGGAGGGGAGGAGGAGGAGGAGGAGGAGGAGGAGGAGGAGGAGGAGGAGGAGGAGGAGGAGAGGAGAGAGGAGGAGGAGGAGGAGGGAGGAGGAGGAGGAGGAGGAGGAGGAGGAGAGGAGGGGAGGAGGAGGGAGGAGGAGGAAGGAGGAGGGAGGAGGAGGAGGGAGGAGGAGGAGAAGGGCAAATTGAGGCCTTCGGGTTGGCTTGGGGTGGTTTGGCGGCCTTGCTTGCCTGCGTCGGCCGCCTTTGCGCGGAGCTGCCGCGTTTCGGGCGGGGGGCCGTGGCCTCGGGGGGCGCGGGGCCCGCCGCCTTGGAGCGCAGGGGGAGGAGGAGGAGGAGGAGGAGGAGGAGGAGGAGGAGGAGGAGGAGGAGGAGGAGGGAGGAGGAGGAGGAGGAGGAGGAGGAGGGAGGAGGAGGAGGAGGAGGGAGGAGGGGGAGCCGGGAGGGGGAAGAGTACAGTCGGGGCGTGGACCGAAGGAACCCTAAAGAAGGAACGGAGGCCCCTTTTTTCCATAAGTTGGCCTTCGAATAAGGAACGAGGCCCCTTTTTTCCATAAGTTGACCTTCGATTTCCGGTGGAAGCCATCAGGAAAGCCTGAGGCAAGCTGCGAAACACTTCGGGAACGCGGAGCCCCTCCCCAACGGAAAGGGTTCCTTCTTCAGGGCCCCGACTGTGCAGTCAACCCGTAGAAGAAGGACGCGCGATGAGGATACAAGGGCCTTGGAAGGCCATGTCGACACTTTACGAGCGGGGCGCAGCCGGCGAAAGCGGCCAAGGAAGGGCCGAGGAGGCAAGAATGCAAGGGTGCCCTTGGAAGGTTGCCCACCCTTACTATGCGGGTTGACTGTACTCTGGGTTCCTTCAGAAGCGTGGGGGGGGTACCCCCCCCCGACGGGGGTCAACCTCGCCTCGACGTCGCTCCGCGACGGGGGTCGATGTGGGGCTGTCGGCGGGGGTGACGCCCCCCCGGCGCTTATGATGAAACTCGGAGCAGGGAGGAGGGAGGCCAGAAAGCGGTAACGAACCGGGGACCTCGCGTTCCGCAGCCGAGAGACCCAGCCAGGGCCGCAAATCCGCCCTTCCCCTTCCCCCTCCCGCTGCCCATCCCTTGCTCCTCCCCCCTCCGGCTTTCAAGCACGCGCCAACGTGGATTGGGTACCCCAGATTTCGTAGTAAAAGGAAGGGGGTCACAACCCTCCCAGACGAGAAGTCTTAGACCCCCCCAGACCATCCATGAAAGGGCGGCCCCTTGCCCAGACCCCCCCGAACCCTCCAAGACAGCTCAAGTCAGACCCCCCCCAAATGTGACCCCCCCACTTTATTTTGGAATCCGGAGTATCTGTAGATCTGGCGCGCCTGCGCCAGATCCATGGCTCGGGGAAGGTGAGCCCGAAGCATGGCGCCAATGCCATCTAGTTTGGCGACGGAGCGCGCCGATTGAGCATGCGAACGCGACCCGCCGCGACTCCGCGCGCCATCATCCAGGTCAGCGCTCCCTTGATCCCATCCTCTCTCCCTTCTAAATCCCCCCCTCCTCGGCTTGCCTTGACAATCCATGTCTGCGCTTCCTCGATCCCGTCCTCTCCCCCTTCTGAATCCCCCCTCCGCATCCTCCTCCTCGGCTCGACTTGACAATCCGAATCGGACAAGGACCTCACCTCCACTCCACTCTGCTCTGGGCGCGCCTTGCCACCAGGAGACGTAACAAACATCGTGATGTCATCGCCGAGGAGTGGAGTAAACTCTCAGCTTTCTGGGTCTGAACGTCTACGGCCTGCAGTGCCAGGAAGGACGCAGGCTCCCCCAACTCGCGCCCAGGTGTCACTCGATGGGGGGGGGACGCATCCTCCTCCTCCTCCTCCTCCTCCTCCTCCTCCTCCTCCTCCTCCTCCTCCTCCTCTCCTCCTCCTCCTCCTCCTCCTCCTCCTCCTCCTCCTCCTCCTCCTCCTCCTCCTCCAGCTCCTTCTCCTCCAAGCCCTGCTCTCCCTCTCCCACTCCAGATGTGGGGAGCCTCCCCAGACCTCTCCCGGTGTGCGTTCTGACCAGGATTTCGAGGCGAATCCGGCGGTGGCGACGAGAGCCTCCCAACAGGCCCAAACTGACGAAAACGAGGGAAGGGTAGCAGTATCGGTACCTTTTCCTCCTCTGGCCATCCCTTCCACCTCCCGCTCCCCATCGCTTCCACCTCCCCCTCATCCCTTCCCCTTCTCCTCCCCCAGAACCCCCCCTTCGCCCCTCCCGCTCCCCATCGCTTCCACCTCCCCCTCATCCCTTCCCCTTCCTCCTCTGGCCATCCCTTCCACCTCCCGCTCCCCATCGCTTCCACCTCCCCCTCATCCCTTCCCCTTCTCCCTCCCCCCGATTCCCCCCCTTCGCCTCTCCCCCCCGGGGCGCCGCTCTCCCGCTGCTGCTGCTGCTGCTGCTGCTGCTGCTGCTTCCGCGGGTGCTCCTGCTCCTCGTGCGCCTCGATCGTGCCGACTCCTGCAATCTCCCACCGTCCTCTCTCTTTCCCCTCCCCTCCTCCTCCTCCTCCTCATCATCATCCTCCTCCTGCTCCCTCGTCCTCCTCTCCTCTTCCCCTTCCGCCTCCCTCCTTTGTCGTCGTCGTCCTCCTCCTCCTCCTCCTCCTCCTCCTCCTCCTCCTTCTCCACCTCGCACCATCACTCGCCGTCGCCCTCGTCCCGCGCCTCCCCGTTCCCTCGTCTCAGTTCTCCCCGGCGACCTCGAAGGTGTTCGCCTTCTTGGCGTCCATGTAGATCAGCTCCGCGGCCCGAATCTTCAGCGCCAGCACTGGGAGGCCGGGTCGCAGCTTGCACAGTGCGGACTTGTCCCAGGGCCTGCCGCTGCTGCCGAAACTCCAGATCCCCATACCTCCTCCTCCTCCTCCTCCTCCTCCTCTCTCCTCCTCCTCCTTGCAATTCATCCATACTCCTCTTCCATCTCTCCTCCTCCTCCATATCCTCCTCCTCCTCTCCTCTCCTCATCATCCTCATCATCATCATCATCATCATCATCATCATCATCATCATCAGCATCAGCATCAGCATCAGCATCATCATCATCATCATCATCATCACCATCACCATCACCATCACCATCACCATCACCATCACCATCATCATCATCATCATCACCATCACCATCATCATCATCATCATCATCAGCATCAGCATCATCATCATCATCATCATCATCCCCATCAGCATCATCATCATCATCATCATCATCAACCATCACTCAGCAATCATCATCATCACTACCATCATCATCACCACCATCACCATCACCATCCTAATCACCAAGACCATCACTATCACCACCCCACCCCCACCCTCATCACCATCATCATCAGCATCGTCATCATGATTATCATCGGCATCATCATTATTATCAGTCAATCAATGGCTTCATGGGAGGCGGTCTGTGCAGCACTACGAAGATGCAAGCTTGGGACCAGGGCCTCGGAGCATCGCGCAAGTGAAGAGCGGAGAAAAGTACCTGAGGCCCTGGCCCCTCGGGACCAGGCCCGCGCTGCCTCCATACAGGGGCTCACCCCGATCGGCGCGCAGCCAGGCGGGGGCCCCGCTTCGTCCCACGAGAACAGGTCGCCTTCCCAGAAGCCTCCGCGCCGACCAGGCCCCCCCCCAGTCCGCATGGGTGCCTCCAGGAGGGTGGCCCGCTCTCACCCTACTCCCGGCTGGCCGCCTTTTCCGTCTTGTCCCCTCCCCCCCTCCCCTTCCCCGACCACGACCACGTCCCCAGCGGCCCCCACACTTGGTCACCGAATCTGCCCCAGGCAGCGCTGCGACTGGGATCTGGGGCAGAAAGGGGAGACAAGGTAGGTCCGAAACGTGCTTCCCCGTCCATCCAGCACATCCGCCGGCACAGCGCCCCTCTCTATCAGGGCCTGAAGTCTCGCGCTTTCTCGGAGGCCTCCGCGGGGGCCTGCGCCTTCCCCCTCGTCGCGGCGGCCGGGCGCCCGGGCGCTCCGCGCCCGGGCGGCCCGCGGGGGGCCGCGCCCGTCGGCTCCGTGTCCTCCTCCGGGCCCTCCGCGGACGTCCAGGTCGCCCTGCCCGTAGTGTCGCCCATTCCGACTCTGCCGTGGGCCCTCGACATCGCCCCGTACTTCTTCTCCTTGTCCAGCACCTGCTCATGCATCCTGCTGTCTCTGTCTCTTGTCCTGGGGTTTGTCCGATCCAGGGGCTTCCGTCTCCTCCGCGCCGCGCTTCGTTCACCTGGGGATCTCGGGCCCCCCCCCCCGCGTCGGCCATCGCCCTGTCTACCAGGCTTTTTTGCAGCGATGCTCCACGGGGGATGGTTTGGGCCAAGGTGCCTCCTGAGGTCATCCCAAGTGGCCCCCTCGTACTCACACATATCGCAGGAGAAGGAACGCGGGATCTTCCGTTAAAAACTTTACTGCTGCACTTTCCACACCACCCCCTGTGCGGACTTCGTTCGAGATGTTTGGCCGTTGTCACCTGCCCCGCGAAGACCCTGGTTGCTTTTTGTCCAGATGTGACACAAGTTTCTGATCTGATGAGCGCTGCGCTGGCGATGAAGCAGCTGGCGTCGCGCAGCAAAACGAGCCCTGCACCTGCTGCCATCATCCAGCTCAACCCCGCGCGCGTAGATGTCCCTGAGGGGGTCCTTCTCCTGCTCCAGCGTCTGCCCCTGCCGCTGGTCCTGTGGTGACACGTGTGTGCTCGTAGGTGGTGGTGCGCGCGCGGTGTGCTGCTTGGCCCTCGCCTTCACGAAGCCCACCAGCACGTGCTGCATCGCCGGGTCCCGATCCGCTTCCAGCTTCCACGGTGCCTTTCCCAGCTCGCGCAGCACCTCAGTCTCGTCCTCCATGGCGTTGACCGCCGCTAGGATGTCCCCCCCACGCGCCAAGCCCACGGCGATGCTGACTCCGACAGGCCCTCCTCCGCGCACGGAGGCTCGGCGTGAACTCCAGGTAGATCAGCAAACGAAGTTGACAGCAGTTGAGCATGATGCCGTGGTCGCCGCGCCAAGCTCTGGCACCGCTTCAGCCTCCTGACAAGCAGCTCGGTCTTCGTGTCGCTTGCGCGCCAGTGGACCAGCACCGGCTCCGCGGTCGAGCTCTTGGTTCCCCCATCCTCGCGCCGCTGCGTCGCCCCCCCCCCCCCCCCCCCCCCCGCCATGGCGATGCGCCGTGCCTCCGACAAGATGAAGCACTCTATTCCAGAGAGTATCGCCCCCGCCACCGTGCCAAGGAATACCGCCCTCTTCCACCTCCACGGTGTAGCTAGACTCCAGAAGGCCAGCATCGCGTAGAACGCCGTCTTAGCCGCCTCGCACCTGCGAGGTACCTCAAATTCGGCAGAGCCCTTCGGGGAGGTGTGGGGGCCCAGGTACCTCACGACGTCCTTCAGCTCTCCCTGGGTCACGACCGCGCCCTTGCCATGCTCCTTCAACCATCGCATGCACGCCGTCGAGCCACCCCCTTGGGTCAAGACGCTCGTCACCTGTTTCTCCCTGTTCTGTCGCATTCCCACCGCGGCCAGTTCTCTGTCCAGCGCGTCGTCCGCCTGCCGGAGGATCTTCGCTGCGTCCTTTATCGTCGCCCCGTTGGCCAGCAGGTGGTGTCGACTGAGGTCGTCCGCGAACTGGTGGGTCCCCAGGTCGATGTCTGGCATGTCCTCCCACCCGCACATCATCTGGTATGCTTCTGGATGTAGTTCTCGGAAGCGCCACGACCACTTCTGCGTCGGCTCCGCAAGAGCCGTGGAGAAGGTGTCGACGCTGAAAGGGTCCCCCATCATGAGCCCGTCACCGGTCTTGACCGCGTGGCCCCCCTCTGGGGTCGGCAAGTCCACCGCCGTGCCCCTGTGCCTCTGCTTGCGCAGCTCCTCGTCCAGCCCGCCCGTGTTTTGCTCCGCTGCCTTGTCCGGCGCCTCCCAGCTCACCGACCCGAAAGCTGTCTGCGAGTCCTTCGTGGTCACCGCGAAGCTCCGCCCTCCGTAAGCAAGCCTCCAGCTGGGCACTTGAGATGCCAAGATGGCGCCCTCTCTCCCCCTGCCCTTCGCGAAGCCGTAGCTCATGGGGAGCGGTCGCGAAGTGGGCCGTCTGGAATAAAAAGCCTTGCCCAGGCTTGGTAGACAATCGATAACTCGTCGTCCCGCCGCAGCCGCCTTGCCGTTCTGCTTGTCTAGGCCCGCCGCCCTGCTCCTGCGCCAATGCAACGGTGCTGAGTTCGCCCTGCGAATCAGCAGCAGCCCGTGGAAGAGCACGTTCCTGCAGAGCACCTGGTCGCTCTGCTCGCCCCCGAAGCCGCGTGCAGGGCGAGGCCCCGCAGCTCAACGGGGGATGTCCCAGGCGGGGCCGCCTTCCTCTTCGGCGCCGTGCGGGCGTAGCGAGCAATGCTCCCTGCGTCCTTATTGGCGAGCTCTCTCAGCTCTTCCGTCGCCCGCGGTGGATCTCCCCGTCCTCAACGTCGTTCTCGCCGCTGGCCCCAATCCAGGTCAGCAGCTCCTGCTCCTCCATCTCGTCCTGGCCTGCTCCACTGCTGCGTCCGCTCGTCTCGCTCCAGTGGTGAGGGTCCAAACCTCCGCCCGTCTGTGTTTTGCGCCAAATCGACACTGTGCCGCCAGTCGCGAATGCTTCATCTCCTCCGCGAACCTCCTCTGCTCCCAGCGCTCCTCCACCTTGTTAACATACTCTTCCTTCTGCTCTCTGGCCGCCCGTCGCCCGCGCGCCTGCAGCCTGGCCGAGAGCGCTTTCAGCTGGTCCCCGGTGCCCCGAAGGTGCTGGTCGACATCCCCGTCCTCCTTGATTGACTTCCTGCGTGCCCGCAGTTCCGCCCGATGCCGAAGGAGTTCGCGCCGTTCAGAGTTCTGTCAACGGTAGTCCCGCCTGCTAGCCGCATGCGCGAAGTGTCTCCCTCCGACCTCCACCAAGGTCCGTTCCAGCAGCTCGAAGTAATTGTCAGGCGCCCCATCTTCCGCATATTCCTTGAACTGCTCCTCGTGCTCCCCCAGCTTCTGCGCAAGCTCAGAAAGGAACCCGGCTTTGCCTCTACCATGGGCCACGGCATTCATCATCGCATTCATGTCGCACTTCACGTTGTTGTCCTGGGGGGTGTCCTCTCTCGTATGTTTCTGGTAGCGGATCTCCATCAGCACCGGCATGTGGTCCCTTGGAGGTATACCATTTACTGCCTGTACTCTCGCCCCCATGTCCTTCAGCACGCGCACCTTTTCGACCCGATCCAGGTAGCCCTGGGGCACCTAGAAGTAGTCGATCGCGCTGTGTCCTCCAGGTCGCCCATACCGTCCGCTCGCGTAGCACGTTGGCTCCAGCCTGTCGTTGAACGTTGTCGGTGCTGTCATGTACTGCTCCTCCAGAACTTGCCGTATAAATTTCCCCGTTCCCCCTCTTCGTCACTCTCTTGTCACTGCTCCTCCCAGTCCGCCTGAGTGTGCGACCTGCCAAACTCCGTCCATCTTTGTAATGCCGATCCCGTCGTTCGTATCTGCGAAGATGCACGGCAATGTTCTCCGCGGACTCTCCTGTAGTATCGCCTTCCACCAGCTGACGGTCTGCTTGACGCCCTGCTTGTACGCTCCCAGCTTCTTCGCATCCGTCGGCTGCACAGGGAAGTACATCGCGCCATACACCACGTCCATCAAGCCCTTCTTGATCCGCAGCGCGAGTGCCCGTCCCCCCGCTCCCGGTGGTGAGGGCCACGTTCTCCTGATGTGTCGTTCCTGTATCCCTCTTCCCGGGAGGATGGCACAGCCCGTGTGTCGATTCGTGTGCGGTCCTGGTTCGTAACCTGCTTCCACCCGCAGGCGCCGTTCCACTCGTTGCCTCAGTGCGCCTTCCCCGCATCTGTACGCCGCCTTGGTGCCCACCAGGATCAGCGCGGCCGCCGTGGACGCGCATAGGGGGTTGAAGCCGACCAGCCGCAGCAAGCTGGACGGCGCCATGGCCTCCGCCACGCCCGCCTCACCTCCGCCTCGGGCGGAAGCCCGCGACGCAAATGGCCTCCAACTGCCGCCGTCCTCGCCCCCGTCCCCTTCCTGGAAACCGCTCGAGCGCGCGGTGGCTCATCACCACTATTTTCACCATCATCATCATCATCATCATCATCATCATCATCATCATCATCATCATCATCATCATCATCATCATCATCGTCGTCGTCGTCGTCGTCGTCGTCGTCGTCGTCGTCGATGCCATCGTCATCATCATCATCATCATCACCACCACCATCATCACCATCAGTGTCATCATCATCATCACCATCAGTATCATCATAATCCTCATGAGTATGGCCATGCTCATGGTCATGATAATCATCATAACCATCACCATCACCATGACCATCAGCATCGCCATCATCATCATCGTCATCACCATCGTCATTATCATCACCATCATCATCATCATCATCATCACCCCAACCCTGCTCCATCTCCTCCTCCTCCTCCATCTTCTCCTCCCCCTCTCTCGCTCCTCCCATCTCCTCTTCCTACTCCTCCTTCTCCTCCTTCTCTTTCTGCCCACCCCCCTTTGTCTCTCTCGCTCCCTCAATCTCAATCCCCTTCTCCTCCCTCCCCCCCCCTCCTTCCCTCATCGCCCCACTCCCCCCTCTGGCCTGCCGGCCACGACGTGGAACTGCACCGCCTCGGGGGGCACTGGGATGCTGACCTGGGCCCGAGGCTGCTGCCTCGCCAACCGTCGCCGTCGAGCGTGCGCGGGAGGGGGAGGAGGGCAGACGAAGTCAGGACGAAGACACATCCATCTTTTTTTTTTTGTTCTCTCCCCGCGCCAGCGCAGGGCACTCCGTCACCGCGGCGCGCCGCGCCCCCGCCCCCACCACCCGCCGCCGCGGCAGCCTGCAACAGCTGCCGCGCGGGGGGGGGGTGCGGGGAACGCCGCCACATCCTCTGACGTGGCCATCCCTGAGCGCGGCACGAGTGGGTTAGGGTGACGGATCCAGATGAGGACAGATCGAGAATCTCCGAGATCCAGCGGCTCTGGAAGATGTATCGTGATGTATCGGGCGCCGCGGCCCTCTCAGAGCGTCCCGGGAGCGCTCTGAGAGCGTTCCCGGAACGCTCTGAGAACGGATGTCTTCTCGCCCTGGCCCCGCCCGAGGAGGGCAGACGAGCGAGGGGAGCTCGGATGCAACTCCTGGGAGGCCGTCTTTAGAACCATTCAGGGCGATGAAGCCCGATTAAGAAGGCATTTCACCGGATGGGGCTGGATCGAGCCCAGGATTCGGCCGGATGGAGCCAGATGAGGTGGTATTAAGCCGAATTGGGCCAGACTTGCCCAAACCGAGCCGACTAACGACCGCGAAAAGACCAGCGCCGATGCAAGAGTGTTAACCCCCCAGGAGTTGCATCCTAGGGGACGGGAGGAGGAGCAGCAACATCAGTGTTTTTTCCTCCACAAGCCAGAGGGTAACAGTCGGCCTCAACATTGGAGGCGGTGCGCTGAGCAGCCTCAACCTTCCTGGCCCAGATGTGTGAAAGCAAAGCGAGCATGTGCGTGTGTTTGTGTGTGTGTGTGTGTGTATATGAGTGTATGTGTGTATGTGTGTATTTGGGGTAAGTAAGTGTATGCGTATGTGTATATGCATATGTTTATGCATATGTACTTTTTTTTTACATATCATACTCCACAAGTCTGGTGTGTGTATATATATATGTATATATATATATGGATGTATGCATCCATTTCGGTGTATGTGGTGTGTCGTATGTATATATGTTTGGGTGTTACATGCATGCAATAACACTGACACTACTGAACATGACCATAATACTAGTAATCATACTAATACAAATGATAACATCTATATATATATATATGGAAGAGAGTGAACTCCAGCTCTAGAATCACTTAAACCTTGACTGAAGAGACATCCCAAACGTCAAAACCAGGGCCTCCAGGCCTTGGGCAGACCTTGCCACAGGACGGGCGGCAGCGGTAGCAGCAACATCAGGCAGCTGGAGGCGGCCAAGGGAGGAGGATGAGGAGGAGGCGGAGGAGGGGGAGGAGGAGGAGGGAGAGGAGGAGGAGCGGGAGGGGGAGGAGGAGGAGGAGGAGGAGGAGGAGGAGGAGGAGGAGGAGGAGGAAAGGGGACCCCACCTGGGTCCATTTGATGCATATTTCACCCCGGATCCGCTTTTCCCAGCAAGGGCGCCGGCCCGGGGTTCTGTCCTTCGCTTGCGGGCCGAAGAAGCCTTCCACCAGAAGGGTGTCGAGCACTGGACGTCGGAACCGGACACGCGAAGCTCTGCTTGCGGACGGGATGGGGTCTCCAACGTGAGTCTCGGCACGCGTGCGTTCGGCACGTGGTTGGACACGTACCTGGCCACGACGGGCCCCCCCTCAGCGAGGGGCCCGCTCAGCCCGCCAGGTTCTTTACACGTGAGAGTGCGTGCGCGGAGGGGCGGACCCAACATGCGCCCAGCGCGTGCGCGGAGGGGCGGACCCAACATGCGCCCAGCGCGTGCGCGCGGGGCATGTCTTTTCGCGTGCTCACGGCTCTCCCAGCGAGGGGCCCAGCTTGGCCCGCTGTACTGTTTACACTCAGGAAAAGTGCGCGGAGGGGTGGACCCAGCATGCGCCCAGCGCGTACGCGCGGGGCATGTCTTTTCGCGTGTCCACGGCCCCCCCGCGAGGGGCCCAACTTGGCCCGCTGTATTCCTTACGCTGAGAACAAGTGCGCGGAGGGGGGGGGGCCTGGCATGCGCCTGACGCGTGCGCGCGGGCAGGTAGTTTCACTTGTCTACGACCCCCATGGGGGGGACACAGCTTGGCCGCGTCGGAGTCTTGACACGTGCACAGGCGCCGCCTTGCAGGAGGGATGTGACGATGGGGAGGAGGAGGAGGAAGGAGGAAGGAGGAGAAAGAGAACGAGCAAGAGGAGGAGAAGGAGGAGGAGGGGGCGGAGGAGGAAGAGGAAGAGGAAGAGGAAGAGGATGATGATGATGCTGATGATGATGTTGATGATGATGAGGATGATGATGATGATGAGGAGGACTGCACGCCACTGAGGGGGACAGAGAGAGAGAGAGAGTCCTAGAACCCCATGGGGCCCCTTCGGAGAGGACAAGGAGGAGGAGGTTGAGGAGGAGGAGGATGGGGATGGGGATGGGGATGGGGATGGTGGTGGTGGTGATGATGATGATACTGATACTGATGATGATGATGATGAGGAGGAGGAGGAGGAGGAGGCGGAGGAGGGGGGTAAGCATGACGTGCAGGAGGTAGTGGTTACAGTCAAGCAAAGGAAAAGTGTTGCACGCGCGTCAGAAGAAAATTTGATGCAAGTTCCTTACTGGGTTCGCGGATCCCTCAAGCTGATGGTCCCTGGGCCCGAGAAAGTCTCCAGACACCGAGAAGGGCAAAGCACCTTCGCGAACCCAGCGCCTCGAATATGTCCACCCTCCCTGCTGGCCGGAACTAGTGCTGGGCCTCCTCAGACCCCCAGCCGGCTGAAAGGAGGGGGAGGAGGGGAGGCGAGGGAGGGAGGGAGGGGAGGAGGAGCAGCAACATCAGGGGAAAGGAGGCAGGGAAGGAGGAAGGAAGAAACTCAGCGCAGAATGCGAGGTGTGCTGGAAGCCCGCGGCACACGCCCTCGGCCGGAGCTGCGCGGCTGGGAGGAAGGCTGAGGAGGAGGCAGCGGCGGACAAGGAGGAGCAGGCCCCTGTTCCTCCTCCTCCTCCCCCTCCTCGTCCTCCTCCGCCTCCTCCTTCCCCCTCCCCCTCCCTCCCCCTGCCTCGCCCCTCCCTGTCCTCCTCCTTCCCCGCCTCCCTCCCTCCCTCCCCCTCCCCGCCCCTACCCCTCCCCCGCCCCTCTTTCCACCTCTCTCTCCTCCTTCCCTCTCCCCCGCCCCTGTTCCTCCTCCCCCCCCTCCCCTTCCCTCTTCATCCATCCTCCTCCTCCTCCTCCTCCGCTTCCTTTTCCCCCTACATCCTCTTCCTTCTCCTCTTCCTCCTCCTCCTCCTCCTCCTTCTCCTCCTCCTCCTTTCCCCTACCTCCTACTCCTCCTCCTGCTCCTCCTCCTGCCTCTCCTTCTCCTCCTCTCCCGCGCGCGCGGGAGCGCGCCGGGGTGATGGGGAGGAAAGAGGTTGAGGAATGATGAGGAGTAGTACGAGAAAAGACGAGGACGAGGACTCGTCCTCCTACTGCTCCTTCCCTCCCCGTCCTTCCCCGGCCCTTGCTCCCCCTCCTCATCCTCCTCCGCATCCTCTTCCTCCCCCTCCTGCTGCTCCACCGCGTCCTCCTCCTCCTCCTCCTCCTGCTCTTCCTCCCCCTCCTCCTCCTCGTCGCCCTCGTCGTCGCCTTCAGGGTCGGCGGCACCGGCCGTAAGGCCTTTACAATAGAACGAGAACGGACGAAGGCGAGGATGGAATAGCAGTAAAACCGAGACTTATCAACGATGTTGCAATTGGCCTCCCTCCAAGTCCAATTTGGTGGGCCCCTACAACGATTCATTTTCGCTGAGGGAAGTGCCCCGCTGGAAGACAACCGTTTGAAGATCCTGAACTGTGCCAGAATACCATTCCTTGGACTTCTACGACAAGAATCACCGTTACAATTGCGTCTTGGCGATCCTGAATCGTGCCCGAATACCGTTTCTGGGACTTCAACACCACGAACCAAAGTAACTGTTGCGCCCTGACAATCCGACATCGTGCCAAAATGCATTTTCTGGTACGTTAGCCGTGCGATTCCTTGAGACTGCTCCAAACTCTTAAAACGAATGTGCGAGGTGCTAAGGCGAGAACGGCATTTTGAACAAAAAGCGTCCTCCATGCGTAAAACTCGTACATGAAAACATGCGCGGCACTAAAACGAGAACCACATTTTGAAAACGACCTGCCCTCCATCCGTGATGCCCATGAACATTTTGAAAACGAATGTACGCAACTTAGGCGATAACCGCATTCTGAAAACGACCCGCCCTCTAACCGTGAATCCTTTCAATATCTTTAAGACGGATGTGCGTGGCGCTGAAACGTGGGCCACATTTTGGACAATAGCCGTCCTCCATCCATGAAGTGGTTACACACTTTAAATACATCTGCGCATATGCGCGACGCTCAAACGAGAACCACATTTCGAAACGAACCCGCCCTCCATCCGTGACGCTCATGCAATTGTTGAAAACGGATGTGCGAAGCGCAACGATGAGAGAACCACATTTTGGAATCGGCTCGCCCTCCATCCGTGAAGCTCGTGCAACGGTCTAAGACGGATCTGCGCGGCGCTGAAGCGAGAACCACATTTTGAAAACGACCCGCCCTCCACCCGTGAAACTCTTGCAAATTCTTACAATGGGTGTGCGCGGCGCTGAAACGAGAAACACATGTTGAAAACGCCCCGCGCTCCATCCGTGAAACTCGTGCAAGTGTTCAGCCTAAGCATCATATCTGGGCAAGATGTCTCAGACGAAACGCACGGCCCGCCCTGCCGACACGCCTCGGGGCGCGACAGGGAGGAGTTGCTTACAAGGACAACGAATGGGACAACGATCGCGAAGGATGATGAGGATGTGAAGAAGGAAAGAGGACGGAGGATGGGGGAATGAGGAGGGGGATGGGGAAAAGGAAGGAGGGGCCCAAGCCTCGAATTCGGCCCGGGAGCCCAGACTTCTCCTGGTTATGCTCCCGGTCCCGACTCTGGCTCTGGCTCCGGCCTCGCTTCGGGCCCTGAAGTCCCGACCCTTCCCCAGGGCCTTATCATCGATAGGGGTTTCTATCTACTACCCTTGTGTCAATTTTCCTGTTTCCTCTGCTTATTTTTTGATTCCACCTGTTTTGCCTCCTCTGCTCCAGTTCCCCAATCAGTGCTTGCACTGAAGGGGTCCCAGCGGAAAATGCAAGATTTGACAAAGAGTTCCCGCCGATTTTGGTCGCACGCTGGGTTCCCTGGTTCCCGGTTGGTTCCCGGGTTCCCGGTTATTGGTTCTGGGCCGATTTCGGTGGTTTTTGGGCGCCGCGTAATGGGGGGGTCATAAATGGGGGGGTGGCGAGCGTGGTCTGAAAAGGTACCCAAACGGTACCTAAACGAGCCCCCTGGGGCTCTGGAGGGGCCCGAAAGGGGACCTTTTGACCTCCCCATGAAGCCACTCCCAAGGTTTCTGGGTTTTTGGGTTCCCGGGTTCCTGGTTCCGGGTTCCCGGGTTCCCGGTTCCGGGGCCGATTTCGGTGGGCGGCGGGGTGCGGGGTTCCCGGTTTCCCGTTTTCTCGGTCGATCTTCTTATCGATCGGTCCCACCATCCATCTCATTACCCACAGCGCTATCGATCTTATTGTCGACACCACAATCGATCTCACTATCGATCTCACAATCGATCTCACTGTAGACCGCACGAGCGATCTCCCGATCGATCTCATTATCGATCTCCTTGAATCGACTTCACTATCGGTCTCACGATCGAATATATAATCGTCCTCACTATCGATTACACTATCGATCTCACAACCGATCTCAAGATCCATGTTAGTGATCTGGATATTGAGATCGATTGTGAGATTGGTGAGATTGTTTTTATTCTCTGATGTTTCATGACCGTCCACTGATAGGGGTTTCTCTCTGGTGTAATGCCCTCATTTCTCAAGCAGTGCTTGCACTTAGTGTTTAATGTCAGGAATAGGGATACGGGGGTGGTGGTGGTGGTCTGGCGGGCATGTTGTCGCGTCGCTGCCCTGTCGTCGCCTCGTCGCCGACCCGTCGTCTGGACCTGGTTGCCGGTCTGGCGGCTATGTTGTCGCCGTCGCCGCCTCGTCGCCGCCTGTCGTCTGTGTCTGGTTGTCAGTTTGGCGGGTATGTTGTCGCCGTCGCCGCCCCATCGCCGCCTAGATGGCGCAAGGTAGATTGCACCACATCGATTGCACAACATATATTGCACAACGTCGGTTCTCGCTTAGAATATTAGGGCGTACCCCCCTGGACTTATCGGGCCCACTGCTCGCATTGCAATTTACATTTGATTCAGCCCCATCGTCCATCCTGAATATAGATATGAATCCGTAACATCCCAAGCAGGCCGGCATCGTGCCCCCTCATCCTGAACCGCGCGCACTTGTTTGTCACAAATCGTAAGATTTTAACCATCGCTTGCAACAGAATATGACGAACTGCACACGCGCGTGTCTTCGCGCACACATGCCGGAATCCTCCAAACACCCCAGGTTTCGGCAGGAATTCAAATCTTTCTTTCTCTGGCACAGCTCAAGAAACAATCGTTTCAGCTGTGTGAATAACTTGAGAGATGGAAGACCGAATCTTCGCAGCTTCGCTAGATGCTTCGTCCAAGGCGGTCGACTCGGCAACAAAAACACTGCAAGACACGCGCATAAAAATTCCATGCAGAAGCAACGGGTTGAATAACCACCCCTGCCCGCGAAAATCCCAAAGTCCAATGGTCCATGCGGCGGCCGCGCAATCCCCTTGCCTTCCACCTTCGTCCGTCTGGAGTCCTGTACACACAGGTTGGAGGGAAAACGTTTCTGCCACGTGCTTCGGCGATCCATCGTTCGATCGGCCAGGCCATCAGCTACTCCATTGTGAACTTGAAGGAACCATTGCGCAACATCCTGATGGAATACAGGGGGCCTCTACTCATTTTCACGTGTGGTTCCATATGCTGCCCAACGCGCGAGTAAACAACGGCTCCAGGGTCGGTTCGCGCAGTTCCGCGCGATCGCAAACCAGCTGTTGCACAGACTTCGAATCTATCGTATGTACCAGCAGTTTCTCGGCAGATCGTTGGCGCAAGTGTGTCCTTCAAATCGAGTGCCCCGAACACGTGCAAAACAATACATGGCTTCGCAACACGAAGTTTGGATCAATCTTGCGTTCGGGCTCGTGCGACTTCTTATGGGAACCAGCCTTCTGGAGAAACAGCCTGACGTGCTACCAAACGGGCCTCTCGCGCGCGCATGCCCGAATCACTCGAGCGCCCTTGCGTGCGTGCTGTCGCAAAACATCCTGACAACAAACAAGACGACATGCACAATCGCGCGTCGTCGCGCGCATGCCGGAATCTGGAAAAAACGAGGAGGTTTTGAAAAACAATCAACATTGATTGTCCCGAAAAACACGCACTCAAAACCAGACACGCATGTTGTTTTGTTGCAACGTCAATTGTCAAACATGCCTGCGCTCGCGTTCCTGCGACTTGTTCGGCAAACCATCGGTCTTCCACCAGTGTCATTCGATTCTGCCACACTAGAGGAAAACAGCTATTCACATTCACCGATTGTGGCCAGGCCCATCTGAGCCCAGGATCGGTGCATACGCCCTCCTACCTTGGCAAGGAAACCATATGAACCGATCCTGGGTCAAGGATGGGCCTTGCCAGGATCGGTGCATGTGCATACTTCTCTTCGCCCGACACACGGACCTCCCGCGCCGCACGTCGAAATCCTTCGGACGCCCCTGCGCGCGTGCTGGGGTGGGGTGGGGTTGGGATCCGCGTCAAATCCTACCACGTGGACCACCTGCGCGAAGGCGCCGTCATCGCCGTCGTGCTCAGCATCGACGCCGTCTCCGGCCTTGCCGTCGTCAAGTGCCATCATCGTCACCAACATCGCTACCACCCCCATCGCGTCCACCGTTGTCGACGTTGCCATGGATACCGCGCCCGTGCAAATCGCCGGCTCGCACTGATGTGGACGCTGGGGATTGCCCAGCGGTCAGCGCCACCGCGGCCGTGTCGGTAACGCCAAATTCTCTAGCCTCTGCGCGCGCGAGCATGCGCGGGCTAGCGCGGCCGCAGACATGCACCTTCCAACTCCAAACACTCATCGCAATCGCCGCCGCATCAGTTTTGCAAACCAAAATAATGGCGGGTGGGTGGGTGGGATGATTGCGCGAGCAGCGGGGTGGACAACTCAGCGCGAACAACAATTCATTGCACAGACTCTCTCCTTTCTAAAAAGAAAACAGACTCTACCCCCCCTGGGTAGATTCTACTTTCTAAGAAGAGAATAGAGTGTATATTCTTTTTTCTAACAAGAGAATGCCCTCCTTTCGGGTATGTAAATCATATTTGACTCTGACCACAGGTCCAACCTAAAAATGAATTTACAATCTCCCAGGGGGGCCGGTATCGGCCCCCCTGAGGTCCCCTTGCGAAAGCAATACGCGGGGACATCTTTTGTTCTAACACAAAACTTGTTTTGACGAGTCCCTTGCAAACATTTGGACGAAAAGGCGCACGCGCGCGTCGTCGCGCGCGCATGCCGAAATCTTTCAAGAACTTTCGGTGTCGGGAGGATTTCGCAATCGAGTTCCCAAAGGACATACAAAACCATAGGGTTTCGCAACACTGCTTTACTAAAGAAAGCTTACGCGCGACCTCTTGCGAAATCTTCGGGAAACCACACAAGTTTCTCAAGAGTTTCACAACATGCTACTAAACGGGCTTCGCGCGCGCATGTCGAAATCTGTCGAACGCCCTTGCGCGTGTGCCGTCGCGAGAATCCTCTGCAAAAAACGGGACGAAATGCAGACGCGCGCGTCGTCGCGCGCGTATGCCGCAATCCTTCAACACCCATCGGTTTCGGACGGATTCCAAAATCGTGTGTCCCAAAAACCTACAAGAACACAAGGTTTCGCAACGCGGATTTTCAACAACAGCATGCGCGCGCGCTCTTGCGTCGTCGTCGTCGTCGTCGTCGTCGCCGTCATTCCTCCTCCCGCGTCGTCGTCGTCGTCGCCTACGTCGCCCTCTGTCTTTCCTCGTGTTCGTCGTCGTCGTCCTCTTTGGCGTCGTGGTCGTTTCCGTCGTCGTTGTCGCCGTGGTCGCCCTTCCTCCTCCTCCCTCGTCGTCGTCGTCGTCCGTCGTCGGCGTCTCGTAGTCGTCCCTCCTATTTCGTCGCCGTCGTCGTCGTCGTCGTTGTCGTCGTCGTCGTCTTCCCTCCTCCCTCGTCGTTGTCGTCGTCGGCGTCGCCGTCCTTCCTCCTTCTTCGTCGTTCGCGTCGTCGCCGTCCTCCCTCCTCCCTCGTCGTCGTTGTCGTCGTTGTCGCCGTCGTCGTCCTCCCTCCTCCCTCGTCGTCGTCTTCGTTGGCGACGTCGTCGTCGTCTTCGTCGTCGTCGTCGGCGTCGGCGTCGTCGTCGTCTTCGTCGTCGTCGTCGTCGTCGCCGCCGTCGTCGTCGTCGTCGTCGTCGTCGTCGTCTTCGTCGTTGACGTCGTCGTCGTCGTCGTCGTCGTCGTCGGTGTCGTCGTTGTCGTCGTCGTCGGCGTCATCGTCGTCGTCATCGTCGTCGTCGTCGGCGGCGTCGTCGTCGTCGGTGTCGTCGTCGTCGTCGTTGTCGGCGTCGTCGAAGTCGTTGGAGATGTCATCGGTGTCGTCGTAGTCGTTGTCGGCGGCGTCGTCGTCGTCGTTGTCGCTGTCTTCGTCGGCGTCGCTGTCGTTGCCAAGTGCCATTTGGTACCCACCGTCACGGTCTTAAGAGATTTTGCAAACCAAGTTGCGGGTGGGTGGGTGGGATGATTGCGCGAGCAGTGGAGTTGACAACTTCAAGTTCGGCAAGTGAATTGCGACACATAGTGTGCACCATACAACTTGCACAACGTATAAATTGCTCAACACGTTCCGCACCACATTTATGTGACCACGAAGACGGCACACCAAACATTGCACACCAATTGTTATTGCACGGCATATGTTGCACTGCGTATATTGCCCAGCGTAGATTGTCCCACCTAGATCACACAACATATGCTGCTAGAGAAACACTGTTTGGAATCCACGATGGATAACATTAAACTCCTTCGCCGGCTGTTCATCCGAGCCGTTTCTGACGGTCCCGAAACCAGGTCAGGGCCCACACAAGCTGAACATAGAGAAACACCGTCCGTTGCGTTTTTGTAATGAGGTTCGGTAGCAATTCATGAGCCTCTCATGCCATCCTGCTGGTTCTTGCGAGTCGACGCTTGCCAACGCTAGCTGACGCTTATCGACGCTACGCCAATGCTTCTCGTCGGCTACCAGGAGCTAGCGCACGCTAGCGCACCCTAAAGACGGAATTGCGAGTACATACAAGGTTCCCCTGATTTGCGGCCGAAGGAAGGGAGGGAGCAGAGAAGCTGGAATACCATGGGGGACCTGCCCACAACCAGGAATGTACCGTCGGTGGATCCATCCTCTCTCCGACCTTGAACTGCGCCGAACTCATCGGCCACGATGTCTATAGACGTACCCCCACTTGCGCCTGTATGTGTGTATATATATACATACACATGCATGTACATACAAGACTGCAGTGGCGCTTCGCGCCATGCACCTTGGTCCTTGAAGTTTGGTATGCAGGCGGAATGGCAGGAAGGTCAAGCCGACAATTCAGCGATAACTACTTGTTGCCTTTTCCAACATCGCCGCTAACATGATGTTATCCGTTAATATTTCCGCCGTGCTTCTTTTTCGTCATTCTCGCCATACCCTGCGCATTCTCCCCATCCTCCTCAGCTCTTTTTGCGGAGGCTCCTCCTTGGAGAGCCTCTGGGGGTATCGCAACAGTTTCCGGCTTTCTTAAGACCTTCTGGAGGCCTCCTGGGCGTGTTCTGGAGGTTCTGGGGGCTTTCTCGGGCCACCTTGCCTCCAACCGCGGTCTCCCTGAGCGACCGGGTCACGATTTGGAATGCTTCGGAGGGTGTCTTGGGGCCGTCGTGGGCCGCCATGGGGCTCTCTTAATGCCATCTTTGGCCCCTGTTGTGCCGTTTTGGGGCTCTCTTGGACTGCCTGGAAGCCCTTTCGGATGGTTGTGGGGCGATTTTAGAGCCTCCCAGGCGGCTTCGGACGCCCAGAAGACTGCCGCATTGGAGCGTCGGGAAGCCGAAAAGAGGAGTACCCCAAAATTCACCAAAAACCATTTGAAAATCAATGATGTTTGCCTCTTGCGGCCTTCTTGGGAGTGCTCTTTGACACTTTTTGAAAACTTTGGGGGCCGTCCTGGAGGCTTCTTGGGCCATCTTGAGGTCACGTCGGTCACTCTTGGAGCGCTCTTCTGCTGTCTTGGAGGTCTCTGGGGCGTCTCCGATGACCCCCCTGATCGCCCTAGGTGTGCTGGGAAGGCTTGGCAAAACGCCCTGCGAGGCCCGGGGGGCCGCTTCGAGGCCCCAAAGCCCCAGATCCCGGGAGTCCCTTTTGTTGAACATTATTACTTCTAAAGAATAATTATTGTTGGGGCCCCTGGTGCATGGCCCCCCCGCCGCGCCTAGGCCGCAGCCACGTTTTCATCATTTTCGTGAGGAAGTCTCAGGTAAAACGATGTCATCCAGATCCGGTTGTGTTGTTACGATCGGTTTTCCCTGGCAAAAAATAAGCTAAAGTGGACATTTCTTGTTCTAACATAACCAAACTTCAAGAATCCCTTGCAAAAAAAAAAGGTAAAGTGGACATTCGCGCGCGCAAGACGAAATCCTTCCAAAACCTTAGTTTTCGTAGCGATTTTAACATAAAAACATAAAAAACCAATGGTTTTTCAAAAAAATGTCAACATTTCATCCCGCGCGCTCTTGCGGATTCGTAGGAAACCCAACACTTTTTAAACATTTCTGTCAAACGGGCTTTTGCGAGCAACTTTTTCGAACTTCTGCAACAACGGTTGCGCACCTGCCAGGGCCATCATCCCTGTCAAATAATATCATGCGGGACACATTCGTTTTTTCTTCGCGCGCGCACGCCGTCGTCGTCGGCCGCGGGGCCCTGAATAGTAGCCACGGTCGTCCGCATGCCACGAAGTGAAGTGTCCGAACGTCATAGGGCGGGAAGCTGGGTGTGGGTGGTGGCGAAGAGTCGTTTGGAAATTTGGTAGAGCTTGAACCGGCCCCCCCACAAAGTGGGGGTATTGCCCGCCTCCTATGAAAACCCTGGCACTGGTGAGAACGGAGTGTCCCCACTTGCTAGTAATTGTTGTTGTTGTTGTTGTTGTTGTTGTTGTTGTTGTTGAACCCTCATTCTTAAAGAATAATTATTGTTGATCCCCCCCCACCGGTGCACATTGATTTTTTTCAATTGAAGTGCATCCCCCGGGGCTCGCACCTTGTTTTTTTATCGAGGAAAATCTTCCTGCTCAAACTGGCCCCTTGGCTCCCGGTTGACAACAACAACGGCTCCCGCCTGAGACTTCCTTACAATTTAGCCAGGACCCCCGCTCCCGCACGAGATTTCCTCGCATTTTATTCAAGAGTCGCGCTCTTGCTTGGGACTTCCTTACGATTTATTCAGGAATCGCTCCTCCTGCGCTCTGGAGTCGCGCTCTCGCTGGAGACTTGCTTGCAATCTACTGAAGAATAGCGCCCTTGCGTTGGAATTTCTTGCAATTTACTCCAGCGCTGCGCTCCCGACGCCCAGGCACCCAGGAGTCGCGCTCACGCTTAGGACTCCTTCACAGATTAGAAATCGGGATCTCGCTGCCCTTCGTGGCCCCGTTGCAGCCCTTCGTGGCCCCCTCGCTTTGTTTCGTGGCCCCGTTGCAGCCCTTCGTGGCCCCCTCGCTTTGTTTCGCGGCCCCGTTGCAGCCCCTCGTGGCCTCCTCGTTGCCCTTCGTGGCCCCGTTGCGGCCCTTCGTGGCCCCCTCAGTTTGTTTCGTGGCCCCGCTGTCGCCCTTCGTGGCCCCCTCGCTTTGTTTCGTGGCCCCGTTGCAGCCCTTCGTGGCCCCGTTGCAGCCCTTCGTGGCCCCCTCGCTGCCCTTCGTGGCCCCCTCGTTTTGTTTCGTGGCCCCATATATGTATGCCCTTCGTGGCCCCCGCTCGTTCGCGCCCGTGGTGGCCCCATATGCGTGCCATTCGTGGCCCCGCTGTCGCCCTTCGTGGTCCCCCTCGCTGCCCTTCGTGTCCCCGTTGCTGCCCTCAGTGGCCCCGTCCGTGCCCTCCGCGGCCCAACATACGTATGCCCTTCGTGGCCCCCGCTCGTTCGCGCCCGTTGTGGCCCCATGTGCATGCCCTTCGTGGCCCCGCTGTCGCTGTTTGTGGCCCCCTCATTGTCCTACGTGGCCCAGGTGCTACCTTCAGTGGCCCATCGTCGCCTTGTGGCCCCGCATTATTGCCATTCGTTGCCCACGCTCGTTCGCGCTCTTCGTGGCCCCATACGCATTCCCTTCGTGTCCCCGCTGTCGCCTTTCGTGGCCTACTTCGTGTCCTTCGTAGCTCTGCTGTCGTTCTCTCTCGCTCTCGCTTTCGCTCGTCGTCGTCGTCGCGTCGCCGTCGTTGCCGTCGTCGTCGACGTCGTCGTCGTCGTCGTCGTCGTGGTCGGTCCCCTGTCCGTCCCTCTTGGGGTCGGGTCGACGGTCCGCGGCCGCCCCGCCGATCAGCGCTGCCGCTGGCCAGGCCGACGGTCCGCGGCCGCCTCGCCGCTTGCCGGGGCCCGGCCTGCAGGGAAGAAAGGTATCCCCCCCAAAAGGGGTTCGATCGAAGACGAAAAGGGCGGGTATCGAGGGTTTGGGAAATCCGCGTCATTCGACACTCGAGCAGATAAGGGCGAACAGTCTTAAAATTGTTGTTGTTGTTGTGGTTGTTGTTGTTTTGGTGTTGTTGTTGTTGTCGTTGAACATTATTAATTCTAAAGAATAATTATTGTTGGGGCCCCTGGTGCACGGCCCCCCTGCGCCGCCTAGGCCGCAGCTACATTTTCATCATTTTCGCGAGGAAGCCTCAAGTAAGAACGATGTCATCCAGATCCGGTTGTTTTGTTCCCCCCCGCTTTCCCTTGCAAAAAACACTATAAAATGACATTGCTTGTTCTAATATAATCAAATTTCAAGAATCCCTTGCAAAAAATAAGGTAAAGTGGACATTCGCGCGCGCAAGACGAAATCCTTCCAAAAGCTTAGTGTTCGGAGCGATTTTAACATAAAAACATCAAAAAACCAATGGTTTTTCAACAAAAAAATGTCAAAATCTCATCCCGCGCGCTCTTGCGGATTCGTAGGAAACCCAACACTTTTTAAACATTTCTGTCAAACGGGCTTTTGCGAGCAACTTTTTCGAACTTCTGCGACAACGGTTGCGCACCTGCCAGGGCCATCATCCCTGTCAAATAATACCATGCGGGACACATTCGTTTTTTCTTCGCGCGCGCACGCCGTCGTCGTCGGCCGCGGGGCCCTGAATAATAGCCACGGTCGTCCGCATGCCACGAAGTGAAGTGTCCGAACGTCACCATGCTGGGCACATGCGCGCCCCGAATAAGTGACCAAGTTCTGTGGGTGTGTACCCCACGCCAGTGTAGTAGCCACGGTCGTCCGCACGCCACGAAGTGAAGTGTCCCAACGTCATAGGGCGGGAAGCTGGGTTTGGGTGGTCGCGAAGAGTCGTTTGGATATTTGGTAGAGCTTGTAATGCCCCCCCACGAAGTGGGGGTATTGCCTGGTGTCGTATGAAAACCCTGGCACTGGGGAGAACACCACGCGTTCGGGTAAAATGATTGTTGTTGTTGTTGTTGTTGTTGTTGTTGTTGTTGTTGTTATTATTATTGTTGTTGTGTGTGTGCGTGTGTGTGTGTGGTGGGGGTGTGGGGTGTGGGGTTTTCCCTCTGCCCGGGCTTATTAAAAGATATATGAAGAGGAATACACACATATATACACATATGTATGTATGTGTGTGTATATATATATATATATATATAAATTACACACAAGCGCAGCGGCACCCAAGCATGCCTATAGACGACTGCGGCTAGAAAGCGAACGCGGCATCTGGCGCAGGCGCCCCCAGATGCTGGCCTTCTGCCCCCCCAGCAGGCGGGGAGCAGCGAGGACCGCCGCCCTCCCGAGTCGGGCGGCCTGCAGGGAGACCCCCAGCTCCTGGCCCTGCGCGACGCCCTGCAGGGTCGCCCCGAGGTGCCTCTGGAAGGCCTTCACCGCCTGCGGGTTGGGCGGCCCAGGCCCCAGGGTCGTCGTCGCCGTCGTCGCCGTCGTCGTCGTCGTCGTCGTCGTCGTCGTCGTCGTCGTCGTCCTCGTCGTCGTCGCCGTCGCTGGCCCGCCGGCGGCGGGCTCCCGCCACGCCGCGGAGGTCGCTGGCTGGCTGGCCAGCCAGCTGGTCGGTCGGCCGCCCATCGTCTTCGAACCCAGGATCCCTTGAACCATGAAACATTCACAACGGGAGACTTTTTCCCAATTGTCTCTGCCTCCGGGGGCCGTCAAAGAGCGACTCGGGGTGACAAAAAAAACGGCTGGTCCTGGGGAGTGGGTCGAGACCTCTGGGGGTCGACGTTGTGATCCAATCATGACGTCGGGGGTCTGGGATGGAGGAGGAGGAGGAGGAGGAGGAGGAGGAGGAGGAGGAGGAGGAGGAGGAG
>CAUYUJ010015824.1:137394-140491 GCA_963575745.1 Prorocentrum cordatum | reverse complement strand
GGAGGAGGAGGAGGAGGAGGTGGGGAAGGCGGAGGAGGAGGAGGGGGGGAGGGGGAGGAGTCCTCTCGGGGGCCCGTGAGCATGGCACTCCAGGGGACCTCTCGGAGGGCCTTTTTGGGGTCAGCGGACTGACTTGGGGGGCATCCTGGGGGGCCTCCTGGAAGCCTCCTGGGGGCGAGTCGGGAGTCGCGCTCTGCTCGATTCGGAGCGGGCTGCGCTGGAGTTGATCGGCGGCGAGCGAGGGGGGGAATGAGAAGGCCTTCTCAGAAGGCGGCGGGACTTCTCCGAAACCATCGCGTTATGTTGTCTCCATCGTACTTCAGGACCGCATCCCAAACATATTTTCGGGCACCCAGAAAAGTATCGAAACAGTGTCGAACGAGCATCGCCTCCCAAGGCCCGACACGTGAAAACCTTCCAGTTTCGGTACTCTCCTGTTGCTCGAATCTCTGTCTGGTGCTCAAGGCCGCAGTAGGCTGGATCATCATGACACCCGCGCGCCTTCTGAGAGGTTGTCGGCGCCTTCGGGGCAAGCTTTAGGTCGGGCGTGTCCTCCTACAGCAGGAATTTGGACGAAACATAAATCACAGTCGAAACGTATTCGGAACTAGCCAGAAAAAGTCCCCAAATCGTACCCCGACTACTTCCCAACCATCCTGTGGTGTTGGGTCCTCGTTTTGAAGAGACGGTCACCGCGTTCCTCCTCCTCTGTCCTCCCTCCCCCTCCTCCCTCCTCCCTGCGTTTGGCCCAATCAGTACAGCGTTCCGTGGCCCCATAGGGAGCTCCACCGAAGGCCCCAGTGACACCGCCCGCATGCGTCCCCCACACCAAATTTAGCACACCCCTCACACGCTTCGTGGCCCCACAAGGAGCTCCACCGAAGGCCCCAGTGCCACCGCTCGCATGCGTCCCCCACACCCATGTCGGCACACCCCCCTCACACGATTCGTGGCCCCAAAGGGAGCTCCACCGAAGGCTCCAGTGCCACCGCCCGCATGCGTCCCCCACACCCATGTCGGTACACGTTTCGTTGCCCCATAGGGAGCTCCACCGAAGACCCCAGTGCCCCCCTCCCGCATGCGTCCACCACACCCATTTCGGCACACCCCTCACACGTTCCGTGGCCCCATAGGGAGCTCCACCGAATGCCCCAGTGCCACCGCCCGCATGCGCCCCCCCCCCCCCCCACACACACCCATTTCGGCACACCCCTCAAACGTTTCGAGGCCCCATAGGGAGCTCCATCGAAGGCCCCAGTGACACCGCCCGCATGCGTCCTCCAAACCCATTTCGGCGCACCCCTCACACGTTTCGAGGTCCCAGTCGGGAGCTCCACCGAAGGTCCAAGCGCCAACGCCAGCATGCGTCCCGCACACTCATTTCGGCACACCCCTCGCACGTTTCGCGGCCCCATAGGGAGCTCCACCGAAGGCCCCAGTGCCACCGCTCGCATGCGTCCCCCACACCCATGTCGGCACACCCCTCACATGATTCGTGGCCCCAAAGGGAGCTCCACCGACGGTTCTAGTGCCACATCCCGCATGCGTCCCCCACACCCATGTCGGTACACCCCTCACACGTTTCGTGGCCCCATAGGGAGCTCCGCCGAAGGCCCCAGTGTCCCCCTCCCGCATGTGTCCCCCACGCCCATTTCGGCACACCCCTCACACGTATTGTGGCCCCACAGTGAGCTCCATCGAAGGCCCCGGTGCCACGGCCCGCATGCGTCACAAACGCACATTTCTACACACCCCTCACGCGCTTCGTGGCCCCATAGGGAGCTCCACCGAAGGCTCCAGTGGCTGCGTTCGCATGCGCCCACCGCACCCAATTCGGCACACCCATCGCACGTTTCGCGGCCCCATAGGGAGCTCCACCGACGGCCCCAGTGGCTGCGTTCGCATGCGCCCACCGCGCCTATTTCGACACACCTGTCACACGTTTCGCGGCCCCATAGGACCGGACAAATTTTGGCTCACCCCTGACGGGTTTCGTGACCATAGAAGGACAACGACGGTGCTCACCACTGCATATGGTTGGGTCCTTCGCCAGGCGATTTTTTTCGACTATTCTTGAAGATTCCTCCTGTAACCGGATCTGCCGTCACCCGAAAAAATACGAGCTGCGGCAGACCTGGTTTAGTGCTTCTGGCCAATTTCGGGGCTCCGAGGCCCTCACCGGGATGCCCTCACCGGGATGCCCTCACCTGGGGTCCTGGCTATACTTGGCGGAGAGTAGAAGGGGGTAGGGGGAGGGGGAAGGCTTCTTAGAAGGAGGCTGCTTCTTAGAAGGCGCCGGCCTTACATCTACAGATTAGGCCCGCACCTTCTAAGAAGCAGGGGGGCTTCTAAGAAGCCTTCCCCCCTCCCCCCACCCCCCTCCGCGCGCCGCCAATATACCCGAGACGCGCCCGACGGAAGGGCAGGCTCAGAACTCGGCTGCACGTAAGAGTGACCCTGGGCAAGAGTGACCTTTGGTGCGCGGCTTTTTGGGGGGCGCTATGAGGCCAAACACAAGCGCGCAAGACGCCACTGTCGCAACGAGCCTGGCGATCGGGGGACCCCAACGAGCGCGCACCAAAGGTCACTCCGGCGAAGGGTCACTCTTACGTGTAGTCGAAGAACACCTCCCAGCGAAGGCCGGGGAGGAGGAGGAGGAGGAGGAGGAGGAGGAGGAGGAGGAGGAGGAGGAGGAGGAGGAGGAGGAGGAGGAGGGGGGGGCGCGCCGCCGGTCCTCATCTCGGGAGGCGTGGGCTCGGGCTTGTCCCAGTACCCCATCTGCGCCAGCATCGCCCGGTGCGCCGACGTGTCGACCTGGGGCCGCCGCCGTCGTCGCCGCCGCCCTCGCCCTGGCCGTCGTCGTCGTCGCCGCCGCCGTCGTCGTCGTCGTCGTCGTCGTCGTCGCCGCCCTCGTCCTGGCCGTCGTCGTCGTCCTCGCAGGCATCGTTGTCGTCGTCGCTGGTGTCGTCGTCGTCGTCGCCGTCGTCGCCGTCGTCGTCGTCGTCGTCGGCGTCGTCGGCGTCGGCGTCGTCGGCGTCGTCGGGTCGTCGGCATCGTCGTCCTGCTCCTCGTCATCCTCCTGCGCGCGCATCAAAGG
>CAUYUJ010015824.1:124894-134894 GCA_963575745.1 Prorocentrum cordatum | reverse complement strand
ACAAACACACACACAAACACACACACAAACACACACACAAACACACACACAAACACACACACAAACACACACACAAAAAAAAAACATACACACACAAACAACACACACACAAACACAGGTGTGTTTTTGTGTGTTTTCCCCTTGTGATCTGGACCCCCACGAGGCGCTTGTCCTGCATGCAAACCATGCGACATGCAGGGTTCGTAGCGCAAGTGCTCCGCAAACACGAGGTGAAGGAGCGAGGGAGGAAGAAGAGGTGGCGTAGAGTGACCACAATACCAATCAACGATGCCGCAAGACACCCTCCACAATCCCTCATTGGCCCGTACAATATCTTATTGATCACTGCGCGAGACGCCCTCCATGAAAGACGCACGCCCCCCAAACCCGCAATACAATCGCAACACAACGACAACCCCCATTTTGAACATGAACCGCCATCCACCCGTGTAGTGGTTCTCGCATGTTTCAGACTTCTGCTTGTGCAGTGTGGTGTGAAGGATGAGGCGAGAACCCCATGTCGACGAGGCACCTCCCTCCATTCGTGTACCTGCCCCATGCTCCACTTGTTGCAATGGACTTTGAGGACCTCTGCGGCGATGGGCACCGTTCTGAAAGAGAGACGCGCTCCATCCGAGCCACTGGTGGACACAGGAGGAGCTCGACCACAAGAGACCTTCCACAAGAAAATCAGCTCTGAGTCCCAAGGACGTCCATCGACTTCTGCTGTGGGGGCGTCACGCCTTCCATGGCAACATCACCGAAACCCGAGAGACCCAAAGCACCCGAACTGGGTGCTTCTCGGCACGGGCTTCCGCTACATGAGCGCACACAGCTGCGCGGCGCCACGGCATTTGGGATACCGCTTGCCCCTTGTCACCATGTGACCGCTGGAAGCGCTGTGCATTGAGCAGGGACCGACCGTCCCGGCATTCCTATAGCCCTACCACGAAATGTTCTTAGAACCCCAAAATGTTCTTAGAACAAAAACAATGTTCTTAGAACATACGCCCGATGCGCTAAAACAAGACAGTCTCAGCCAGAAATGTTCTAAGAACATTTCGTGCAAACCACAAAAGGTTCTTAGACCATTGTTTGGTAGGGCTATAGGCGAGCCAGGACGCTTCGCCACTGCTTGAGTGCACGGCGCGGGCGCGCGGCGCCAACAAATTTGCAGCAGGAGCTCTGCCTCGAGACCTGGCCGCCCTGCCTCCGCGCGGCTGCCGCTCTGCGCGACGGCGCGGGGCGCCGGGGCGAAGGGGCCCCCATGCTGAGACCGCTCGCGCGCTCCGTCGGTGCACACGGCCGAGCCCGGGACACATCCATCCTCCAAGAACACCGGGGCCCCCCGCCGGCCCAGGCCGACGAAGAGTCGAGGGCACCCTCCCCCAGGATGTGCATAGGGCGCCCAACACAAGCACGAGGAACAGTGGGGCACCCTCCTCGAACCGACCTGGATCGGTGTTGCCTCGGTCCGGCCGCATACGGCACACATGGAAGCCTGTGAGCACCACGGGCGCGGCGCCCTGGCGAGATGCCGCTTCTGAGGCCGTCCGCGCCCCACCCTTTTTTGAGCTGCGGGGCGAGAGCGAACCTCTTCCGCTGAAAGCTGAGCGGGACGCGCACAGCTTTTCTTAGCAGAGAGAAAATGCGAGAGAAGGCGGGGCCTCACGGCGGCCGGAAGAGGGCGAAGCCCTGGGATCAGGCGGTGCCGAAGATGATGTGCAGGAAAAGGTGCCCAACCCATGCAACGATCGGAAGAGAGCATGTCTTGCCCGGTCGCGTCGAGCTCCAGGGCCACGTCGAGCGAGTCCCACGTGCTGCGCCCGATCCGCCCGAACCACGCGTCTGCTGGCGCAGCAGGCGGGGGGACATCATTTGCATCTTCTGGAACATGCTTCGGCGGCGAGCGGGGGGGGGAAATGCGAGAGGGCGGGCCTTCTCAGAAGGCTCGGCAGTCCCCCGCCCTTCCGAGAAGTGTCCTCAGCCTTCCCCGAAGACGCAGACGACTCATCAGAATGCGCGAGGGCCTCCGAGAAGTCCCGCCGCCTTCTGAGAAGGCCCTCTCCTTCTCGCTTCCCCCCCTCGCTCGCCGCCGACATATGCAACTGCTGGAACATGCTATTACCCCCCCCCCGAACCCCTAAAGACCGCCCCTGGACTTATGTTGTTCCCATCGTACTTAAGGACCGCATCGCAGGAATCATTTCGAGCACCCAGAGAAGTATCGAAGCAGTGTCGAACGAGTATCGCCTCCCGGGGCCCGACGTGTGGCAACCCTCCAGTTTCGGCACGTTCTTGGTACTCGAAACTCTGTCTGGTGATCAAGGCTAAGGCAGGTTGGAACATCATAATCCTGGACGGCTGCCATCCGTCGAAGACATGCACTTGTGAGTTTTTTTCGGAGGAGGCCCGTGTCGGACAGTCTTGGAGTGTGGGCATCGATCAACCGACCCCTGCCCCCGTGGACGTGGCCTGGGCCCCCGTGGCCGATGGACCCCCCAGATGGGGACCTGCAGGCCGCTCCCTTCGGGCCTCGAGGCGTGCGTCCCCGGCTGGGGGTGCATGGGGATGCGCGGGGGTCGGGGATGGGCATGGGGATGGGCATGGGGATCGAGTCGCCAGGAAACATCTCTTGGCCCCTAGGGTGGGCCTGGGCCCCTGGGCGATCGTCTTTTGGCTCCTAGGGGTGCCCTGGGCCCTTGGGCGATCTGCAATTCACCGCGGGGTTGGTCTGGGGTGCCCTGGAAGCTCCCCCAGGGAGCCCCGAATCGCTAGGAAACGTCTTTTGGCCCCGCCCTGGCGCGAACGAGGCCGAGCCTGGCCATCGCTCGGGCGTCCGCTGCCCGTGCCTTTGTCGGTCCCGTGCGCGGCCTTCTCGCCAAACGATCCAGGACGCTCCTCGGTGGCCCTCGCCGGAGGAGACATGCACACGCCCGAGCGATGCCGAGGAGCGCGGGCGGCGGGCGCTGCAGAGGCCGATGGGGGAGCTCGGGGGCCTGCCGGCGCGCGTCGAGAGGCCTCCGGGAGGCCGCCGCACGGCAGGCAGGCCCGCGTCGGCTAAGAGGCCTCTGCTATCTGCTGTTCGCGATCTCGTGCCCTCGAGGGGGGGGGAAGGGCACGGCGGGCTCTCGCGTCGTGCCGACCTCGGCGAACGATCGGCCGCTTTCCGAAGCCTCCGGATCGCTCCGCATCGGACGAGTCTGGGCCGCCCGCGGCGCGCAGGGCTGAGCGCCGCAGGCGGGGTCCGCCGCCAGCCGAGGCGACGCGAGCCTGCCGTGCGCATTGCGGAGGGGCTGCGCGGTCGAGCCGTAACAGAAGGATGCGCGACGAAGATGCAGGGGCCTCGGACGCCCATGTCCAAGCTTTTCGAGCGGGGCGCGGCCAACGAAAGTGGCCAAGGATGGACCGAGGAGGCAAACATGCAAGGGTACCCTTGGGAAGGTTGCACATCCTTGCTGTGCGGGTTGGCTGTGCTGGCAATTTGGACTGTTCTTGGAACAGAAGATGGCGCTGCTTGGGCCCATCGCTGTGGCCGTTTTCGCACGCAGAATTTTGGATGGGGTTCGGCAATTTTGGCTCAAAATCCCACCAGCCATTTCGGGCATCAGTGGCTTAGAGCGTTTCCTCTTCCATCTTCCTTTTTCCCCTTCGGGCAGGGGTTTATAATCCGATTTTCATGGCTGTGTTCAGATGGTGTCCCGTTGGTGCCCCGATGGTGTCCCGATGGCCATCATGCATCGTCACCGGCTCGCGAGCGCACCACCAGCATCGACACCATTACAATCATCGCAGCTGGTTCCCCCACCACAACCTCCTGATCGCCCGAAGGGCGGTCGTATGGGTATGAGACCGGACCGACGTAGCTTTGGCGTCCTGCGCCCCCCCCGCTCGGTGTCCAGGCCGGGCCACATGGGGCAGTTATCCGCCATGGGGCCCTTCACCCAGAACAGCTCGAAGGGGTTCCTGGTGTCCTTCCAGACCCACTTCTTCACGGTGGTGTCCATCTTCGTGACCATGTCCCAACCGAAGGGCGAGATGTCGTAGCTCCGCTCCTCCGCGGCGTAGTAGGTCAGGGACTCCATGTCGTGCTTCGGCGGGGGGGCGTACGAGTCCGTGCTGCAGTGGGAGCAGCGGAGCGGGCACAGCTTCAGGTTCTGCATGGCCTCATCCGTGGGCGACGAGGAGTCGCTGGGCCACGAATTGCTGGGCCACTCGCACCTGTGCGAGGACGAGACTCCAGCGCAGAGGCCCAAAGATGCACGGAACGGAAGGACGATGTGGGGAGGAGGGAGGAGAGGAGGGAGAGGAAGGAGAGGGAGGAGTAGGGAGGGGAGGAAGGGAGGGAGGAGGGAGGAGGGAGGAGGAGGGGAGGAGGGAGGGAGGGAGGGGGAGGGAGAGAGGGAGGAGGGAGGAGGGAGGGAGGTGCGGCGGCGGGCGGGCGAGGGGAGGCGGGGGGAGCGGGCGGGGCGGAGGGGTCGGGGGGTCGGGGGAGAAGGGGGGGGAGGGGCCGGGGCGCGGGGGGCGGGGGGGGGGGAGGGGGGAGCGACGCTCTGCACACCCTCGATTCCCGCTCCGTCTCGTCCCGCCTCCCGTGCGCCCCTCCCGGTCTCCCGCGCGGCCCCATCCTCTGCCCGCGGTGTCCACCTCGCTGCTGCCTTCTGGCCCCCCCGTGGGGAGAGGAGGGACACGAGCACCGACGCTCTGCACACCCTCGATTCCCACTCCGTCTCGTCCCGCCTCCCGTGCGCCCTCCCCAGTCTCCCGCGCTGCCCCATCCTCTGCCCGCGGTGTCCACCTCTGAAGGGGCCCTGGGACACACGAGTAAAGAGACACAGAGAACCAGATGCCCCCTATCTTCCCATGTGTTCTGGGGTGTCTGTCTTCTCCCCCGCTTCCCATCTTTTCCCATATTTTCTGGGGAGTCGACGACTCATTGTGTCTGTGTGTTTTTTCCCCTCCTGATTCTGCCCCCCCCCCCGTCGGCGGCGGGTCGCTGGGGGGCAGTGAGAATGGGCGGGCCTTCTCCGAAGGCTCTCGGCAGGCCTCGGGCCTGCGGAGCAGTTTTCCATGCCCTTCCCCGACGACGCAGTACACTTCTTCGAAGGTTAGGAGGCAACTACTCGGAGGTTTTCGTCGGAAGGATGGAGGATTAAGCCCCATTGGGGGCTGTTACGCCAGAGTGGGCCTCGGACTAAGCAAGATTAAGCCAGATCTGGCGGGATTAAGCGGGATTAAGCCGGATTAAGCGGGACTAAGCTGGATTAAACCGGCTTTCGGACCAGGGCGAAAACAGAATTTGACCTCCCAGGAGTTGCATCCGAAACAGGGGAC
Organism: Prorocentrum cordatum; assembly: GCA_963575745.1. Taxonomy (NCBI): domain Eukaryota; class Dinophyceae; order Prorocentrales; family Prorocentraceae; genus Prorocentrum; species Prorocentrum cordatum. The sequence continues at coordinate 129,560 of CAUYUJ010015824.1, read as the reverse complement.
TTCTCCGAAGGCTCGAGGGCCTCCGAGAAGTCCTGCCGCCTTCTGAGAGGGCCTTCTCCTTCTCGCTTCCCCCCCTTCGCTCGCCGCCGACTCATGGTCCATCCTCCTCCCTCCTATGCTCAGGTCGGGCGTGTCACCCTGCAGGCGGATTGTGGGCGAAAGTTTTAGAATAGGCAGAAAATACTCAAACAATAATCAAGAATAGTCGAAACATCGCCCCCAGCCTAATTTGTGTCAATTTTTGGATATTCCTCCTGTAGAGGGACACGCCCGACTAAATCCTATTCTCATGGTCCCTCTCACACTCCCTGCCCCTGCCCCTCCCTCCTTCGGGCGGTCCCCTCCCCCGTCCTTCCACCCCCCTCCCCCAGCCGCTCAGGGAGGAGGCTTGCCGGAGGAAGGGGTGGGAAGGTGGGGGAGGAGGTGACTCAGGTGACCCAGACCTCCGACGTCGTGATGCTTTCACAACGTCGTCCCCCAGAGGACTGGACGCCTTCCCCGGGGCCCATCTTTCGTCCCGAGTCGTTTCAAGGGGCCCAGGGGCACACACATAAATGCACACACATTTTCCAACATTTTTCCAATCATTTTTGGATCTTCGTCTTCCCCCCCACTTCCCATATATTCGTGTATTTTCCTGGGAACCGACGATTAATTGTGTCCCGGGGCCGCCTAGCCTAGCCCCCCCTGGGCCCCTAGGCCCGGTGCAGGCCCCCGTGGGCCGAAACCAGCGAGAAGCTTCTCGTCGCGATCTGCTCACGACGCAGGGGTGTCTGGGAACAAATACGCCACTACCTTTTTTTGTTGAGGGAGAAGATGGAAGCGCACACGATGACGTTTGAAACACCTGTTGATCAGGAATAACTGACCGAATTTCCGCCCCGTAGCAGCCGGACGTAGAAATCAACTTCGGGCCGAAATACGCCACCACCATTACCCATCGGTCGGAAGACGTAGGTAGAAACAGGAAGTAGGAAGGCGTTGGAAATAAATTGGGCTTCCGCCCGCCTCCTGAAGAGGAGGGAAGAGGGAAAACCACTCGACTTCTGAAGTAGAAAGGCGCTGAAAGTAGTTTGGAATCTGGGCATCCAAACATACCTACTTTCAACGACCGATGGGTAGGTCGGGCATGTCCTCCTACAGGCGAATTTTAGAAAACAAGCGAAACAGACTCAAGCAATCTTGAAACATAGTCAAAATAGTGGAACAAGTCGTCCATGGTCTATTTGTTTTGACTATTTTTGGATGTTCCTCCTGTAGAGGGACATGCCACGCTTAACACCACCGCCTACATTCCCGCTCCCTCCTCTGCCCTCCTCTCTCTCTCCCCCTTTCCTGGGAGAAGGCGGGGACGAGGGAGGTGGTGGTGGTGTACGGCAAGTTCGTGTCGTGTCGACCCGGGCGTTGTTTCCCTCCACCGCGGGGACCGTTCGAAGGATCGGCCGCTTCCGCAAGGTCCGATCGTTCAACGCCGACCGATTCTGGGCCGCCGCAGGCGTGTTCAACGCGGAACGCCGGCGGCGGGGTCGGGGCCGGTCGACACCACACGAGCCTTCCGTACACGATTCGGCCCCGTCGGGATTCGGGGATCTTCTGACCCTGGTCAATCCAGGCCCGGGTCAGTCAGGCCTGGTAAAATCTTGCAAGATCCTGCAAGATCATGCGCCCAAGCCCGGGTCAATGCGAAGGATCCTGTCGGATCCTGGCCCTGCATGATCCTGCAAGCTCGGGCGCTCTGGCTGACCCCCGCTTGCATTGACCCCAGTCTCTTGTTGAGCAGGAAACGACCGTCCTGGCATTCCTATGGGCCTACCACGACATGTTCTTAGAACCCCAAAACGTTCTAAGAACATAGAACCATGTTCTTACAGCATCGACCCGATGCACTAACACAAGACAGCCCCAGCCAGAAAGGTCCTGAGACCATGCCGTGGAAACCGCAGCAAAAGGCTCTCATAACGTTGTCTGGTGGGCCTACAAGCACGCCAGGACGCCTCGCCACTGCTTGATCTTGAGCACCGCAGGGACGGACTGGAAGCGAGTGCCGGCTGCCGCCAGAGTTCAGTCGGACGTGTCCCCCTACAGGGGGATTTTGGGCGAAAAAATACCCCCAAATGCCCCCAAATGGCAAAACAAACTAACAAAGAACAGTCCCCAGACTATGTTTGGACCATTCTTTGACCACTTTTGGGGTATGTTTCATTTCTCGTCGAGAATCCCCCTGTAGTTTGGACGCCCGAGATGGGCACGGAAACAATGGGTACAATGCCCAACAGGAGTTCCTGTTCATTTTGAACAGGACTCGCTGTCCACGCCGCCGCGGCCTGTGCCCATTCGAGACAGAGGGCCGCCTGCCCAGCAGCGGCCGCTGTCGGTTTGGGAGGACATCTGTTGTTGGGCATTGTGCCCATTCTTTCGGTACCCACTTCGGGTGTCCAATCGGGGATGGACAGACCCCCCTTTAGTAAAACGTGGTTTAGTGAAAACGACCTGAGGCCTAAACCTGGAGGGCGCAAACATGGAAAATAACGGCCACGGCGCCCTCTCGAGAACCTGTCCAGCCCCGATCCAAATGTAGGGCGCCAGGCCCGACGCAACGCCAGAGGCAGCCCGGACCCCGCGAGGTGCCACAAGTGCGAGATCATCTCGCGCGTCTCCAGCCTGGATCCTCGGCATAGGAGGGGGAGAGAGACGGAGAGAACACGGGAGTCAAAGGGCGCAGCCCTCGGTAATAAGACATGACTAATCCTAATCCTACTACTCAATCCTAATCCTTCAATACTCAAACTCATAAGAGTAAATACTAATCAGAATTAATAACGAATCGCATAAGAATACCTAATAACTGAAGACTCATAAGCAGACTAAGAATCTCCTCATCCTCCTCCTCCCTCCTACTCCTCCTCCTCCTCCTCCTCCTCCTCCTCCTCCTCGTCCTCGTCCTCGTCCTCGTCCTCCTCCCCCTCCCCCTCCAGCATCCCAGGGCGGGAGCCGAGCGGTGCTTCTCGCTGTCGCCCTGTGCTCGTCGTCCCTCGTCCTGGCCTCCAGCCGCCGCTGCTGCGGGGCGGGCTCGGAGCGACGAGGGCCCGCAACACGTCGCCCAGGGCTCCGTGTGGTGCGGGCCCCGCCTCTGGCGGCATCCGAGACTCGCCATCGCTCGGACGTCCATTCCCTGTGTTTGTTTCGGTTTCGTGCCTTTTTTTATTCATATATATATATATACACACATTTTTTGCCAAATGATCAAAGATGCTCCTCGATGGTCCTCGCCGAAGGCAAAAAATGCTCACGTCCGAGCGATACCAAGGAGAGGGGGCGCGAGGGGGTGGAGGGTGGAGGGCGGAAGCGTGCGGACAGCAGTTCAAGGACGTAGAGGACAACGCCGATTCCGCGGGACCAAAACTGAAGGGACCCTGGGACACACAAGTAAATACACACAAATAAAAGGATGCCCCATATTTCCCGCATGTTTGGGCGGCTCTTGTGTCCCCCCCCCACACACTTCCTATATTTTCCCGTATTTCCCTGGGAGTCGACGATTCATTGTGCCTGTGTGTTTTTCCCCCTCTGGAAAAACAGCAAGGTCACATTTCCCTCATCCCTGTCTGCAAGAGGGGCGAGGAGGAGCTGCTGGGCCACCCGCGCCTGCCGCCCATGGGCTGGCAGGCGGCGATCATGCTGCCGTACTTGACCTGCGCGGGAGGTGCCCCCAACACTCGGCTCGGAGGGGGGCGAGTCGAGGCAACGGCAGAGGAGGAGGAGGAGGAGGAGGAGGAGGAGGAGGAGGAGGAGGAGGAGGAGGAGGAGGAGGGGGAGGAGGAGGAGGAGGAGGAGGAGGAGAGGGTGAAAATAATGAGAAGGACGAGGAGGAGGAGGAGGAGGAGGAGGAGGAGGGCAGCTCAAAATCGATCCCTGGAACCCTCCAAGGGGCCAAATGCACCACTTTTTCCCGAGCTGCGTCCAACCGCGGCGACGACGGGGCCGCCCCACAAGCCCACTACCGTTGTCTCAACTCGCCGACCTGCTCCTCCTCACCTGCGGCGAGGACGCCGGCGAGGACGACGAGTCCGACGGGCGAGAACGGCGGCGGCGACGATGACGACGACGACGATGACCGCCATGCCCCACGCACCCACCGCGCCCTGCGAGGAGCCGGCCACGTAGAGCCGCGAGGGGTCGACCTTCGTCGGCATCGCCGGTATCGGTATCGGTGTCGTCGTCGTCGTCGTCGTCGTCGTCGTCGTCGTCGTCGTCGTCGCTGTCAACGTCAACGTTTTCGTCGCCGCCGCCGCCGTCGTCGTCGCCGCCGTCGTCGTCATCGTCGTCGGCGTCGACGTCGTCGGGGGCCTTCTCAGGGCCGAGACGCCGGAGGATCTCCGTGAAGAGGCACCAGACGGCGTCCTCGGAGCATAAGGTCGAGGGTCGAGGTCTGTGGGCGTTTCAGGCCTCCATCTTGGGCCACCTCCAGAGGCCGCCCCGGGCATCAGAACACTGGGGAGCTCCTCGTTGAGGCCTGGACAAAATGGTAATACTGGGTGTGGGTATGTTGCCCGTCCCGCGGGCTCACCCGGACTATGGACCCGGAGACACGACAAGTGACACGTGGCAGATGCGTTACATGTTTGCACATCCGCCGCCCCCGCAGGGGGCCAGCAGGCTGCGAGGT
>CAUYUJ010015824.1:105483-124794 GCA_963575745.1 Prorocentrum cordatum | reverse complement strand
TAGTAGTAGTAGTAGCAGTAGTAGTAGTAGTAGTAGTAGTAGTATGTAGTAGTAGTAGTAGTAGTAATAGTAGTAGTAGTAGTAGTAGTAGTAGTAGTAGTAGTAGTAGTAGTAGTAGTAGTAGTAGTAGTAGTAGTAGTAGTAGTAGTAGTAGTAGTAGTAGTAGTAGTAGTAGTAGTAGTAGTAATAGTAGTTGTAGTAGTAGTAGTAGTAGTAGTAGTAGTAGTAGTAGTAGTAGTAGTAATAGTAAAAGTAACAGTAAACGTAAAAGTAAAAGATAATAGTAGTAGTAGTAGTCGTCGCAGTAGTCGTCGCAGTAGTAGTAATAGTCGTCGTCGTCGTCGTCGTCGTCGTCGTCGTCGGCATTGTCGTCGCCTTCGTCGTCGTCGTCGTCGTCGCCGGAGCGCTGGCTCGGCCCTCGTAGCAAAACCAGCGTGTCCGCGTCCCGAGCTTCCAGGACGGCCCAGGCAGGCAGCCAAGGCAGCCAAGGTGGCTCGAGGTGCCTCGTGGGCCAAGATGGCCCCAGGGCGGCCGAATGGGGCCTCAGAGCGGCCCTGGACGCCGAGGGCCGAAGGAGGTTCCAAAAGGACCTCCGACAGGGTTCGAAGAAGACAAGCTTTTGGATCGCCCTTATGTTTTGCATGTTTTTCGCATCCTCGATTTTTGTCGGGCTTCCGTCAGCTCAAGACGGCCCAAGAAGCCTCCACGATGGCCCTACGCTAGACGCACCCACGAGGTTCTAAAGATGGCACAAGGGGACCCCGCGCGGGCCCAATAGGCATCCAACGAGGGCCTCCCATGGGACCGAAGACGGTCTAGAAAGCCCTTCGACTGCCCAAAACGACGCTAAAATAACCCCACGACGGCCTCCTGGCACACACCATACTGCCAAGAGGGTCCTAACCGGCCCATGGAGATGGACAGAGGGCCCCCAGCGGACCCCCAAGACTGCCTCACAAGAGGCAAAGGCAGCCGCAAGACAGCCCGAATGAGTTCCATGAGAGCTCCTCGAATCGTGCAGACAGGAAGCGTAAGGTGTGACGGCCTTTTCCCCTCCTCCTCCCCCTCCTCCTGCTTCTCCTCCTCCTCCTGCTTCTCCTCCTCCTCCTCCTCCACTTCCTGCTCCTCCTGCTCCTCCTGCTTCTCCTGCTCCTCCTGCTCCTCCTCTTCCACCCCTTCCTCCTGCCTGAACTGCCTGGTGCATGCGTTTCGTTGTGCCCGTTGGTGTGGCTTCGAAGGAGTTGCTGGCATTGATATTGTCCCTCGATCGTCACGACATCGATGAGTTCTTCATCGACGATAGTAACGCCTCTGCTATTCTTGCAGGGAGCGGAGTCTGTTCTGCTCAAGGTGGATGGTGGGTTCCGCCGCATTCCTCGTCCGCCTCGGCCCACCGTGGTTACGCCCCAGGCAGCTGGACCTGGCCGTGTCGCAGCTCGTTCGGTGCTGCCGCCACCGCCAGCTCCTCCGCCTGCCTCTCTGGCTTCCATGATGGACGAGTACAAGATCAACAGCAAGCGGAGGAGGAGGAGGAGGAGGAGGAGGAGGAGGAGGAGGAGAAGAAGCAGAACCAGCGTGTCAAAATCACGAAGAGGCAGTACCAGAAGAAGCGCCCGTGCGTGGGACACCTGCCGGGCTGGGGCCCTGCCCGAGACGCCGCCGGACCAAGCACTTCGAGCAATACCAAGGGGAACAAGAAGCACAAGAAGCGCGAGGAGAGCCCGAACCTGGAGCCGAGGAAGATGGTGCTGCCGCCCCGTCCGCCTCGGAAAAGGGAGGCTCCGCCGCAGGACCCGTACGCGACGAAGGTGCCGTCGCCTCCGACTGCGTCCACTTCGGGAGTTCGTGCGCCGCGGACTCCGCCACGTCGCAGCAGGTGGTGGAGTACTACATCGGGGATCCCTCCTCCCCCGAAGGCGTCGACTCACTGGTGGTGGTGAAGTTCGAGAAGAAGGTCAAGAAGAAAAAGAAGGCTAAGAAGGAGAAGGATAAAGATAAGGCTCATCTGGAGCCTGAGTTCACGGGTGGCAGTTTTTCGGAGGATGAGATGAATGATAGTTCCTGTGCTGCGTCGGCCTGTGCTGCGAAGGGCGGGCTTTCAGGACAGCAATATCGAGATCAGGTTGGAGCTTGTTGCGCCGCGACTGGTGGCGAAGTGCTCCCAAAGTATAGCGTCGACGATTTCGAGGGGATGGACGAAGCCCTGAAGCAGAAGCTCATCTTCATGGGCCACCTGCGAGAACGGGCCAGTGCATCTTCTTCCTGAGGTCTCGCGCCGAGCCGAATCTCGTCGTCTACATCCTTGGTGCGAACTCCTATGGCATCGTGGTCGGGTTCAGCTTCCTTGACGGCTGGGTGGACTCGACCTGGTTCTTCTCTGGTTTCCACGTCGTCGTCGATTGGGTGCCAATTCGGCTCAAACCTCTTTTCTCCCCCTGCGCGGGCGCCTCTTTCGAAGTCGTGCGCAGCAACGGTCAGCAGCAAAAAAAACAAACTCCTCCTCCCTTCCTTCTGCTCCTCCCCGTCGCAGCCCCCGACGTGTCGGCAGGGTGGGCTGGGCGTGTCGCCTGAGACCTCCTCACCGTTCGTGGCCCCAGCGCTCGACATGCTGCAGCGGTGTCGCTGGTGCAGGGCGGGTGGTCCTCAGAAGGTGGCTCTCGCTCGGAACTGCTGCAACAGCAGCTTTGAGGACGGGGGGCGGGTGGTTTCCAAAATGTGGCTCTCGCATCAGCGCCGCGTCAATTCGTCTCAAAACGTTGTAACCGTTCAACGCTAGAGGGCGGGCTTCTAGCAATGGCTCTCGCCTCAACGCCGCGCACACTCGTCTTGAAAGTGTACAACGGTTTCAAGGATTTGTATGGTTGAACTCCCAGGGATAGTGTTGTGGAACGACTTCGGATTGTCAAGACGTAGCAGTCACGTTGGCTCGAGGTGCTCATGCCCCAGGGATGGGTTTCTGGTGCGATTCAGGACTGCCGCCACGACTCAACAGTCACATTGATTCACGGCGCTGAAGTCCCAGGAAATGTGTTTTGACACGACTGGGGATTCTCAAACGGTTGTCTTCCAATGGGGCACGTCCCGCAATGAAAATTGATTGTTGCAGGGACCTGTGGACCTATGAAGAGGGAACTTGCAGAGAGGGTCTATTGCAACATCGTTGATGCGCCTTGGGTTTGCACTGGTCCTCCTCCTGCTCCTACTCCTGCTCCTACTCCTCCTCCTCCTGCTCCTCCTCCTTCTCGTCGACATCATCATCATCATCATCATCATCATCATCATCATCATCATCATCATCATCATCATCATCATCATCATCATCATCACCGCCATCACAGCCAGCATCACCATGGCCACTATCCTCCTCCTCCTCCTCCTCACCACCACCACCACCGCCATCATCATCCTCACCACCACCACCACCACCATCATCATCATCATCATCATCATCATCATCATCATCACCAGCATCATCATCATCATCGTCATCATCATCATCATCATTACCATCACCACCACCATCATCATCGTCAGCATCAGCATCACTATCATCACTATCATAATCAGCTTCTCAATTATCATATTCATCATCAACACCATTATCATAACCATCATCAGCCACGTCATACACGTCACCATCATCACCACCATCAGTATCATCATCAGCTCCATCAGCATGATCAGCATCATCATCAGCATGATCATCAGTATCATCATGATCATCATCACCATCATCAACACCACCATCATCATGACCATCAGCATCATCACCGCAATCGTCATCATCATATTCATCATCATGATCATCATCATCACCATCATCATCATCATCATCATCATCATCATCATTATCATCAGCATCATTATCATCATCATTATCTTGATCGTCAAACTCATCATCACCACCATCATCATCACCATCTTCATCACTCACGGCCATCATCATCACCACTATCATCACCACCATCACCGTTATCATCACCATCACTATAACCATCATCATCACCACGACTCACCCAACCCTGGACACTGGAGACATGCGGTGTCACACGTGACGGCCTTCCGTACCCCTTCGAACAATCGCTGGGCCGACACGGTGGCGGGACTTGCCGCAGGCAGCTGGATACCGCAGGTTCGTGTCGTGTCGACTACGGCTTTGGTTCCTGACACCGCTGGGATCGTTCAACTTTGAACGATCGGCCGCGTCCGAAACGTCAGATTGTCCAACATCCAACATCGACCGACTCTGGGTCGCCGGCGGCCTTCAACATTGAACGCCAGCGGCGTGGTTGTCGGAAGTCGACACGACGAGACCGTGCCGTACCCAGAATACTGGGCTGGCACCGCGGCGGGACGTGCCGCAAGCAGCTGGTTATTCGGGTCAATGTCGGCGGCGTTGTGCAACCTGGGCCCGACCGAGCCTTTCTCGCTGCCAACCTCGGCTGGCTTCGGCACTCGTTCTAATCTCGCGTGCTGTCTTGGAGGGTGGGCTTTCATTTCGTCCGCATTCGTTTCGTCCACTTTCGATACGTCCTCTCCCAAAGCCCAGGCGAGTTGAAACCGGACGGATCGAGGCGGACGAATCAAACCGGACGAATCGAAGCGGACGAAATGACATTCGGACTAACTGAATCGGAATCGTCTTGGAGGCCCTGGGGCCTCCCCAAAACGCGAAAACCGACTGCACTCTCCAGGGTGGTCGCGTGAGCTTCGCATTCTCGTCTTTGGAGCAGAGACCGACCGTCCCGGCATTCCGATAGGCCTACCAGGGAATCTTCTTCGAAAAAAAGAACGCTCACAATACAAACACCGGTGTTCTCATAGCATAGCGCCGACGCCTTGAAACGAGACGGTCTCAGCCATAACATGTTCTTAAGATATTTCGTGCAGGCCGCACAAGGTTCTTAGACTCAGGTCGGGCGTGTCCCCCTACAGGCGGCACTTGGACGAAAGATAAAGCACACCCCAAACATGCTCAACATTGTTAAACAGATATAGAACAATAGTCCCCCGAGCATTTCTGGACTACTTTTGTGAAAAAAGATGCATAACAAAATATATAGAACAACATATACATAACAAAAAATATATAACAACATAGATAGAAACAAAAAGATAACCCCAGGAGTAAAACATATAGAATATATATATATATAACGAATATTCCCCCTGTGATCCTAGATCCTTCTCTGGTGGGCCCCATAAGCGAAGCCAGGGCGCCTCGTCGCCGCTGGAACCTCAGAGGGGCCCTCGCGATCTGCACATGCGCTCCCGCGCGGTCGCAGGCCCGAGGGAGGGAGGGGGGAGGGGGGGGGGGGGGGGAAGTGGGAGGAGGAGGAGGAGGAGGGGGGAGGAAGGAGGATGAGGATGATGAGGATGAGGATGAGGAGGAGGAGGGGAGGAGGAGGAGGAGGAGGAGGAGGAGGAGGAGGAGAAGGAGGAGGAGGAGGAGGAGGAGGAGGAGGAGGAGGAAAGGAGGAGGAAAGGAGGAGGAGGGGAATGAGGAGAAGAAGGGGGAAGGGGAGAAGGAGCAGGAGGAGGAGGGGGAGAGGAGGAGGAGGAGGAGGAGGAGGAGGAGAGGAGGAGGAGAGGAGAGGAGGAGGAGGAGGAGGAGGAGGAGGAGAGGAGGAGGAGGAGGAGGAGGAGGAGGAGGAGGAGGAGAACGAGGAGGAGGAGGAGGAGGAGGACGAGGAGGAGGAGGAGGAGGAGGAGGACGAGGAGAAGGAGGAGGACGAAGAGGAGGAGGAGGAGGGGGAGGAAAAGGGGGGTGAGGAGGAGGAGGAGGAGCAGGAGCAGGATATGGAGAACGAGCGACTCTGCAGAGGCGTGTCAGCTGTCCTGCGGCCTCTCGGGGCAATAGAGATCACCAACAAAAGATTTCCAGGGCTGGCTCGCTTCTAGAGGGCGCTGTGATGTGAAGTCACTCATCACGCGTGGCACTCAATGTACTTGTGCTCCCGCCCACCTCCTACCTCGGCTGACAGCCCGTGCTTTAAAAGGCTGGGCATGGCCGTAGGGTCAGGGGCAGAGAGGGTGGAAAACGAACGGCGTCGGGGACCGCCCTAAACGAGTGAAACCCCCCCGGCACACGAGACAGAAACAGTTTGAAGCCAACGAGACTCGGGCAGTCTACGGCCCTCGGGCCAACGCAAAAAGTTAAGCCGATAATCTTCTGGGAGGTCTCTTGAGCCCCAGGAGGTCCAGGATATCACTAAAAGGGGAGAGGAGGCGTCGAAGAGGAAGTAGGGGAGGTCGGCTCAGCAGCGGCGGCATTTCTAGGTCTGGACGAACTCGCGGAGGCGGGAGTCGCCGCGCAGGGTCTACTGAAGGCCGTAGGAACAGAGCTCGATTGCCTCTGGGTTCTCGTGGATCGCAATCCCGTTGCCGATGAGAATGCCGTCAGCGATCCAGTCGTGGCTGTAATAGTCGGGAAGCAATTGCAGTAGCTGGTGCCGTCGTCTTCGATGAGGGCGTGGTTGACCGAAACTCAAAAACAACATGCGATCTGTCTCTTGTTTGTCTCGAATTGGGACCCCCAGAGGGGTTCGGCTCACAGAATTCTAAGGCCCCCCGTACCACTGAAACTATTGTGGGCACCGTCTGTGGCGGGAGTGGGGACCATCTCATCATAGCCAACCCTCGAGACAAGCGAACAGTTTTCCTCTGCGCGTGAGGTCGAATCCTGCTGCGTGTCGCTCAGCTGCGAAGGAGAAACAACCATCTGGTGCTCGAGCTCTGATTGGGCCCCCATGGTTTGCCAACTGTCACTCCCGCCAAAGCTCGGGGCAACCTGCGGCAGTGGTCTCTTTGTCGCCTCTAATAGCCATGCTGCTGATTCGCGTCGAGATGCGACTGCAGAATCCGCGAGTTGCGACTGCACGGAGGGGTCCCGTGCTCGTGTGCTCCTCCGATCTGCACCACCGCCTGCACCACAATATCTTCCATGCCCGTCGCCTTGGCTTCGATCCAGATCTTGTCTTCGTCCTGCGCGCGCGTCGTCTGGTGTCTGCAGTTCCGAACCAGGTCTGCCAGGTCGCCGTTGGACAACTTCTCGTGCTTGAGCTTCTCTTGGTCGTCCTTGAGCTCGGTTGCGTTCGTCTGCCCTACTTTGCCTCCTCGTGCCGCGAGGGCGCCGATGAGTGAGACCCACGCGTGTGGATGATGGATCCCAAGCTCATCCAGCTCTGGAACGAGATCGCCATTCTTGAAAGCCTCTTGTTGATGATCGCGGAGTCTCTTGGCCTCTTGCCCGCAGTAGCGCGCTGTGAGCATCATCGACTGCGGCGCGTCGCGGGTGGTCGGTAGCTGGACATGACGGAAGAAGGCCGGCTCCACTAGTCCGAGTCGATGTTCGCGCCCTAGCGCCATCCTCATCAAGATGGGCGTCATTGCCTGTGCCCACTGGATCGACATCGCCTGCATCTCTGCGAGGTCTCCCTCGCGTAGTCCGCAGTGGGTGTCGGTGGCGGCCCCGGACTTCGTCGAGCGTTCTGGCGTGCTGAGGCCTCGCCGCCCGGGCCCCCCCAGGGGGCGGGGCTGCTGGGGCTGGGCGCGCGGTCCTGGGCCACCGCGGCGACCTCGATCTCCGCTGCGAATCCGATCGCCTCGCCCAGCGGCGAGTTCTCCGCGCCTCTGCTCCGTCCCAGTCGCGAGTGCCCTGTCCGCGAGGTTCGACAACTATCACCAGGTCAGGAGGCGGTGGGGCGTGAACTTCTCGGACGCGTGCCTGAAGCGCCTGTAGACTAGTAAGCTCGCCTTGAGCCAGCACGGCTCCAGACAGAGATTCACGAAAGGCCTCGCGCGCGCTCTCTGGACCCACGCAGATCGGGCAGCGTAAGTCGTCGGGCATTATCAACGGGGGCGAGTGCGCAATGTAATCTGTCAGGCACCTGCGACGATTCAACGATTGCACAACATGTCTCTTGGCAATCACCACAGACGAGAGGGTGGACGAGCAATAGCAGCACTGGTTGGTCACCGCGAGCCGATGCATCGGTACCCTGATCTTGCGAGACGGGTGGCGGCACTGGTGCGCTCGCAAGGCCGTCCTGGAGTAGAAGACCTGGCCACGCGGGCCCCAACCGTCACCTGGGAGCTCACAGTAGAACTCTTGATGGGGGGCCTTCAGGGACTGGAGGAACTCTCGGGGCATCTGACGCGTGGAGTTCAGAGGGTAGCAGAAGGGGTCCATGGCGAGCCTGCTTCCAATCGGCCTTGCGGAGGTCCTTGGCGTCTATGCTCCTAGAGTGTGCTGCAACTCTAAGGTCAGTGAATATGTCTTTGATGTTACAGCCCTCGTCTAAGAAATATTTCCACAGAGGCATGGCCTCTAGGTGCTTCGCATCTCTTTGCAACTGCAGGGCCCGCGGATTGGCTCCATCGGATCCAACCGAGGGGGGGGGGGGGGGGAATCGGGGATTTGCCAAGCGCCTTGAACTGCCCGAAGAGGGCCGCAACCACCTGCACAGAGCCTTCTGGATGAAAGGCCAGACGTTGCCAGTGACCGAGACGACGGATCAACAGCTCGGTCCTAGCATCTGTGATCCTCGACTTTTTATGCATCAGTCACGCCGACGGAGTACGAATGCGATCCATGCCAGGGCCAGCATGCCGAGCGACCCCTCGAAGAGCGACTTTTGCAAGCCCCAATATGACCGAGTCCAGCTTCGCAAAGTCGCGCTTCCCCAGAATGCAGAAGTCAAGGTCCGGGAAAGCCGCGCTGCGCATCACTCCCGAGAAAGCCGCGCGCTTGAATTTCAAGGGCGCGCGCTGGTTCCAGAGCCCGCCTAGCTTCGACCAAGCAGCTCTCGCAGCGTCTACCCGGAGACGAACCTCGGCTCCAGCTCCTCCCGCGAGGTGCCCCAGTCCTCCCAAGTGCACCGTCTCAATTTTTTCTTGCCCAGGAAACTGCGCCAGTCCAGAGAGGGCGGCTCTAGTGGCCGCGCGCCCCCCAGGGCCAACAAAAACTGGAAGGATGATCTCCTTATCGACGTCGCGGCAAAAGCCTCCTAGTTCCTCCAGCTGGTCAGACAAGATGCGAGGCGACAAGTTAGCCCTCTGAGTTGCTCGAAATGGGTTGCCGTCTGGTAGGGGCAGCGCCTGCGAGACATCATCGGCGCAGTCCCGCATGGATATATCTATCTGCTCCTGATGGATTGGCGAGTCAATCGGCGTCGCCGCTTCCATAAACTGCCGGAGTCTCCGCCCTCAGGATCTGATTCCAGCCCCCCAGCGGCTTCGCGAAAGAACGTGCGAACTCCTCGCAAGCGTTGCCGTCGCCCACGCCTGCGCCGTGGGAAGGCGCGAAGAATCCTTTTTCCTCGCCCGCCTGGATCTCCGCCGCAGCCTCGCGACGGCGCCGCTGCAAGAGGACCTGGCCCTGCACGTCGGGGGCCACTTCTCCTGCCGCCTGCCCCAGCATCTCGCGATTGGTGGACGGGGGGGCGTTGCTCATGTCTTTTATACTTGCAGATGCGACGCGAGCTTCGCGCGCAGTCGCCAAGAGTGCAGCTCGGCGACGAGCTGCGCGTTCTGCCTCGATCGATGCGCCGCGCAGCCGCGGGCGTGGACAGGGGGCCGCGGCCGTTCATGCCGGGCAAATATAGCTCGGTGCCAAGCTTTGAAAAAAGGGGGAGTAGCAATGAATCAAGCCCATGGCCTTCGTCCCTCGCTTGAGGCTTCCTCTGCTCAACTGAAGCGCGCGTGACCAGTGCCACTGATGGGGCGTGCGACAGGAGTGTCTGATCTGCTTCGGGATTCCAAGGGGCCTCTCCGCCAACCTCGGACAGGGGACATGTACTCGTCGTCGTGCTTCGCCGTCGTCCTCAGGAGGGTCTCCTCTGGATTCACGCGCGGTTGTCCTGCGAGCCAACAGCCAGACCTCACCAGGGACTGAGCGTGGCGCGCGTATCTTCGCCGCGCAGCTTTTTCCAGGCAGGGCGGGGGTATTCGTCCAATCATCGTATGCCGCAGTGCCAGATCGTCCACGCATGTCCTTCCACTCTTCGTCAGGGTCGCCCAGGTCGCGCTGCCCTCGGGCGGCGGCACTAGGGGATCCAGGGCCCAGCACTCGTGATGCAGAGAAGCTGCCCTCGGCGGCGCTAGACTCCATCGTATCCTGCCAATCCTCCAAAGCGGGGGTATAGGTCGGGATCGGATTGAAACGTCGTCGCCGTGCACCGTGGTATCGGGCGCCGATCTGGAGAGCAATCTTCCAAACGGTACTGGGATGCCCCTGAACAGTCGCATGCTGCGCTTCGTGTAGCAGCTCGTTGACCCGTTCTCTATCCAGACGCACTCTAGCCCGCCTGATCTCCCTGTCGCATGCAAGTAGTCGTAGGCGATTCCCCTCTGTGAAGTTGACGCTCATAGGTCTCCGCTTTTCCAGCGGCCTTTCCCGCTTAGCTCGATATTTATATGTGCGGCCAGGCCTGCGCTGGTCCACGTACTCCGTCTTTGCAGCTTCTCGAACGTCAGTGGTCAGCTGAGCCCAGGCCATGGAAAGGTCCTCTGTCTGGATCACCCGCCTCCGTCGGGGCGCGCTGCCCTCAGTGCGCCATTCCAACTCCGCAACACACTCAGGGGCGCCGCGTAACTTCAGCGCCTTGCCCAAAATATCACGACCCCACCTTGCTTCATTCTTCTCGGGCGGGGGCGCAGTCTGTAAACGATGGCGCAACTTCCACAGCATCGGGCAGTCATCCCGCAGGTGTGGCGACGGGATACGCTGCAGGTCTCGCATCGCTCGTCTCAAGCGCGCGCAAGTCTGCGTGGCCTGCACTGCCTCGCATGGTCCCCGCAGGTGGTCTGGATGCGAGGAGATGTGCGGCAACGCCCCAAAGTATTCCGGAACTGTATCAAAAAAGGTGTCGATTGCCGCCATCCCATCCATACTCATCATTCTCCACAGTGCTGTGCCCACGCCGTTCTCGAAGCTGTTCGCGTACTGTCCCAGGTGTACGCCATTTCTCGTTCCCGTTGGTGTACCGCCCGCTCCCGCTCTCTTCCCAAACTCAGAGTTGGTATCTGCTCCCACTATCACCATGCCGCGGGCCTTGGCGCGCTGTATCGTCCGACGTAGCAGGGCCGTAAGTTTCGCACACGTAGTGGTCCAGTGATCGACCTGATGCTTCTGTGGGGGAGGGTCGTATGCCACCACAGCCACAACATCAAACGTCGGACTCTTCAGTCTCACAGCCACCCCCCCGTCCTGCAAGTTCCTTGGGAGGCTCGAACATATCCTGCATATGACTCTGTCTAAATGCACGGCGGCGCAACATGATCGAGCAAACCGCACTTTTGTTCGTGTGTCTACCCTTCTGCCATCCGAAATTCACCATCATATGTCGCTCCAGCTTCTGAAATGTCGCTGCGTCGCCTGCTCTACGTCGCTGCTGGGTGCCAGGCAGGGGAGGCACATCTGCAACTCGCAACCAGGAAACAATATCATGCGCTCTCCATGCGTCAGAAATCGAGTGGATTGTACAATCTCGTTTGTAGGAGAGAAGACCACATGGTGGGCGGGAGCTGGGGGGGGGAGCAGGCGAAAAGGTCTAGCCTGGGGAACCTGCTTCCAGGGAGCCCCACATGGACCTTAGGCCTGAGCAGGAAGGGGCTTAGGAGATGGAGGAGGCGGATGAGGAGGAGGAGGAGGAGGAGGAGGAGGAGGAGGAGGAGGAGGAGGAGGAGGAGGGGGGGGAGGAGGAGGAGGAGGAGGAGGAGGAGGAGGAGGAGGAGGAGGACACGGCCGACCAGTCGTGCAACTGAAGGACAGGAGCACGGGCCATACCCATACAAAATTAGGTTAACATCTTGCCCGTCTTAGGGTCCTTCCCAGCCCTACAGGCTGAGATGATGTATTTCTGCCTAGATCGGGTAGGCCCGTGCTGGGACGCGCCATTACAGGCCGCAGATCCAAGCTTACAGTTATTCACCTTGCCAGAAGACACCTGATAGGAGCCACAAGAAGTGCAGACCATGCACTTGGGGGTAACGAGCACCTGGTGCCCGTTGAGCTCCACCACCTCCTCGGGAGGCGGCTCAGTCGGATTCGCATTCGCGGAAACGCCCTCGAGGGAGTCAGAAAATTCTAGGGCCACCCGCACAGCCTCCGCCTGCATCGGAGGCGCGCTCTGTAGCTCAGTTAGCATACTGGCTCTGAGCCTCTGTTGGGCCGTGGGCTCACACTGGGTCCCTAGAAACCTGCTGAGGCTCGCCTGGGTCCTAGCAAGCCCGAGACAAGACCTACACTGGAAGACTCCTGGCGAGAGAACGGCCATCTCGTGGGCCGTGAGTTTAACGGGCCTGACTGGGGCAGGGGGTTTGGCTAACCTACTGGGCCGCTCAGTCAATGAGTCACGATGCGCCATCTTGCACACCACCCATGACAACATCCTGGCCTGCAGTTTAGCATCGCATATATTCGATTCCAACGACATCTCCAGGGTCTCAGACGGGTCATGACAACATGCGCCCCATTTAGCGAACCTGTCGGCCCAAGCATTGCCAAGAAAGTACTCCCATGGATGGCAATCCTGCTCGGTAAACTGCTGAGCCGTCTTGTGAGCAGGGCACCAATAAAAATTTGGAGGACAAACGTCCTTGCCGTCCATCAACGCGAAAATCTGCCTCCATAAATCAGCATACGAGGCGTCAGCCTCCTGGAGGGCATGGTCCCAGCTGGCTCCTTCTTTGACCAGGCTGGACAAGTCCGACACCACCAGTCTGACGTCGGGCAGGTACTTCAAAGCATAGTACAGGGCCGCTCTCTCAGCCCTTCCTACCGTCTGCCATGGCCCCTCGAGGGGGCCGTACGCCCCTCTGACTGGTAGCCCATTGTCTCCCAAACAAACGAATCCCCAACCACATCTGGTAATTTCAGGAAGTCCAGGAGCAAGCCCCGACCCATCGGTGAACACCAGGGAGGTCCAGCCACTTCGGTCCGAATCCCAGTCGCCCCAGAGGTGAACCTCGAGCCCATATGAGACCTTCGGGGGCACCGCAGGGTACATGGGCATGCACATGCAGCAGTCGAACCTATCCCAGTCAGGAGGCCCCAGACCTGGAACTCCTCGTGCCCTGAGATATTCATAGCACACATTATTCTTCGGATCCCACACCAAGTCTTCGTCATAACAATCATCATACAATCCTTGGCAATCATAAATACAATGACCGAGTGTGGAGCGTTCCGAGGGACACCATGGACATTTAGCAGGAATGTTGTACCCTGCTTGGTGCTGCCTGTCCCTCGTCCAGAAGCCTCCTGACCATAGGGTGCGAAGCGCACCCGAAAATCTTGAACTGCGAACTGCAGCCTTGGCCCCACCAACACACTTCCTCAGCACGCGCATCCATATGACTTCATGTCCATAGCATATATCTTGATGGTGGGCCAAGATCTGCCTGCCCTGCCAGCGCTCCACACCTTGGCGGGCAAACTCCAAAATAGTCTTGGGCGGCAGGCGCAGAAGGTCCAGCACGTAGCCCTGGTCATCAACAATCGTGGTGCTAGAGCTCATGCTCCATCCTATACGTGACAGAGTAAGTACCAGAACCTCCATGGGCCCACGAACCCCATCCCAAGACATCTTCTGCTTGATCTTACCTTGGAGGGCCATCCAGCCCCTTTGTAGACGTCCCAATGACACCCTTTGATCCCACACGAAACTGCAGTAGGCCTTGAGGGGCTCCAGCGTGGCGTGATATATGGGATCATATAGCCTATCCTTCTGCGTGGCTAATACCAACGTGAGCGAGTTATGACCAGAGGTGCGTCCGCATAGCGTGCCAGCAATCTTTCGCATACTGGCAAGCTCCGAAGGTGTGATACCTGCCACAGCAGCGCCGTGGCCAACAGCAGGTAGCAGTCCTGTGCGCCATAGAGCGGTGACCTGTACACCCGCTCCTCGGCGCAGCATCTGCAGGCGAGGAAGACGAGCACGAAGAGACTTCATTCTAGCCTGTGCCTGTTTCCGAACTGGACGGATCCCTGGCATCTCATGACCGAGGTTTCGAATCCATTTCTTGGCCGACAGGCGTAGCTGCTGGGCCCTGCCTAGGAACCCTTTCAACGCTCTCTTCGTATTCGTTACAACACCTGACTTCTCGAACTTAATGATCATGCCTAGCTTAGCAGCATCCTGGCTGAACATATACACCGCGCGCTGCAAGTTGGCTGCACCCGAAATGTCATTACCTGTCCACTGGAACGTGCTGTCATCAACAAGCGCGCGAGGCATGACGTCCCTGAAGTGTGTGTGCACCTTCACGACCGCCCGATATGTAAGAACCGTTAAGAGCGTGGTGGCATGTGTGCATCCCGCCAATATGCCCTGCAGCGCACGAGTCGGGATGCTCCAGCATCCATATGCACGGATCACTCGGGGCTGCGCATACGTCTCCAACAGCAGCCACAGTAGACGAAGCGGAAAAGACATGCACTGTGCCTCATTGAGGAGAGCAGGAAACAGCACTGTCTCGAAGCATTTCCACATGTCCACTACGATAGTGATCGCATGTTCCCCTAGATGATGCGCTACTTCGGCTTGTAGATTGTGCTCATATGCAGCGTATGTAGACGAGAAGCCTCTACGATTGCCCCATATGTGTGGACTAGGATGTGCACGCAACCACTGTTGTGATACAGGTCTACGCACGCGTGCCCATAGCCTTACCATGCTTTCTATTAGTGTGATAAGTCGAGCCCCTCCATCTGGTTTCGCAATCTTAACCATTTCATTTATTATGCGATGTGATGGCCATATCATCATGCGTTCACATACCATGTACAGAGCTCCCAAGACAGCCAATCCCTGGTCCGAGACGTACCCGAAGTTCCTGGGATGAATTCTCGTGTAGCCAACCGAGGTCTTCCAGGGAAAGGAGTAGGCGGCCTCCCTGATGTCCTGGACCTGAATAAAGGGCAACTCATCCCAGCCACTGGAGCCCTGCGGTAGTTCCACACGCTTGGTATCATGACATGTCCAGACTTCACGCCACTTCCACATCTCATCATCTGCAAGTTGATATGGTTGCGTACGTGTAGTACACTCGATGGATGCAGCCAGCGCCTTGGTCTTGGAGGCCTTGTGCGCCTGTCCAGCGCCATTTAAAAAGGCCTTACCAATCCAACACTTCCAATCTTGTTCACTCTTGCGCTGGACCTGCTGTATAAAATCATCAGCTCGTTCGATTATACTGAAGGCCCTCTTCTCAAACTGTGAATCCGAGAGAACAGCCACACCAGCCATGAAAAATTCACGTGCTTCAGGCTCCAAAAGTTGCAGGAGCTCTTGCTGTTGTTGCACTCGATGTACGAAGCCGTGAAACTGCTTGATAGACAGAACAAGCCGTGCAATCGTGCCATCCTGCTCACCTTCAGCTTTTTCTTTACATTTAGTACGCCGTCGTCTGCAAACCAAACTCCAACCTTCCTCCACTGTTGTACTCATATGCACAGAAGTCCATGGTGAGGTGTAATCCGGCAGTCTGAGACCAGAGCGCACCAGCTCATGTTCCTTTCTGTAAGCCGCTATCATCTTGATCCAGAATGCTCTGACGCGCAATATATGTTTGGCCCATCTCGAAGCGGTGATCCATGCACGGGCTTGTGGTCCATATTGCTGCCTAGTGTGCTGGACGTCCCATTTGGCTTCCACGAATCTGGCAACAATAGGTCCAGCTCGTCCAGCATATGGTTTGCCCACGTCACCAACTAAGTCACGACGGGCCAATATCTCTGCCTCAATTCCAGAAACTACCAGGTCCCATGCATGTCGAAGCTCGGGTTCAACACTAACTGATTGCACCAACCTCATTGTATCATCCCACTTCAAAGGTGGTCGCGAGCATCCTACATGTGGGCCCTTGGGCAGCTGTCGGGGTTCCAGAGGTATACGCAACCATGCTGTTCTGTGCCCATTCATAATTGGAAGCGATACTGGAAAATGCGTTGGCAATCCACCCGCAACATCAACTTCTGGAGGCGAAACTTTTGTAGCCAGCTTTTCTGAAATGATGAAGTAATCATACGTGCTACCCTCCGAAGCGTTCGTCGTACAGCAGGTGATATGTGTGGGTACCAAAAACATGGCCTTCAACTGCTCCAGCCATGCCTGCCCATCAAAAGTCGTGGAGACCATATTCCAATCTCCTCCAACCACCCAACCCTGTGCCATGTCGTTGAGGCGCCCCAGATAACAAACAAGCCTATACAGCATGTCTTGATTTTGCTCATCTAGTCCCACCGAGTCTTTGAAATAAACTGATACTGCAACCATTCCATCTGCAATTCCCCAAGATACTTTCGCTGCAACCATCTTACCATCATAAAGAATCGGCTCATCCAGTCCTGGGGGGCGCGTGACCGTCACGTACGTAGGCGCGAGCACTGCCACTCCCGATGATATGCCATCCAACTCCGTTCGAACAGCGGGCGCGAAGATGCCATGATATCCATACTGTCGCAATCTTCACTCGAGCCCAGGGAGTGCAGCATCGTCCGCCTTATGCTCCTGCACGAGAACCACCGCTGACTTGCACTGCTCCATGTACCTGAGCAGGGGTCCCGCGTTGTCAACGTTGATAGTGGTGACCGCACCTTTTACAGTCAGATCTCCACCATCGTCGCGTTCTTGACCGCCGTATTTCTTTGAGGTGAATCCAGAAGAAGGTGGGGTTGAGGGAATCTTAGCATGCTGCAGCGCATCCCGATGTCGAGACACCAGCTCATGCGAGTGAAAACGTTCATCTCGATGCTGTCCTTGTGGCGAGCACGCCGAAGCGTCGGCGCCATTCATCGAACCAGCACCTCGTAGTACATGTGGCGAGCCCGCCATAACGTCAGCACCTTGCACATTGCCACTCACAGGCTTCAAGACTGGGTTAGCGTCAAGCGCCACACTCGCCAGTCCTGGAACCTGCAACCTGTCGGGAGCACCTTCTGTACACCTGCTCCCTGGAGTCGTTGAAGCCATCGCCATCTGCAGGTATAGACAAACCATCCCAACGACAGCCATTGACTCAAAACGGTGTAAATACTTGACGCATCGGCGCCGAACTCCATGTGAACAACTTGTTGGCCGCCTGCCGCACTTCATCATCAGTCGCCGTGTCACTGATCGGAACGCCCACTGCGTTGAGATGTTCACGTAGCACCGCAGCATCTGCTTCACGGATAGACGTCGTGGCAGGAGCTGGTTCCTCAGGTACAGGAACATGCACACCACCTGCACCAGGTCCACCATGTAGCGCTCCTGGGAGCAGAGCTTGCCCTCCAGTCGTAGAGCCCAACACCGCCATGGTCGCTCCTGTGACCAAAGTCGGTAGCTGCTTGGCGATCTCCTCGGCCATGGGTTCGGCTGCTTCGCCTGCCCCCAACTGCTTGAGGATTCGCCCGAGGGCCGTGCAGTCCAATCCCAGCGCGGTGATGGGCGCATCCTGCGGGTGCGCTCGAGCCGCTCCGTCTGGTGGCTGCACTGCGGCCTGGGCCAACTCCAGTTGCCGTAGTCGGAGCTCTTCATGCTTCGCCTCCCTTTCCGCCAGATCCTTTTGTGCACTCTGCAACTGCTTCTGAAGCTCCTGAATGTGCTGTTCCTGCTTGTGTATCGCCAGCTTCGCCTTGGAGATTCGCTGTGACTCCTGGAACAGCTGGCGGTTGATGTGAAACATCTGGGCCGAGGCGGGCTTGTGAGCATGCACACGCTGCTGGAGCTCATCCTTCTCAGTGCGAATGGCCGTCCGCAGCACATCCCAGTGTTTTCCAACTCCCTTGGCCATGTCCAGCTGCTTCTCCAGCTCGTGAATTCTGGCTCGGGCCTGTCCTTCATCAAAGTTCTTACCATCATCAACCAGCATATCAGGACAGTCACCCTGTTCATCTGAGAGATCGACCACCTGCTGCACCTTCTCGGGCTGCAACTCCTGCTGCTTGCGCTGCTTCTGCATGTCCTGCTCGAGCCTCTTGATCTGCTTCTGCGCCTCTCGCAGCTTTGCAGCCATGGCCCAAGGTGTGTCCTCTTTGTCGGCAGCTCGTGGTGCAGAGGTCTTTCGTACGGATGGTGATGGCGGAGGCTTGTAACTGTGGAAGCACGCCGACTTGGGCCGCTTGCATTGCCAGCAACTCTGCCTCGCCGATTTGTTGAAGAAACGTTCCCCACTGGCTGCGTGCACGCAGAATCTGCAAAGCCACGTTCGGTCATCACTGCCCATGGGAACCGCCGAACCGTGATGGCTCTCGATCAGCTCAAGGTCCCTGCGGTGGCGCAGTCTGCGTCTGGCCTCGGCGCGCTGGCGCCGCTGGGCCCTGTGCCACGCGGGCGAGGGTGATCGCGCGCCCGTGGTGGGGAGAGTCGCCCAGAGGGCTGGGGTCGCGGTCAATGTCGGGCTGTCCCGAAAGGGGGCGCCTCGGACCACAACGCCTAGGAGGAGGAGGAGGAGGAGGAGGGGGAGGAGGAGGAGCAGGAAAAGGAGGAGGAGGAGGAGGAGGAGGAGGACGAGGAGGACGAGGAGGGGAGGAGGAGTAGGAGGAGGAGGAGGAGGAGGATGAGGAGGATGAGGAGGATCGCTCGCGGGAGCCCTCGCGCGCTGTCCGCCCCTTGGATCTGGCCCCTTGCCATCGCTCCGACGTCCAGTGCCCTTGTATTCGTCGGTTTCGTGCGCGCATTTCTTCGCAAGAGGAGCCACGATCCTCCTCGACGGCCCTCGCGGAGAAACAACATGCACACTTCCGACCGATGCCAAGCCCCGATCTGGCCCCCAAGCCTGCCAGCACGCCCCATCGAAGTCCCCCAGAAGTACGGGCGCACAACTTCGCGCTTCGAGCTTCGCGCTTCGCGCTGCGCGAGAGCTCGAATAGCTTCGCGTTCTCGCGCCGCCCCCCAAGGGAGAAGAGGAGGAGGAGGAGGAGGAGGAGGAGGAGGAGGAGGAGGAGGAGGAGGGGGAGGAGGAGGAGGAGGAGGAGGAGGAGGAGGAGGAGGAGGAGGAGGAGGAGGAGGAGGAGAGGAGGAGGAGGAGAGGAGGAGGAGGAGGAGGAGGAGGAGGAGGAGGAGGAGGGGGGGGGGGGAAGAGGAGTGGAGGTGGAGGTGGAGGAGGAGGAGGAGGAGGAGGAGGAGGAGGAGGAGGAGGAGGAGGAGAGGAGGAACGGAGGAGGTGGAGGAGGAGGAAAGGAGGAGGAGGACGAGGAGGAGGAGGAGAAGGAGGGAGGAGAAGGAGGAGGAGGGGGAGAGGGGGGCAGGGCAGGAGGAGGGCAAGGAGGAGGATGAGGAGGAACAGGAGGAGGAGGAGGAGAAGGAGGAGAAGGAGGAGGAGGAG
>CAUYUJ010015824.1:70483-100483 GCA_963575745.1 Prorocentrum cordatum | reverse complement strand
TTCTTAAGGCCTTCTGCAGGCCTCCTGAGCGTATTCTGGGGGCCTGTGGGGGCTTCCTCGGGCCACCCTGCCTTCAACCGCGGTCTCCCTGAACGACCGGCTCACGATTTGGAATGCTCCGGAGGGTGTCTTGGGGCCATCTTGGGCCGCCACGGTGCTCTCTAAGGGCCATCTTGGACCCGAGGGGCGGGAGGGGAGGGGTTTTGACCCCCCCCCCTTAGGAGAGGGGGGGGGTTCGGGAGGGGAGGGGGTTTGGGGGGGAGGAGAGTCCCCCTGGTTTTGATCGACGGCACCGAGTGTTGGGGGAGGGGCCCACCCCCAGGTTCGAACGCGCCGCCGAATGTTCCCAAGGCAAGCGCTCGTGAAA
Organism: Prorocentrum cordatum; assembly: GCA_963575745.1. Classification (NCBI taxonomy): domain Eukaryota; class Dinophyceae; order Prorocentrales; family Prorocentraceae; genus Prorocentrum; species Prorocentrum cordatum. The sequence continues at coordinate 100,116 of CAUYUJ010015824.1, read as the reverse complement.
CGCAACGCGTTCTCTCATACATCCATACATACATACATCCATACACCACTCCATCCATACACCAATCCATCAATACATCCATATGTACAGCCATACAAGCATCCATGCATACTTACATGTTTACATACATGCATTCATACATACATACAAACATGCATGCATGCATGCATGCATGCATGCATACAGACATACATACATACATACATACATACATACACACATACATACATACATACATACATACATACATACATACATACATACATACATACAAACGTACATGCATACGTACATGCATGCATACATGCATGCACACATGCATACGTTCATTCATTCATTCATGCATGCATGCATGCATGCATACATCACATCACATCACATCACATCACATCACATCACATCACATCACATCACATCACACCACACCACACCACACCACACCACACCACACCACACCACACCACATCACATCACATCACATCACATCACATCACATCACATCACATCACATCACATCACATCACATCACATCACATCACATCACATCACATCACATACATCACATACATCGCATACACATATACACATGTATGCCAGTGCGCTCGAGACACCTCATCCCTTCTCCTTCCTTCCTCTCCCTTCTCCTTCCTTCCCCCTGCTCCTCCTCCTCCTCCTCCTCCTCCTCCTCCCTCCTCCTCCTCCTCCTCCTCCGCCTTCTCGTCGTCCTCCTCCCTCCTCCTCCTCCTCCTCCTCCTCCTGCTTATTCTTCATAGTATTCTTCGTCTGATTATTAGTCTTCTTATGACTCGTCTTCTGCTTCTTCTTCTTCTTCTTCGCCTCCTCCTCGTCCTCCTCCTCCTCCTCCTCCTCCTCCTCCTCCAGGCGCCGTGGGCCGTTTTGCCACGGGCGTTTTGCGAAAGCGCATCGGCGAAACCCGCCGATGCTCGGCATCAAACCCCCGGGGATGGCTGTTGCGTGGTGCCCTGCCGTCCAGAACCGGCCATCCCTAACACTGGCCCTTTCCATCTTCTCCTCCTCCTCCTCCTCGTCCTCGTCCTTGTCATCCTCCTCTTCCTCCTCCTCCAACTCTTCCTCGTCCTCCTCGTCTTCGTCCTCCTCCTCCTCCTTCTGCTCCTCGTCTCCTCCTCCTCCTCCTCCTCCTCCGCCTCCCCCTCCCCCTCCCCCGTTTCCTCTTCTACCTCCGCCTACTCCTCCTCCCTGCCGTTCCACCCCTCCTGTTCCTCCTCCTCCTCCTTCTCCTCCTTCTCCTCCTCCTCGTCCTCCTCCTCCTCCTCGTCCTCCTTCCTTTCTTCAGGACCTGGATAATTGTCGCCCTCTGTCCACCCTCCCCCGACCCCTCCTTCCGGCGACGCCTTGAGCCCCCGAAAACGATCGAAAACCAGCCCCAAAAAATTCAACGCCCCCAAAACATCTCCCCATACCATGGTGTCCTCGGACCACTCCCTCTTGAAACCCTGGCCGAGGTAGTAGATGAGGCCCGTGCGGGTGTCGGGTTTGGGCACCACCACGTAATAGTCTTCTCTGAGCTGTTCGTTCTCCCACAACACCGGGGGGAAAGGAAGGATGAAGGAGGGAGGGGGAGAGAGAGGGAAAGGGACGGGGGAGGAGGAGGAGAGTATACAAGGAAATCGTGGGAACGGGGGTGGAGTCAAGGAGGAGAACAAGGCCGGCGTAAGGAGTGGGCGATGATGATGGTGGTCATGGTGATGATGGTGATGGTGGTGGCTACTTATGTTGATGCTAATGTTGATGTTGATGATGAGTATCATGCTGATGATGATGATGATGATGTAAGGGTGGTGGTGATGCTTATGATGTTCTTGGTGGTAATGATGATGTTGATGATGATATTGATGATTATGCTGATGGTGATAATGATGATGCTCATGCGAGCAAAGACGATGAAATGGGGAACCGCGACAACAGAACATCAGGGTTGAAAGGGGGGAGCCGCATGAGGACAAGAGGCAATGAAAAGGGGTAGGGGAAGGAGAAGCAGAAGTGGTATCGCCACGTTCGTCTCGAGGCTTAAGAGAAACAGCAGGGACCATAGCAGGAGTACGAAGAACAGCGTGACAAACAAAGCTGGAAGGATTGCACAACGGCAGCCCGGATGGATGGATGGACGGAATATCCAACGCAGCTCGACAACTCTTGGAACCATGCCCCATTGTCGCTTCTCTGATTCATTCATTCATTCGCACCATTCGCCCCGAGGTTCCAGCATCACAAGCTAGTGCACGAAACGCAGCTCGCAACTCTCCTTCAAAACGGAGCGATGTCCCAGCTTTATGGCGGGCCAAAAAAACCCGCACCCTATGTGGCGGTCTCGCAGCCGACGGGCTCGACTAAGCCCCAGCCCGAGACCCACGACCTCTGACGTGTGGAGAGGTCGAGGGGATCACACCGAAAAACGGGACGATCAAGTTTGCGATCGATGCCAAACTCTAGCTTGTTGCAAAACGTGCTTACTCGAGACTAAACTGTCAAAAATACGACTACCAGGGAACACATTTTTGGCGCCCAGAAACATCGTGCACACTCGAAGATCCGAGACGGGGGACGGGTTGAGCGTGACAGACTGCATGCCCCTGGTCTCAACTGGGGTCGCATCACTCTCACGCAGCGCTGTTGCTGAAAAGTTCTCGCTCATTGCTGCGGCCTCGTCCCCACCCCAAGCCTTTTCATAGGTAATCCCGCCATGAGCTGTCCCACCCATTCTGCTGTCATCGGTAATCCCACTGTGAGCTGTGCCACCCATTCTCGTGTCCTCGGCAATCGCATCAAGAGCTGTCCCACCCATTCCTGAAGCTCCCGTTCCATGTGCTTCGCTGGTGCCCTGCCGTATTTCCGCTTGGCTGAGGTCGTTTTCGACGCCTGCATCAAGTGCCCCCGAAATTGTGGCTCGCGGACCGCGAGCGTCAGCCTCTTCTTCTCCTTCTCGTACATGCGGTCGACGTCGCAGAAGAGCACCAGCTCGGACTTCTGCTCGTTGTCGTAGTTGTCGTAGTCCGCGAACATTTTCGTGACCTGTGTCTTGGGCGGGTCCTCTAGTTGAAGCTCCTTCACCGCTGCAAGTAGGCCTCCCATCGCGTAGATCTGTGGAGGTCCGAGGTCGTGATCTTTTCCCTTCTCCTTGGTGACCTTGCCGCGGGCGGCTGTCTGCTCCTGAATGCGAAGGATGAGCGGGCTTTCGCTCTTGAAGACCCATGTGTCGAAGATGGCGCTGCTCATGTCGCGGTTCTGCTGAGCACAGCGGAGTAGTTGTTTCACGATGAGCGTCATCGGCTTCTTGGTATGGGTGGGGAGCTGTTGTTTCGCCGCCTGGTACGTCTTCTTCATGTTTTCCTCGTCGTCCCCGTCCTTTCTCTGGCGCTGGTTGCGCTCGAAGGGCATCTCGGCGTCGCCGCTGCCGACCTGCAGTAGCGCCGGCGTGGTCGAGACGCGGGCTTGGCCTCGGAAGGTGCTCGATTCTGCTGTGCTCGTAGAGTGAGGCCAGATCTGAAAAAGGCCGCGGGACAGAGGGCGCCGTGGGGTCCTTCACGTTCGTCAAGGGCAATTTCATAGTGTTCCGTCCCATGCGACATCGGCCCTGGGCGTAGGCAAAGATAAGAAGGTGATTTTGGGCGCAAGCTCGGCTTTTCGAGACCGTGTAGCAATCGGGGCACTGGTTCGTGATCACACTGCTCGGGATAGTAAATCGAAGTCTATGTCGAGAGGCTTGGTGAGTAGTTAACTGTGGATAACTCGGGAATTTCAACGCACAACCTCGTCCAGTTTCGTGGTCTAGAAGTTTGCATTTAAATACCTTCGGGTTCACATCTGTCATGTCCGTGGGGGTGTCGTAGAATCGAGGCCATATGGGGCTCCCTGGGGCGCGTGCTGCTGCTCGTAGAATGCCTGGATCTATTCTAAAAAAGCGCGTTCGGACTCGGAGTTCGGGGTGAGGAGGGCCTTCCAAGACATGTTCGTGTCGGCCCAGATCTCCCAGAAACTTCCCGCGCCGCTGACGTCCCTGAAAAGGTCGAGGCCCCTGGAAAACTGATGGGCCCACGGGTTCGCAGTAGCTCAGGCGCGGCCGATTTCGTCCAGGGTAGACGGTTCGTTCGGGACGTGTCCGAACATGGCGACCAGGGTTTGACGATGTGCTCGTTTGTGGCGACACATGCTCTGATGTCATTTAATTCGTCTGACCGCTAGCTCTGCTCTCACTGGAAGGATCTTCCAAGCGTTACTCATCGCAGTCATGTGCGAGTCCACGTTGGTCGTCTTGGCGCGGCCCTGCATCAAGGCACGAAGATACTTCGCGGTTTGGGCGCCCCGCTTCTTCTCCTCGATTTTCTTCAGGACGAAGCCCCCCAGACCCGAGGTCCCAGGCTCGACCACTTTGCCCAGGAAGATTTCACGCTTGAGCTTCCAGAGCCCCCTCTCGTTCCAGAACTTTCCCAGCTGGCACCGCCCCGCGGTCATGGAGTGCGCGCGATTCGAGATCCCCAACTTGTTACTATCTGCCACGGTGTAGCGAGCTCCAAGGCGGCGGGCATCTGAAACGACTTGCCCCTGAGAAGAAGGGCAAAGTTCCTGGAGTTTCCGGTTTTCAATATGAGACCCGAGGCAAGGAACGATTTTTTTGTTTTTTTGATTTGTTCTGCGCAAAGTGCCAATGGTGGAGTGCATAGCCGAAAAGCTTGCCGCCCACCATAATCATCTTTAAAGCCTCCTCCGCCGTGCCTGGCGGGCACAGTCGTTTCTTCAGCATGTCGTCGGCGAAGCCTGATAAGGATACATCCTGGTGGCATCCCTCTATCTCGTCATATGTAATGATCGGGTCCTGGGGGAGATTATTCCAATGTGTAATGCATTCGTGATAGACGCCTGCGATCTGTTTGGGAGCTTCGCTTGATCCCTGCAATCCACCGTCATGCAGTAGGAAAGCCTCCTCATTGTCCTCCACTGGAAAAAGCGCAATGCTGTTAACCAATCGGTGATGCGCCAATGTCGGAATATCGTCGCGTACAAGTTGTTGGCTGATGCGTAGGAGGTCACCTGTCCTTGGGCAGAGGAATGCATTGGTAAGGTCGTGAAGCTCGTTGATGTGGCGTTGCCTCTGGCGTCGAAGTGACCAGCCTGTCCGTCGCTGCACCAAGATTGCTCCTTCGCGGCGTCGGTGTGCCAGGAATCCGCGCCAATGGCTGGGGATCGTATTCGCCCAGGCCAGCTTGCGATCCCCCAGCCGTAGGGAACAGCGTAGAAACTCTTCCAGATCGCGTCTGAGAGGTGAATGATTCGTTGGCTGGACATCTGCTTCTTCAGGTTGCGTTTGTCGAGGGGGATGCCTTCGGTGATGCTGAATTTGGTCGGGAGTTGGTTGGCCCGAAGGCAGTGGATGGGGATGTCCATGACGTGGGACTTGGCGTTGGTGTAGTGGGAAGCTGCGTCCAATGCGGTGTGTCTTCCGTCTTGCGCTCGTGTCGTGTGTGGATGTCGGTCAGGGCTGTGGTCGAAAGTCGTCGGGGCTGGTGCTGGTTGGAGGTCGAGCGCTGGTGGGCATTCGTCGGGCGTGGGGGTGGGTGGGCGGGTGTGGGGTGGGTGCGTGTGTGTGTGTGTGTGTGTGTGTGTGTGTGTGTGTGTGTGTGTGTGTGTGTGTGTGTGTGTGTGTGTGTGTGTGTGTGGGGGGGTCCTCGGGGTCAAGGTCGTCGAATGGGTCGACGTCAGGTCGGTCCATAGCCCCCCCCCCAAGTGGTTCGTGGTGGTCGGCGTCGGGCTGTTGGAGTGGTGTCGGTGTAGTCGAGGCGGGGGTGGAGTGGGCGGTGGCAGGTGGGTGCGTCGTCGGCGTCGGAGCGGGTGTGGTCGCGGGCCCCGCTGGTGTGGTGGTGTAGTAGCCCAAGCCACCGTGCGTGGTGAGCGTCTTTGCCAGGAACGTCGGGCCGAGCGCCATCACAGCCACTTCCACTGGCGCGCTCCACTTAGTGGTGCTGCGTCGTTTCTTGGCCCGCCGTAGTCGAAGTAGAAATTGTTGGAATAGAGTGCCAGCTGTGATCACCATGGTCGCCGTGCGAATGCGCAGGAAGTCGTCCCCTTGAGGAGAAAGGAATTGATCCAGTTCAGCTCGTAGATCGATGCGTTGCGCCCCCATGTCTCCCTCGCTGCCTTGGCGTTCGACGTGGGCGCGAGGCTCGGTGAGGGAGGGCATGTAGCTAGGGAGATGGCAGTATATGCGGTTCTTCACGCCCATCGCCTTGCCCGCGAGGAGCCGTGCGATGCGATGTACGTCCGCCGAGTGCCCCAGTCGTCGGGCCTCCGCCAGCTCCTGGTGCAGGTGCTTGCGGTAGGTCGCATAGCCCTGTCGTGCCGCTCTTCGGACGTAGTACGTGGCCTCGTTGATCTCGCTCTTGAGGGTTTGCAGGTAGACTTCGTGCTGGTCCAGGACGTCCCCGTAGACCTGCCACAGGTGGGCGAGTTGGTCGCGTAGTTGTCGGCGAGCTCGTAGTTGCTCGAGGCGTATGCGGCGCCAGTGGATGACCTCGTCATGTTCGCGTCTGCCTCCGTGAGCTCCGAAATGGGCTTGGGCGGTGTCCAACAAGGTCTGCGCCCACAGGTCGTAGTCGAAGTCAGGGCGCGGCAGGTCGGCATAGTTGGAAAGCTGGGTTGCGATGTCTTTCATTCGCTGGTCGAGCTCTCGGTGGAATCCGAGTCGGTCTTCGCCATGTTGTAGTGCTCGGGCTAGTTTGGTGTGGTCCCATCTGGGTCGCAATTGGCGGTGGACGAGCGTCGGCATCTCGTAGTCGATCGTGAAGAACAGGGGGAGGTGGTCTCTGGGCTGGGCGTCGGAGATGAGTTGAAGCTTACGCCCGCGTTTCCAGGCCACTGTGCACGTCTTGATACCCTCCAGGAGAGATGATGCGATGATGCCAATGTCTAGTGTGCCGGTGTCCTGTCTAGGTCCGTAGTATGTAGGCCCTGCGCTCGGGTAGTCGGTGTTCACGCGAGCCATGTCGAGGGACTCCATGGTGTTGTACATCAGGTGGCCTGCGATGCCGCTCCGCTTGAGGTGAAAGGCGCCGAAGTGCTGCTCGTCTGGGTCGAGTCGAATATCCTCCGTCATCCTCTGGCCGAACCCCGAGTTGATGTCGAAACCTGCAATGGGCGTGCATCGAGCTGGTGCGCCCGCCAGTCGGTTGTGGATGTGCTGCATGGTCAGCTCGATGCTGCGCTGTTGTGCTCGTTTGGCCGAGCCCGTCTCGTAGAGTGGCGGTGGGTAGCCCGTGACCGCCAGGCTATCGAAATCACCTGACTTGATCCGAATGTCGCCTGATCTGCCCTCCAATCCGCGCGGCGCTGGGGTGACTGAGGTGATGTGGTTCCGTCGCAGCCGTCGTCCTAGCACGATGCAGGTCCCCGCGCAATTGTTCACATACGGGGAGCGCCGCCAGCCGAAATGAACTGCGGCCCGTCTGTTTGGCAAATTCTGAACGTGATACAGTCTATCTGGCCACTCTCTGATTCGCGTGCCGTTGAGAAGAAGTACATCCACACCCAACACACTCGCGATCTCCTCCAAACGTGAGCTCTGAATGAAAGACAATGGGTTGTGAACCGCCACCCGCAAGAGAAACCGCATGTGATCCCCTCTCAGAGCCTGTGTCCACACATCAGATGGCGGGCGAGGGGCCCATGGGAAAGGGCGAAAGATGCGGGGGTCTTCTCCTCGCTGCCCGCTGCGAAGCTTAAGCCGGGGTGGCAGCTGTCGCTTCTCTGATGTGCAGAATTATGCGTTGACCCTGCGTCGAGTGGGACGAGCTCTGAATGCCTGAGACAGGGTACGCTTGGCTGCAACGAGCAGGAGGGGGACGCTCCAAGACGGCTCAGGAGGGCTCCAAGAGGACCTCCAGGAAGGCCCGAAGAGGCCGACGTCATTGCTTCTTCTTTTGGTTTGAAGGATTCTGGCGCTTGCTCATGTTACCTTTTCGGACGGCACAAGACGGCCGTAGAGGCCACCAAGATGGCCCCAAACACGCCCAACATGCCTCCGAGATGGCCTCCTGACGGCCCAAGAGGCCCCCAAAATGGCCCCAAGAGGGCCCCTAGACGGTCCAGGAGACCTCCAAGACGCCCAAGATGGCCTCCAAGACGGCCCCGAAGCGCCCCAAGAGGGCCCCAAGTCGGCCCAGAGAGGCCCCCAAGACGGAATCCAACGGCGTCAAACGGGAAAGGAAAGCAACGCACCCAGACGGCCAACGAGCCTCCCAAGGCGCATCCGAAGGCCCACAAGAGGCCCAAGGACGCCCCCAAGAGGCCTCCAAGAGGCCTCCAAGAGTCCCCCAGGAAACTCCCAGGAGGCCCTAAGAGTGCACCAAGAGTCTCCCACGAGGCACCCGCTTCCTTCTCCTTTTCGCTGCCTCTCCTCCTCGTCATGTTCCGCCCCACGTGCTCCCCGAAGTGTTTCCGCAACGGCTGGGGGAACACATAGTCCGATAGCTTGGCCGAGCCCTGGCCGCAACGTTCGGCAACACAAGCGCTTCCAAACGGAAGGGGGGCAGTGGTGATTCGCCGTGGGCGTCTTCGACCCGCCGTTCTGATGTATGAAAGAAGGGGTGCCTGGCGTGCCGATTTTGGGATGAAGGTTCCCAGTGGGCCCAGACATGCAAGGACCAAATATCTCATTGTCCAGGCCGCCTCCAAGAAGGGACCCATGGCCCAAGAAAGCTTCCAAGATGCCTCCAAGACGGTCGTGATGGCTCCACGATGTCTGCAAGACGGCCCTAGATGCACACAGGACGGCCCAAGGTGCATCCAATACGGCACAAGGTGCCCCAGAAACACCCCAAGAGGGCTCGAAGAGGATCTCAAGGAAACTAACATCATGGTTTATTTGAAAGGTGTCTCATCGATAGGGGGAGGAGGGGGAGACGGAGGAGGGGGAGGAGGAGGAGAACGAGGAGGAGGAGGAGGATGGGGATGAGGAGGATGAGGAGGGAAGGAAGAGGAGGGGTAATGAGCGGTGGAACCGCCATCTCGCCGCCGAGGAACGACTCGCGACTGTTGAACTTGCCCGCGCCCAGCAAGTAGAGGATTACAGGCGCTGGGCCCTGCGGGTTGTTCGGGGGCACCACGAGGGCCTCACCGTCCTCGAATTGTGTGGAGGAGGAAGGATGAGGGAGAAGAGGAGGATGGGATGGGGGGAGGAGCGGAGGAGGCGGATGCGGAGGAGATAGAAGAAACTGGAAAGGAGAAAGAAAGGGGAACATGTGAGGACGATGTGGAGAGGGAGACGAAACGGAACGGAAGGAGGATGAGGAGGACGAGGGAAGAGGAAGGGGAAATGATCGGGGAGAAGGGGCGGAAGAGGGAGACAGAGGATGTGTAGGATGGGTGAGGAAGGTGGCGGAGGTTCGAGGAGGAAGACCAGATGATAAGGACCAGCGGTAGGAAGTGGATGGAGGAGCGGGGGGAAGAGAATATGAGGCAGCGAGGCAGAGGACGGGGGGGATAATACAGGCGGACGGAGAGAAAAGAGGATCATGAGGACGCTAACCTTGACAAGCTTTGTGGAGAGAGTGTGGCAGGCCAGAGGAGGACGAACAGGTTGAGGAGGAGGCACGGCGTTGCCGTAGAGGAGAGCAGCACCAGGGGCAATTTAGGGGGGGCGAGGAGGATGGAAGAGGGAGGGATGGACAGGGGCGGAAGCAACAGAGGATGACATAGGTGATGGGGAGGGAGTCCTCCGGGTAGGCGGAGTCGCAATTGACCTTCTCCCACCTGCCCTTGCGCTTCAGGTGCAGGGGCACGGGGATACCAAACTCGGGAAACTTCGATCCGTACTTGAGTCCCTCCTGGAACAAGGAAAGGCAGGAGGGATGGAGGGGAAGGAGAAGGGGGCAGGGGGGAACAAGGCGGATAGATGTAAGGGGGGAAGGTGATGGGGGTGGAGCGGGGGTGGGGACAGCAGTCCTCCTCCTCCCTCCCTCCTTCCCTCCCTCCCCTTTCTCCTCTTCTCCCTCTTTCATTCCCTCCTCACTCCTCCCTGCCAAACCCCGAGAGGGCACTCGCTATGGAACGCCTCGCGGTCGAGACGCATCGGTGCCCAGAGCAATGAGAGGGATGTGCATGCTAAAATCAGCCCGTGCAAGATGAGGACGCACTGTGAGGATGCAAGGGCCTTGGAAGGCCACACTGACACTTTGCGAGCGGGGCGCGGCCAGCGAAAGCGGCCAATGATGGGCCGAAGGGGAAGGATGCAAAGGCAACCTTGGAACATTGTTTATTCTTCCTATGCGGGTTGACGGTCCCCCCCATTTCCGCTGTTTCGAGCGCGTGCTGGGCCGGGCTTGCACCGCCTGCGGTCGTGTTGGAACAGGGTGCAACCGCAACTTGCACACAGGCTGGGAGATGAAGTCGCAGGCTGGGAGGTGAAGTCTCGTCGGCCTTGGCCAGAGGCTCGTACCCAGACGCGTCCGCGAACGTCGCACATTTTGTTGCGGTTTCCGGTGCCTGTGACGGCCGCTTCGCCAAGACGTGAAGTGTTCCCCCCTTCCGCCTTTCCTCCCTCCTCCCTTTGTTGGTTCGCTGATTGCTGCAGAAGCCCGGAAACGCCATTACTCCTCCATGCCCTCCTGCATCCCATTTCCCTCTCCCCCGTCCGCCTCTCTCTCCGCGCTTTTCGTCCCCGTTCCCTCTTCCATCATCCTTCTTCCTTGAGCCCGTATCCTTTTTATTCGCGATGCCTCCCGTGACTGGCCCCGCGCCCCCCCCTACCCCACTGGTCACGTCACGATTCTCGCCGGCGCCGTCTGCAAATCCATAATGCCCTCCACCACGCCCGTCAAAGGATACAAAAACGGTATCCACGCCCAAACGCCCGACTTAATGTCCTTCCGTGACGTCGACCCCCAGAGGTCTTTACCCACTTCCCAAAAAGGTGGCGCGGCGTTTCATCCTCAATCTGTTTTGTAACCGTTGCGGGGCCCTGCGAAGGCCCGAAGACGCCGAAAAGATGAAACGCATCCGTCTCGACCGTCGCCGGCTATCGCCCGCTATCGCCGGGGATTAAACAAAAACAACCCTCCTTCCGCCTCCCGTCGCGGCCCTCGGAGCCGCGAGTGCGGACTGCACCCCCCCTCCCGTATATGGGGACCCTGGAGCAGAAAGCTCCTCCCTTCCCTCCTGCCTCCCGCCTGCCCCTCCCCCATCCTCTGCTATCCGTTCCCCCTCTCGCCCCCCCTTGCCTCTTCCATCCGTTGTCCTCTTTCCTTGAACGCGTATTCTATGATTCGTGATAACGCTTGCGACTGGCCCCGCACCCCACCCCCATGATTACGTCGCGACTCGTGCCGACGCCGTCTGGACCGAAACATTCCCAGACGGCGGCGGCGCGGATCCTGACGCGACGGGCCCCCTTCCCCCTTCCCCCAGGTCGCGCCCGTCTGGGGGCGATCCCCCTGCGACGTACCTGACCCATCTGCACCATCTGACAAAACGAATTGGCCTAGCTTCGCGTGGACAGCGACAGCGTGAGCGCCGCCATTGGCTGCGCTGGCTCAATGGGACAATGACTTGCGGGACAGCGACAGTAGGACGAGGACTGGGGCCTCGGGCTCAAAAGGACATGCGCGTGGGAACGAGGGGCAGGACAAGGGCGCGAGGAGGGGCCGAACGCGCTGCGCGGCGGCAGCGGAGAAACGGTGGGACGAGGAAGAGGACGACGAGGACCGGGGCGGGGCGAGAACGAATCCCACCAGCCCTCTGGGCTTAGGTGGTTTAGAAAGTTTGTCCTTCCCCTCATTCTTCCCCTGCGGGGAGGGGTTAACCCTTCCCCCCAACCCTCTCCCCTGGACCTGGACGGGGCGTTTCGCGAGCGGTTAGAGGGTACGCTTTCGCCCAAAATGGCTCCAAGAGCGCTTCGGAAAGCCTAAGATGACCTCCAAGATTGAACAAGATAGCCTAAGATACCTCAAGATGGCTCCGAAGATGCTCCAAGAGGCTCCAAGACCGTCCCAAGACGGCTCCAAGAGTCCAAATAGCTTTCCAAAAAGGCCTCCAAGAGGCACACATCGTTTGAAAACCTAGGGACAACCAATGATTTTTGCTGTCTCGCCGTTTCGCTTCCGATGGCCATCCGAGGCCTCAAGATGGCTCCAAAATGGCTTAAGAAAGCCCCAAGAGGGGCCCAAGAGAGCCCCAAGACAGCCCCAAGAGCGCAGAAGAGCGCTCCAAGAGCGCTCCAATAGTGGTCCAAGAGGCGATTTTAGAGGCTCCCGAGGGGCGGTGCTAATTAACCCCCCTCCCTTTTTTGATCGATCTCCTCCAAAATGACCCCAAGAGCGCCCCCAAGGCTCCCAAGAGGGCTCCAAAAAGGCCCCAAGGGGCGCCCAAGAGGCCCCAAGAAGCTCCCAAAAGGCCCAAAAGGCCCCCAAGAGGCCCCCAAAATACCCCCAAGATGCCCCAAGAGGCTCCCCGAAGCATCCAAAACGCTCCAAAAGGCCTCTAGGACCGCCAAGACGCTCCCAAAACGACATAACAGGCCTTCAGGACACTCCCAAGAGACATTCGAAAATATTCCGAGAGGCATCCAATAGGCCTCTGGCCATTCTGATCACCCTTTTCCTCCCCCTCCTCCTCCTCGTCTGGGCGAATTGCGAAACCGTCGCCAGTTTCGATGGTTGTGGCGGGGGGGCAGCATAGTGGGTACCAGGCGCCGATTCATATGAAACCTCGCCAGGCCTGGGGGGGCTGCGAACTTCGAAACGGCAGTCACTCCCGAGGGCTGATAAAACGGGGGCAACATACTAGGCACCAGGCGCAGATTCAGACTATATTCGACCTCTCTATCTCCAGGGGGCGGCTGGACGAGGAACGGTGGTGGGGCACCGTGGCTCGGTGGATGATGATGCGCGCGACGTGGGGCGCCTGTCGCTTGGGCTGAGCCGACTCGTCCTCGCCCCCGTTGCCGGTTGGCATGGCCGTAAAGCTGGGCAGCATGCGCGGGATGCTACCCATGCGCGCGGGCATGCGCATACGCCTGCTGAAGCACCTGGACCTCGACAGAGGGGCTCGTCGAAGACGCCGAGGGCGAGGTCGCCCACGCGGTCGTTCAATCGAATGATGAGGGCGAGGTGGAGGAGGCAGCGAAAGTGCGAACACCATGTGTCGTACCTGCAGTACCTGCCATACGGCGCGTGGGTGCGCAAAAACAAATACAAGGCGGGCCCTTACGGCAGGAAGCTGGTGGAGCTCGATCCCAAATTCTACGCCGCAGACGGGGCGGGCCTTGTGACGAACCCCTGCATTGATTTCGTTGCCCGCGGGCCGCCCGCGGGAGAGTAGCTCCCGAACTGAAGCGTATAGGAAAGAGGCGGCGAAACTGTCGTGTGAACTGGGCCTCGCTCGTTTCTTGCACTCGCTATGAAGCTCTGGTTTTGTGGAGCGCCAGAGCGACGTTGCGCGGGCAGCGCTGCGTGCCCAGCGCTCCATTGGGCAGAACCCGAAACAAAATTCTAGACGCTACGCGTATCACCGCCAGCCCATCCACAAACGATGCGTAAGGGAGCTGACGGAAGAAAGGGAAGAAAGAAACACATAGTGAAACCGAGCTGCCGACAACGGTGAATTGGGATATTTTTTGTGGTGGAGGTTGCATGTGTTGCTGCTGGTGCTCTTGCTCCTGCTGGTGTTGCTTCTGCTGTTGTTGCTGGTGTTGCTGGTTCTCGACCAGCGAATGCCCAGGCGAATGGAGGTGACCAGGGACGCGGGGAGCACGCAGACTAACCAAAGGCTGGGGAACCTGTCTTACCCGAGACGGCGAGGATGGAGGAGGAATCGGAGGAGGATGAGGAGGAGAAATTGAAGGAGGAGGAAGGGGAGCGAGAGGGTGGAGGAGGGAGACAGAGGAGGAATAGGCGGATGAGGAGGAGGAACAAGAGGAGGAGAAGGAGGAGGAGGAGGAGGAGGAGGAGGAGGAGGAGGAGGAGGAGGAGGTGGGCTGGCGAGGTTTAGTTTGGGTCCGCGCCTGGTACCCACTATGCTGGGCCCTCCAGCAACCCTCGAAAGTGGCGAGGGTTTCGCAGTTTGCAGCCCCCCCAGGGCTGGCGAGGCCCCCCTGCGACCCTCGAGAGTGGCGACTGTTTCGCAGCTCGCAACCCCCAAGGACGACGAGGTTTAATCTGGATCTGCGCCTGGTACCCGCTATATGCAGGCCCCGTCAGCAACTCTCGAAAGCGGCGACAGAGTTGCTGTCCGCATCCCCCAAAGCTGACGAGGTCGAATCTGAACCTGCGCCGGGCCCCCGCAGCAGTCCTCGTTTTTGTTTGGTCGGCGGGTCGGGAGCGGGCCCCTTCTGGTTAAGTGCTAGGCGGGGCGCGCGAAGCACCAATCGGGGAGACAGGGCGCGGGCGGGCGGGGCCTCAGGCGGCCGGAGGGCGCGGAGTGCAGGCGGCGCCGAAGATCTCGCACAGGAAAAAGTACGCCGTGGACAGGAGCCGGGGGCGAAGTCCCAGAGGGAAAGCGACTTGGCATTGCCAACGGCGCGCCAGGAACACCATCCTCGGGTGCTGCGCGGGGAGGGCCGTGACCATGTCAACGTCCGTGAGGTAGAGGAAGAACCTGTAGGCGAAGTGCGCAAGGTGCCACCGACTGGTAAGGAGAGGACCAGGAGATGAGGATGACCACGAAGTCGATGTGCAACGTTGTGCCGCCGGGTGGTCAGTAGCGGCCTGGGGTGGTAGTCCAATCCACGTCCAGGTAGCAGCCACGAGGTTCGGCATGAAAGCCGACTGTGTCCGCCTGCCGTGGGCCAGGCCTGAGCCGCGCTGCCCAGGGTGAGCGGGGCCGCCGAGGCGGCAAGGTGCAGTGCCAGCACCGGGCCGGAGCCGCGCTGTGCTGGGCGCTGCCGCCATGGGAGGGGGGGAAAGCGAGCGAGGAGGGAAAAAACGGACAGGGAGGAGAGAGGCCAGCGTCCCAGGCCAGCCAGAGTCCCGCCAGCGTGCACCGAGGTGCCCGCGTGGGGACACGCCCCAATGCGCACAGGTAAGACCCGAGGCCCCAGCGCGGGCGTGTCATGCACGTCGCTGTCGTACCAATGCGTCGCAGGTGAGATCAGGGGGGGGCACAGAGTCCCAGATCCTTGAATCATGTCCAGCCGATGGGCACAGGGGGGACACAGAGTCCCAGATCCTCGAATCACGCTTAGCCGATGGGAACAGGTAGGACACAGAGTCCCAGATCCTTTGGAGACAGCCAATGGGCACAGGGGGGGCACAGAGTCCCAGGTCAGGGAATCTCAATCACCCGATGCATACAGGTAGGACACAAACTCCCACAGATTCTTGGAAACGTGGGAGGAGGAGAGGAGGATAAACATAATCTTTTGGCGCTCCGCGCTGACATTTTGGAGGCCTGACGCGGATCCAAAAAATCCGCGCGGAACACCAACAGTGTATGTTCATGGCGTTTGTTCTTCTTCGAACCTTCCTCCCCCTCTCCTTCCGCTTTTCCCTCCTCCTTCTCCCTCCCTCCTTTCAGGCTGGAGTATCGGCAAAATGTCTCAGAAAAGACGTGGCCGTGCGAGGGGGGCCCACCGCTCCCCCACCTCTCAGATGAGCGCTTCCTTGTGGGCGCCGAACTCGTCCTTCTCCCTCTCTCCATCCCTCCTCCTCTTCCTTCCTCCTCCCTCCTCCCTCCGTCCTCCCCCCGCTTCCCCCCGTCCTCCTCCTCCACCTTCCTCCTTCCCTGCGGTGCCCCCCCGGGCAGACAGGGTGCTCGAGCTCCGCTTCGGCCCCCGCCCCCGGGGTCCTCCAGCAGGAGGACGTGGTTCTCGGGCAGGCTCAGGCTCGTCTCGAAGCGGGCGAGGAGGCCCATCACCTGCACGCCGCCCCCGTTTCGAGGAGAACAAGCGGGAGAAAAGGAGGAACAGGAAAAGGAGGAGGACCAATCGAAACCCAAGACTCGTCAACGGTGTTGGACTACACCCTCCACCCAAATTCCCTCCTCTGAGAGGCCCTACATGGGTTAATTTTCACTAAGGGAAGCGCCCCGCTCGGGGACAACCGGGTGCTAATCATGATTCAGGACTCCAACGCCACGAGTCAACCTGACTGTTGCGTCTTGGCTGTCTTGATCCGTGCCAGCACAGCATTTCGAGGACGCAACACCGCGAACCAACGTAACAATTGAACCCTCATAATCCTGAGTCCTTCCAAAGCGCCATGCCTGGTGCGTTGATCATGGGAATCCTTGGAACTCCTGCAACCTTGGGGGGACAAAAAACACGAATCTGCGCGGCGCTAAGGCGAGAACCACTTTTTGAAAAATAATCGCCCTAAACTTGTGACACTCTTACACATTCTAGAAACGAATGTGCGCGGCGCCAAGGCGCTCTCAATCAGTGAAACTCTTGCAAACATTTGAAACGAACGGTCCAAGACCCCCAGCAGAACAGATTCTGAGCTGGCCCAGTGCCGAGGACAAGAAACGCAGAAAGAGGGCTAGCGCCGCCGTCTGCCGAGGGGGAGAAACTAAGGGTGGAGGATGCAGGGTGGAGGGAGGGAAGACGAGGACAGCGGCGACGGAGAAGAGACGAGGAGGCAGGAGGAGGGGGGACGTCTACGACGACAGAACGACGACGACGAACCTGACGACGACCAGAGGCGCACCACGACGACGGCCACGAGACGGCGGCCACGAGACGGCGACTGGCGCCCGAGAGGCGCGGAGCCGCCGCCGCCTCGATGTCGTTCCAGACGGCCTGGTCGGCCCAGAGCAGTTCCTGGATGCCCGCGAACCAGGCCAGCGCGGCGCCCGGCTCCGCGGCGGAGGGGAAGCAGGCGAGGTGGAGCAGCCCGAGGCGGCCCTCGATGCCCTGGGCGACCTGCCACTCCTCGCGGGAGGAGGCGGGGTGCGTGCCTGCCCCCCTCCCTCCCGGTCTCCCTCCTGCTCGCCTCTCCCCTCAGTGGCTCCTCCTCCCTCGGTAGCTCCTCCTGCCCCCTCCCGCCTGCCTCCTCCCTCCTCCTCGAGCCTCGTCGTAGTCCTCCTCCTCCTCCTTCTCCTCCTGCTCCTCCTGCTCCTCCTCCTCGAGCCTCGTCGTAGTCCTCCTCCTCCTCCTCCTCCTCTCCTCCTCCTCCCTGCTCCTCCTACTCCTCCCTCCCTCCTCCTCCCTCCTCCTCCTCCTCCTCCTCCACCTCCTCCTCCTCCCTCCACCTGGTTCCTCCTCCTCCACCCTTCTCCTCCTCCTCCTCCTCCCTCCACCTGGTTTCTCCTCCCTCCACCCTTCTCCTCCTCCTCCTCGTCCTCCTCCTCCTCCTCCTCCCTCCTGCTCCCTCCTGCTCCTAGGGGAGGCCACGGCGACGACGGCAGCTAGTATTCGGTTGGCTCAGGATGCGTGCAAGGAGCTCCAGGAGCATCCAGCGGCCCCTGCTTACGGATCCCGTACGGAGCGATAAGATCATGGAAATCCTGGGAACGTTGGACCGCACCGTTATCGTGACTCCATGCTCCTCTGATGAACTACGGTAGGAGATCGACCACAAGAAACCTTCCACAAGAAACCCAACCCTGAGACCCCAGGGCGACCATGACTTCTGGTGTGGGAGCGTCACGCATTCCACAACAAAACCATCGAAACCAAAGAAACTGAGCAGGGACCGGCCGTCCGGGCATTTCTATAGGCGTACCACACATTGTTCTTAGAACCCAGAAATGACCGAACAACAAAACAGGTTCTTAGAACCCAAACCCAACATGTTAGAACAGAACAGACTCCGCCAGAAACAAAAAAACGCTCTAAGAGCGCTTCGTGCAGACCACAAATGGTTCTTAGAAGATTCGTTGGTGGGCCTGCCGGCGAGCCGGAACGCTGCGTCACTGCTCGAAGACGCCCCGGGCACCCCAGAGGCAAGCATTTGGACGCCCGAAATGGGTACGGAAGAAATGGGTACAATGCTCAACAGCAAATGTTGTCCCAAACCAACAGCGGCCGCTGTTGGGCAAGCGGCCCTCTGCCTCGAATGGACACAGGCCGCGGTGGCGTGGACAGCGAATCCGGTTCAGAGTGAACAGGAACTGCTGTTGGGCATCGTACCCTTTCTTTCCGTGCCCATCTCGGGCGTCCAGAGCCCAGGGCACCCCGGAGTCGGGGATGGACAGACCTCCCTTTAGTAAAACGTGGTTTAGTGAAAACGGCCTGAGGCCCAAACCTGGCGGGCGCAGGCCTGGAAAAGAACGGCCACGGCGCCCTCTCGAGAACCGAAAACGGACAATTCACCAATCGACGTGTCACTGTTGGGGGTTCTGTCCACCCCCGACGGAGGCAAGCAGGGTGCTCCTTGGCCCGAGCCTCCCACTGCCGGCCACCCCGCTCGGCGCACCGCGCCCCGCGAGGACGCGGCGCGCGGCCGCCTCCGCGCCCTCGCGGGGCGGGCCGGGAGAGGGCCAGCTCTCCGGCCCGAGCCCTGGACGCCCGAAATGTTAGATGCTCATTCTGGGGACCTTCCTGCAGTCACTCGCTCCACTCGTGCGTCGAAGCTGCGTCGAACCTGAGTCGAACTTGAGCCGAACTTGAGTCGAACCTGCGTCGAGCAGATCCATTGGGTGGCCCCCAGGAAGGTCCCCAAAACGAGCATCGAAGAAATGGGTACGGAGAGAATGGGCACAGTGCCCAACAGCAAAGGTTGTGCCAAGCCAGCAGCGGCCGCTGTTGGGCGGGCGGCATCCTGTCTCGAATGGACACAGGCCGCGGCGGCGTGGACAGCGAATCCGGTTCAGAGTGAACAGGAACTGCTGTTGGGCATTGTACCCTTTCTTTCCGCACCCATTTCGGGCGTCCAGAGATGTTGAGCAGGGACCGACCGTCCCGGCATTCCTACAGTGGAGGCCACTCCACAAGAAACCTACCACAAGAAACCCAACCCTGAGACCCCAAGACGTCTATCGATCTTTGGTGTGGGAAGGTCACGCTTTCCACAGCAAAACCAGCGAAGCCCAAGAAACCCAGGGCACCCTGGAGGCAAACAGGGTGCTTCTTGACATGGGTCTCCACTGTATCGGCCTACCACGAAATTTTCTCAGAACCCCCAAAGCTCCAATAACAAAAACGGTGTTCTCTTAAAGCATAAGCCACATGTTTTAGAACAAGGCGGTCTCAGCCAGAAAAGCTCCAAGAACACTGCGTGCAAACCACAACAGGTTCTTCGAACATTCTTTGGTGGCCCTGTAGGCAAGCCAGGACGCATCGCCACTGCTTGTCGATGATCTTGGCGCCCCTGGGGGGGACCTCGGGCGACGGCGACGGCTGCGACGGCGACGCCTTCTTTCCTCGGAGACCTCTTGGCCTTTCTCGAGGCCCTCGCCGCCACGGCTGGGCGCAGCTCGAAGGACCGGCCAGGATCAGGTCGGGCATGTCCTCTCCTACAGATGGAATTTGGCAGAACAATGTTGTTTTTTAAAGCCAGACATATTCAAAAATGGTTAGAAATAGATGGAATATCGCCGCCAGACTATCTTTCTTATCACTCTCGAATATTCCTCCTGCAGAGGAGGCCAGGATGAGAATCGGGCGACGGCCACAGCGACGGCGGAGACGGCGACGCCTTCCCTTCGGAGGCCTCCTTGCGCGCTCCTCGAGGCCCCCTCGCCGCCACGGCATGGTCGCAGCCCGAACGGCCCCGACGGGCACGAGATCAGTCGCGGGGACCGCTGCGGAGCGGAGGCTGCGTGAGAGGAGCTCCCTCGAGCTCTCCCTTCCGCGCTCCGCGCAGGAGCGCAGAAGCAACCACGCCAGAAGACGTGGGCGTTGGACGGCCCCGGGCTCCTCCGGCTCCTCCACGGCCGGGACGATGGCGTCCAGCGCCCTCTTGAAGTAGCGAGACTCGACGGTGGAGACCCACCGCCACGCCAGCTCGCGAGCCTCATCGTCGTCCTCTCCTGCTCCTGCTCACTCTCGGCATGCTCCTCCCCCCGCCGGCCCCTCCCTCCCTCCCGCCGTGTTCCCCCCCTCCCTCCCTCCCTCCTTCCCCTCGCTCCTCCTCCTGCCTCGCCCTCCCCTCATCATGTTTGCAGGAGCGCGTGTCAGAGGCGCTGGCCTTGGGAACGTCTGGCGCCGTCGGGGACAGAGTCACTTCGACTCCCCGCCCCCCTCCCTCCCCTTCCACACCCCCCCCCACCCTTCCTCCGCCAGAGCCAGCGCGGGCGCCAGCGTCGTCGTCGTAGCCATCGTCGTCGTGGCCGTCCTCGTCGTCGTCGTAGCCATCGTCGTCGTCGTCGTCGTCATCGTCGTCGACGTCGCCGTCGTCGTCGTCGTCGCCGTCGTCGTCATGCTCGACGTCGCCGTCGTCGCCGTCGTCGTCGTCGTCGTCTTCGTCGTCGTCGTCGCCGTCGTCGTCGTCGTCGACGTCGTCGGCGTCGTCACTGTCGCCGTCTTCGCCGTGGTCGCCGTCGTCATCGTCGTCGCCGTTGTCGTCGCCGTCGTCACCGTCGTCGTCGTAGTCGACATCGACGTCGTCAAAGTCGTCGCCCTCGCCGCAGTCGTCGCCGTTGCCGTCGTCGTCGTCGTCGCCGTCGTCATGGCCGTCGTCGTCGTCGTCGTCGTCGTCGTCGTCGTCGTCGTCGTCGTCGTGCTCGTTGTCACCGTCATCGTCGTTGTCGGTGTCGGGAGCATCGTCGTCGTCGCCAACGTCGTCCACGTCGTCGTCGTCGTCGTCGTCATCGGTCTCGTCGTCGTCGTTGTCTTCGTCGTCGTCCTCGTCGTCGTTGTCGTCGCCGTCGTCGTCATCGTCGTCGTCGTCGCCGTCGTCGTCGTCGTCGTCATCACCGTCGCCGTCGCCGTCGTCGTCTTCGCCGTCGTCGTCGCCGTAGTCGCCGTCGTCGCCGTCGTCGTCGCCGTCGTCGACGTCGTCGTCGTCGTCGCCGTCGTCGTCGGCGGTTTTCGTCGTCGTCGTCGTTGTCGTGCTTGTCGGCGTCGTCGTCGCCGTCGTCGTCGACGCCGTCGTCCTCGTACTCGTCGACGTCGTCATCGCCGTCGGTCGTCATCGTTGTGCTCGTCGTCGTCACCGTCGTCGCCGTCGTCGCCGTCGTCGCCGTCGTCGTTTTGTCGTCGTCGTCGCGGACACCGTCGCCACCGTCGTCGTCGCCGACGTCGTCGTCGTCTTCGTCGCCGTCACCGTCGTCGTGGTCGACTTCGTCGTCGTCGTCGTCGTGGTCGTCATCGTCGCCCACGCCGCAGTCGTGGCCGTTGCCGTTGCCGTCGTCGTCGTCGTCGTCGTCGTCGTCGTCGCAGTCGTCATGACCGTCGTCGTCGTCGTCGTTATCGTCGTGCTCGTTGTCACCGTCATCGTCGTCGTCGTCGTCGTTGCCGCGAGCATCGTCGTCGTCGTCGTCGTGCTCGTCGTCGCCGTCGTCGCCGTTGTCGACGTCGTCATCGTCGTCGTTGTCGTCGTCGTCGTCGTCGACGTGCTCGTAGTCGTCGTCGTCTTCGTCGTCGTCGGTGTTCGTCGTCGCGGTCGTCGTTATCGACGTCGTCGTCGTCGTGCTCGTCGTCGTCGTCGTCGCCGTCGTCGTCGCCGTCGTTGTCGTTGCCGTTGTGATCGTCGCTGTCGACGTCGTCGTCGTCGTGCCCGTCGTTGTCTTCGTCGTCGTCGTCGACGTGCTCGTCGTCGTCGTCGCCTTTGTCGTCGTCGTCGTCGCCGTCGTCGTCGTGCTCGTCGTCGTCGTCTCCGTCGTCGTCGTCGCAATCGTCGTCGTCGTGCTCGTCGTCGTCGTGGTCGCCGTCGTCGTTCTTGTCGTCGTCATCGTCGTCGTCCTCGTCGTCGCTGTTGTCGTCGTCGTCACCGTTGCAATCGTTGTCGCCGTCGTCCTCGCAGTCGTCATGGCCGTCGTCGTCGTCGTCGTCGTCGTCGTCGTCGTCGTGCTCGTTGTCGCCGTCAGCGTCGTCGTCGTCGTGAGCACCGTCGTCGTCGCCGATGTCCTCAACGTCGTCGTCGTCGTCGCCACCGTCGTCGTCGTCGTCGTGGTCGCCGTCGTGCTCGTTCGTCGTCGCCGTCGTCGTCTTCGTCGTCGTCGTCGCCGTCGTCGGCGTGCTCGTCGTCGTCGTCGCCGTCGTCGTCGTAGTTGTCGTCGTCGTCGTCACCCTCGTCGTCGTTGTTGTCGTCGTCGTCGTCGTTGCCGTCGTCGTCGTCGTCGTCGTCGTCGATGTCGCCGTCTTCGTCGTCGTCGCCGTCGTCGTCTTTGGCGTCGTCGTCGTCGGTTTTCGTCGCCGACGTCGTCGTCGTCGTTGTGTTCGTCGTCGTCGTATTCGTCGTCATCATCGTCGCCGTCGTCGTTGTCGTGCTCGTCGCCGTCGTCGTCGTCGTCGTCGTCGTCGTCGTCGTCGCCCTCGTCGTCGCCGTCGTTGCCGTTGCCGTCGTCGTCGTCGTCGTCGCCGTCGTCGCAGTCGTCGCCGTTGTCGTCGTCGTCGTCGGCGTGCTCGTCGTCGTCGTCGTCGGTTTTCGTTGCCGTCGTCGTCGGCGTCGTCGTTGTCGTCGTCGTCGTAGACGTTCATGTCGTCGTTGTCGTCGTCGTCGTAGACGTTCATGTCGTCGTCGTCGTCGTCGTCGTTGTCTAGGTCGCCGTGGTCGTCGTCGTCGCCGTCGTCGTGGTGCTCGTCGTCGTCGTCGTCTCCGTCGTCGTCGTTGCCAACGTCGTCGTCGTGCTCGTGGTCGTCGTGGTCGCCGTCGTCGTTCTTGTCGTCGTCGTCATCCTCGTCGTCGTCGTCGCCAACGTCGTCGTCGTGCTCGTCGTCGTCGTGGTCACCGTCGTCGTTCTTGTCGTCGTCGTCTCCGTCGTCGTCGTCGCCAACGTCGTCG
The DNA here is from genome assembly GCA_963575745.1 of Prorocentrum cordatum. Taxonomy (NCBI): domain Eukaryota; class Dinophyceae; order Prorocentrales; family Prorocentraceae; genus Prorocentrum; species Prorocentrum cordatum. Next base: position 77,269 of record CAUYUJ010015824.1, on the reverse strand, counting down.
TCGTGCTCGTCGTCGTCGTCGTCGCCGTCGTCGTTCTTGTCGTCGTCGCCGTCGTCCTCGTCGTCGCTGTTGTCGCCGTCGCCGTCGTCCTCGTCGTCGTCGTCGTCGTCGTAGTCGTCGTTGTCGACGTCGTCGTCGTCGTTGCCGTCGTGGTCGTCGACGTGCTCGTCGTCATTGTCGTCGGGTTTCGTCGCTGTCGTCGTCGTCGTCGTTGTCGTCGTTGTCGTCGTCGTCATCGTGCTCGTAGTCGTCGTCGTCGGTTTTCTTCGTCGTCGTCGTCGCCATTGTCGTCGTCGACGTGCTCGTCGTCGCTGTTGTCGCCGTCGTCGTCGTCGTCGCCCTCGTCGTCGTCGTCGTCGTTGTCGACGTGGTCGTCGTTGTCGTCGTCGTCGTCGACGTGCTCGTCGTCGTCGTCGTCGGTTTTCGTTGCCGTCGTCGTCGTCGTCGTCGTTGTCGTCGTCGTCGTGCTCGTCGTCGTCGTCGTGGTCGTCGGTTTTCTTCGTCGTCGTCGTCGTTCTTGTCGTCGTCGTCGTCGTCGCCGTCGTCGTCGACGTGCTCGTAGTCGTCGTCGTCTTCGTCGTCGTCGGTGTTCGTCGTCGCGGTCGTCGTTATCGACGTCGTCGTCGTCGTGCTCGTCGTCGTCGTCGTCGCCGTCGTCGTCGCCGTCGTTGTCGTTGCCGTTGTGATCGTCGCTGTCGACGTCGTCGTCGTCGTGCCCGTCGTTGTCTTCGTCGTCGTCGTCGACGTGTCGTCGTCGTCGTCGTCGTCGTCGTGTCGCCGTCGTCGTCGTGCTCGTCGTCGTCGTCTCCGTCGTCGTCGTCGCAATCGTCGTCGTCGTGTCGTCGCCGTCGTCGTTCTTGTCGTCGTCATCGTCGTCGTCCTCGTCGTCGCTGTTGTCGTCGTCGTCACCGTTGCAATCGTTGTCGCCGTCGTCCTCGCAGTCGTCCGTCGCGTCGTCGTCGTCGTCGTCGTCGTGTCCGTCGTCGCCGTCGTCGTCTACGTCGTCGTCGTCGTCGCCACCGTCGTCGTCGTCGTCGTGGTCGCCGTCGTGCTCGTTCGTCGTCGCCGTCGTCGTCTTCGTCGTCGTCGTCGCCGTCGTCGGCGTGCTCGTCGTCGTCGTCGCCGTCGTCGTCGTAGTTGTCGTCGTCGTCGTCACCCTCGTCGTCGTTGTTGTCGTCGTCGTCGTCGTTGCCGTCGTCGTCGTCGTCGTCGTCGTCGATGTCGCCGTCTTCGTCGTCGTCGCCGTCGTCGTCTTTGGCGTCGTCGTCGTCGGTTTTCGTCGCCGACGTCGTCGTCGTTGTCGTCGACGTCGTCGTCGTCGTCGTCGTCGTCGTCGACATCGTCGTCGTCGACGTCGTCGTCGTCCTTGTCGTCGTCGTCGCCGCCGCCATCGTCGACGTCGTCGTCGTCGTCGTGCTCGTCGTCGTCGTCGCTTTCGTCGTCGTCGTGGTCGCCGTCGTCGTCGTCGTCGTCGTCGTTGTTGTCGCCGTCGTCGCCGTTGTTGTCGCCGTCGTCGTCGCCGTCGTCGTCGCCGTCGTCGTCGCCATCGTCGTCGTCGTCGTCGTCTACGATGTCGTTGTAGTCGTTGTCGACGTCGTCGTCGTCGTTGTCGTCGTCGTCGACGACGTGCTCGTCGTCGTCGTCGTCGTCGTCGTCGTCGTCGTCTTCGTCGTCGTCGTCGATTTTCGTCGCCGTCGTCGTCGTCGTCGTCGTGGTTGTCGACGTCTTCGTCGTCGTCGCCGTCGTGCTCGTCGTCGTCGTCGACGGTGTTCATCGTCGTCGTTGTCGTGCTTGGTGTCGTCGTCGTCGCCGTCGTTGGCGTCGTCGCCGCTCCCCGCCGCCGCCGGCCGCCGCCAGCGCCGACGCTTGCCCAGAGGGGGGGTGTTCGAATCCCCCCAACTACTTACCCACCCCTCTGGGGGGGGTACAACTCTTCCCCCCGCTGAATCCAAGGGGGTGGGGACTGGTTGTGGCGCCCCCGCCCCTCAAGCGCCTACAGAATGCGCTCTCTCTCTCTCTCTCATGTCTATTGCTCCCTTCCTCCCTCTCTGCCTCGTTCTCCGCGCCCGCCTTCCCATTGTACACCGCCGCCCTCCCCCTCTTATTCGGCCTCCGTGTCCTCCGCCTCCTCCTCCTCCTCCCCCCACCCCTTCCCATTCCCAATTCCCTCTCTCGCTCCCACTCCTCCTCTCTGCGGCTGCTGCTGTCCCTCCTGCTCCACCTCCTAGTCCTCCTCCCTCCTCCTTCTCCTTCTCCTCCTCCTTCTCCTTCTGCTCCTCCTCCTCATCCTCCTCCTCCGGAGGCGGAGGAGAGGGCGGAGGATGAGGGCGAGACGCGCGAGGCGGACGAGGGGACCCCATCCTTGAAGCGCCGACCCCCGGCAGCCGCTCCCCCCCCGACAGCCGGCGTGGGCCTTGGGCGTCGCTTTGCGGGGGGGGGCGGTGCATGAGGGGGGGGGAGAGGAAGGTGCACGTCTCGGCACCCCTCTTGGGCCCTGCGAGGCCCATGTAGGGACCCGAAATGGCCCCTTTCCCGCAGCCCTCGCTGCCCGCCCACTTATCGCCCCCCATCTACGGCAAGTTCGACCCCGGGCGTTGGTTCCTGACACCGCGGGGATTGTTCAACCTTGGACGATCAGACGTGTCCGAGACCCGGACATGTGGCGTCCTGATTTGTAACTACGGGTCCCTGGAAGTCCCGACCCTTTCCCCAGGACCAGTTTTTCATCCCGAGTCGTCGCGTGACGCTCCCGAGGCCCAGCGAGGGCCCCCCGGGGCCGAAAATGGCCCAACCCCCCCCGCCCTGCACTGTGTACGACGCGATCGTGTCTGGGGACGTCAAGTCCGTTTAATGGGGGGAGAACAACACCTACCTCGCTTTTGACCACCATCGCTTCCAAGAGATACCAAACGATGCCAAACTACGGCCTGTACTGGTCAGGCCGCTTGACGAGGAGGCGCGTGGTATGACTTGGTTTTTCCTGGAAGCGAAAGCGGGGTAGGTAATTCACGTTCTGATCCAACATCGCCCGATTCTCGGGTCGGGCAAAAGGGGGGGATAGCAAAGGGGGGGTTTGAGAATCAGCTCCTGTAGCTGATTTTCCCGGCGCCTCCCGGCGCCGAAGGCGACCATGTATCTAGGAATGGGCCCCTCGGTAAAGCCGAAACCAGCTGCATGCAGCAAATTCTAGACGCTTCGCGTATCCCCACCAACACCCCTGCACGGCGGCACATCACGTCGTTGATCTCCCGCGTGCAGACGCATCCCTCCGCAGTTGCTCTGAGGATGGCTTCGGTTGTCTATGACTTCTGGCGTACCCTGTCAGCCGCCGGATGCGTTTTCTGAAGCTGCGACGGTTCGCTGGCGCTGTCAGAAATTCCCCTCCCTGCTGGACGACGTCAGTTCTACGCCTTCGGTCCGCTCATACCCGACAGACACCCTGGGCACCCTGACACCTCTCTTGCACGGAGACTGATTCCCATCACCATGCGATTGTCGGACCGGCACGATCCATGACTGGGGATGTGCGGCGCGCCATTTTGGCAGCGTCCGCCCTGCTTCCTGGGTGGCTGACCCCTCCGACTCCCTGGGCTGCAGCTTGCACTGCCGCCTAATCCGCGGCCCCCGCGCGCGCCCGACCGTGACCCGCCGCCGCCGGCGCTTCCGCCTGCGGCTGTCAAAAAAAAAAAGTATCCCCACCAGCCCGTCCAGAAACGACGCCCAGGCGAGTAGAGGGTCGTCCTGAGGGGCTTTTCGGCGTCTTGGGTGCCTCGGGGGGGCCTCTGTGGGCCGTTCGGGATCCTCTTTGGGGCCTCCTGGGGGCCTCTTGGGGCCTCTTGGGGCCATCTTGGGGCCTTTGGGGGCCTCCTGGGCGCTTCTTGGGGCCGGCTGGGCGCTTCTTGGGTGCCTCTGGGGGGTCTCTTGGGGCATCTTGGGGGTCTCTTGGGGGCCTCCTGGGGGCCTCTTGGGGGGCCTCGGAGCCATCTTGGAGGAGATCGATCAACGAAGGGGGGTTCCCTTATCACAGTCCCCCCCTCAGGAGCCACGATCCTCGTGAGGGGTGTCGAATTTTAGCCCTCCCAGGGGTCGATCTTGGGCGCTCCAACGCGCCGCGGAACCCCCTGTCCAGGTCAGTGGGGAGGGGGTAGGGGGAGGGGTAAACCCCTCCCCGAAGGGGAAGAAGGAGGGGTAGAGGAGGAAACGCTCTAAACCACCGACGCCCAGAGGGCTGGTGGGATTTCGTACCCCCCCCTTTCCCAATCCCCCCCTTTCGCCCGGCCCGAGATTCTGGGCCGCCGGCGGCGTTCAGTGCGGAACGCCAGCGGCGAGGTCGCAGCCGGCCGACACGGCGCGAACCTGCCCATATATGCGACGCCCGAGGCCCGGGCCCCGCGCCGCCCCCCGGCGGCAGCTGCCCCCCGGCCGGGCGGGCGGCGATGCGGCTCGGCGGTGATTGAAGGGGCCCCAGAACACACAAATAAATACACAAATAAAAATACTCCCCATATTTTCCCATATTTTCTGGGTGTCTGTCTTCCCCCCCACTTCCCATAGTTTCCCATATTTTCTGGGAAATCGACGATTAATTGTGTCTGTGTGTTTCTTTTCCTCCTGAGTGATGCCGGAAAGCGCACCGCGGGAAAGCACGAGCCACGCCTTCCTGCCAGGGCAGGACCTGAGCGGTGTCTTTCGCTTGCGTGCCGTTGTCGTTCTGCCTCGCTTGGTCTTCCGCCCGCCCCCACCGCAGCACGGAGTCGAAACGGAAGCGGGCCACGAGATCGCCCAAACACCGTTCAGGTCCAGCCCTGCTTCCTGCACCCCCCCTCTGCGAAAACGGATCGAGCGAGCACGCCGCAGCGACTCGCAGGAGAGCGGGCGCCACGCGCTCCCACAATATACCGAAGCTCACGTCGCCGTGACCGGCATCGCCGGCGGCCCGTCTGCGGCGCTGCGCCCCCCCGACAGCCCGGCGCGGGCCTTCTGCACGGTGAGGCCGCCCGCCAGCCACTCCTCGGCCCAGAGCGGCTCCGCGCTGCACGCGCGGCACCTCCCCCCGAAGCGGACGTGTTACGTTTATCTACTTTTTCGGGGTGGGGGGGGGCTCGTCGTCGGGTCGGAGAAGGGGGGGAGGGAGGAGGAGGAGGAGGAGGAGGGAGGAGGGAGGAGGGAGGAGGGAGGAGGGAGGAGGGAGGAGGAGGGAGGAGGAGGAGGAGGAGGAGAGGAGGAGGAGGAGGAGGAGGAGGAGGAGGAGGAGGAGGGAGGAGGAGGGAGGAAGGAGGAGGGAGGGAGGAGGAGGGAGGAAGGAGGGAGGGAGGGCGGCGAGGACGAGGATGCGGAGGGCGACGAGGTAGGAGAGTGGGGAGGAGGAGGACGAAGAGGACGATGAGTGGAACAGAGGGGGATAAGGGAGGGCGAGGGTCGCCCGCGCGGCGCCTCTCGCCGAAGCTCCAGAGCGCGGCCGCGACGACCTCGGGGTCCTGGCGCAGCGACGGGTCCACCCACTCCATGGCGTGGTAGTCCTTGCCGCTTGGCCGTCGTCCGTCCCGTCCCTCGTCGTCGACCTCGACCTCGCCGTTGTCGTCCTCGTCCTTCTCCACCGCGTCCTCCTCCCCCAAGGCCCTCCTCATGTTTCTGATGGGAGGTGTCTTGTATCCAGATGGTACTTTTGCTTGTGACTGCCACTGCACAGCAGTTGCACGGATGAGGGGCAGCTCCTAAAAGCCAAGGGGCTCATTTCTGCTGGACAATTCCTTGAGTGGTATGATATTCGCCAGCCCAACGGGCCAGGCGTGGTAAGACATGCGTTAACAAATCCCTCCAGCCCTCTGGTCGTAGGTGGTTTAACGAACTTTGTCTTCTCTTTGCAAAGCCATCGGGGATCTCCTGACCCGGGTCAATCCAGACCCGGGTCAGCAAGAAACCAAAAACTGCAATGCAGGACAAAAAAATGCAACGCAGGTCTTCGCAAACCCGGGTCAGCCAACAGGCGCGGCCGCCTCGCGGCCACGAGCGGCTCGCTAACCCGGGTCAGTCAGAAGGGGGCCTTCGCAGGATCCTGCAGGGTCTGGTGCCCTGGCTGACCCCCGTTTGCATTGACCCCCGTCTCAAGGCTCCCGAAGCCATCCTTCCCCTGCTCGGCCGGCAGCCAATTCGGAACAATGCCGCCCCCATGATCAATCCCCCAATCCCTGTCAAGAAACAGTACAAGCACACTCTGCCTTCACATTTGGAGCATGCGCGGCCGCCCCGCGACCCCTTTGTATTTCTATGTTACAAGGACGGCGGGTGTGCCAGCAGATCCCACCTGCCTTCTGGGCGCAGGTGGTCGACCGAATGCTTGGACCAATCAATGGCTACTGCCTGCTCGCCTTTCGTTTCCTATGGGCTTTCGAAGCCTCCAAATGGCTCCACAATTGGCCAAGAAAACTCCAAGCTGGGCTCAGGAGGCTTCCAAACCGGCCCCAAGAACGTCCTAGGCGCGCGGTGGCCGGCAGCCATCAGCACTCGCGGGGCGTGCGCAATTGTTGTCGTAGCAACAGTTGCGGCGCACGCAGTTGGAGCCCCCATTGGCGCGGCTGGAGCACGTGGCAGACTGGGCGCACGTGGAGCACGTGCCGCACATGGCGCGCCCGGCACGCTTGGGCCTCCAAGGTGGCTGGTGCATCTGGAACCCGTGGCTTCTGCGGCGTGATTATGCGATATGCTGACGCCCCGGTGTTACTTCTGTGCTGGGAAGGCGGGTGGGAATGAGCAAGACGACTTGCGGGCGGGTGGGTTGCTTGATCA
>CAUYUJ010015824.1:47983-62983 GCA_963575745.1 Prorocentrum cordatum | reverse complement strand
CCCCCAAGACGGCCCCAAGAAGGCCCCAAGATGGGCCAAGAGGCCTCCAAGACGCCCAAGATAGCATCTAAGACGGCCCTGGAGCACCCCAAGAATGCCCCAAGTCGGCCCAGAGAGGCCTCCCAATCGGCTTCCGACGGCGTCAACGGCTTCCGACGGCATCAGACGGGCCAGGAGCCCACCAAGACGGCCGAACATGGCCCTAAGATGGCCCAAGATGGCCCAAGAGGCCTCCAAGAGGGCCTCCAGAAGGCCCGAAAATGCCAACATCATTGATTTCCCATGAGTTTTTGAAGGATGTTGGCATTTGCTTCTTCTCGGCCTTCCGACGGCCCGAGTGCCCCCAAAGATCGCCCAAGAGGCCCAAGACGGCCCAAAGAGGCTCCCAAGACGGCCCAAGAGGCCTCTAAGAAGAGGCGCCATGAAATCTGGGGAAATATCATGGCCCCCGCCATGATATCTCCCCCCCTAGCCATCACCCCCCCCTTTTCCGCCCCCGATTTCTGTGCAACGGCCTCACGGACTGAGGGCGGGCCGCCTTCAAAAAGGTGGCCCTCGCCGTCGCGCCGCGCCCAGTCGTCTTCTGCAGATTGCAGGGGTCCACGGGTGGAGGGCGGCTCCTTTTCGAAACGTGGCTCTCGCCAGAGCGCCGCGCACCTTCGGCGCATGACTTCACAACAGCTCCAGCGAGTCTCGTGATTACCGTCCTGGGATGTGTACGTTGACACGATGTCGGACTGTGGGAGCGCAACGTTATACGTGGTGTTGAACTCCCAGGAATGGTGCTCTGGCGCAATTCAGGATCGCCGAGACGCAACAGCGACGGTGATTGGCGGCGCCGACGTGCCAGCAATGGCGTTCTGGCACAGTCAAAGGTTTTCAAAAGGCTACCTTCCAACGGGGCACTTCGCTCAGTGTACATGAATCAGTGGAAGGGGCCATTCAAAAACACTTGGAGGAAGGGCTTGCTGCAATAGGTTGATGGGTCTTGGGTTTGCACTGGTCCTCCTCCTCCTCCTCCTCCTCCCCCCCTCTTCGTCCGCCTCCCTCCTCGTCCTCCCTCCTCGTCCTCCTCATCCTCCTCCCTCCTCGTCCTCCTCCCTCCTCGTCCTCCTCCTCCCTCCTCGTCGGCCCTCCTCGTCCGCCTCCCTCCTCGTCCCTCCTCGTCCCTCCTCGTCCCTCCTCGTCCTCCTCGTCCTCCTCGATCTCCTCCTCCTCCTCCGTCCCCCTCTTCCTCCTCCTCCTCCGCCTCCGCCTCCTCCTCCTCCTCCTGCGCCCCCCCTCCTCGTCCTCCTCGTCCGCCTTGCGCGCCTCGCCCCCTCCTCCTCGTCCTCCCCCCTCCTCCTCGTCCTCCTCGCCCTCGGGGAGGAGCCGCGGACCCCGACCGATCGGGCCCAGGCCCCCGCGAGGCCGCCGAAGGTGTCCGTCCCCCCCCCCCCCCCGGGGGGCGTCGGGAAACTCAGATGTGGATCCGAACTCTATGCACCGACGCTTTTTCCGGCCCTGCACCGAAACTCGCACAAGAAAGCGGATCCTGGTGTATACGGGATGCTGGCGTATACACGTTCGTCATTTCCCATGGAAAACGGGGGAAACAACTATACACCACACCACCCCGACGTCGTCCCTGACCCTCAAAAAGTCCAGGGATTGAAAAACAGCACGCCACTGGTAATGTGTATGTTCCAATTTCCGATCAGAGGAAGCTCGGCGGCGAGCCCAGGGGGGAAGAGTCGGAGGGGGCGGGCCTACTCTGAGGAGGCTCTCGGCAGGCCTCGGGCCAGCTCAGAAGAGTTGCCTGAGCCTCCTCCGAAGAGCGAGAGACGGCGCCTCGCAAGGCCGAGGGGACTTCTGCGAAGCCGCACCCCCTTGCCAGAAGGCCTGCCCCCTCTCACTTCCCCCTTGGGTCAGGTCGGGCGTATCCTCCCACGGGCGAATTTTGGACGAAACACTAAGCTAGCCACAGGATACCCAAAGATAGTCAAAGCATAATCGTGGAAGAATCGCTCCCACACCAGTTCTTGTACTATGTTTGAATCTTCCTCCTGTCGAGGGACACGCCCGACCTGACCCCTGGGGCTCGCCGCCGAGGCGCGCCGAAGCCGTCCGCCGTCCAGCTCCCTCGCGCCTCGACGCCCTCGCCAGTGGCGGGCAGGGGCGGTCCTGGCCGATCGCTGCGAGGACCACCTCTCGGTCGCCGCGGAGCTCCCAGCTCGCCCACCGCAGGGCCCAGCCCACCTGGCAGACCGCCTTCGGGGAGGAGGGGGGGAATCTTGCCCCGAGGAGGGGTGGGAGGAGGAGGAGGAGGAGGAGGAGGAGGAGGAGGAGGAGGAGGAGGAGGAGGAGGAGGGAGAGGAGGAGGAGGAGGAGGAGGAGGCGGAGGAGGAGGAGGAGGAGCAGGGGGAGGAGGAGGAGAGGAGGAGGAGGAGGAGGAGGAGGAGGAGGAGGAGGAGGACCTGGGGGAGGCCCAGAAGCCTCGAGCCTCGCCCACTCGAGGCCAGGTGGTGGGGCCAGAGGACAAACGCCCACGCAGGGCCCCCGGAGGAGGGGAATATCGGCCTCAAGCTGGGCCCGCTCCCCCACCCCACCTTGGGCTTGACCCCCCCTTGTACACCCTGCAAAATGCTCAAGAAATCATGGGTTAAGAAATTCATAGTCTCAGAACTTGAATAAAAAACCCAACGTTTCTATTAACATCTTAAGGTTTGCATTGAAACGTTAAGAATAATCGAGACTCTGGCCGAAAACTTAAGTTTTCTTAAGCATCGCCTAAGGTGTACATACCTTCGGCTCACGCCCGAACGCCTCAGAAGGACCAGCGGAGGATGAGGAGGGGGGGTCGGTCGGCACGTGGCTCCCAAGCCCAGGATATATAGCCAGAGGGGATCGGAGGGGATTGGCTGAGCCCCGTTGGCGCTGACCCTCGTTGAGTACAGTCGGGGCGTTGACCTCAGGGACCCTAAATAAGGAACGAGCCCCCTTTTTTCCATAAGTTAAACCTCCATTTCCGATCGAAAACAGAAGGACCACCTGGGGCAAGCTGTGAAACACTTAAGGGACGCGGAGCCCCTCCCCAACGAAAAGAGTTCCTTCTTCAGGGCCCCGACTGTACGCCCCCAGACCGCCTGCATCACCACGGCCCTGTCGCCCCTGGAGCTCAGCCCCGAAGCTGGGCTCGCTCCCAGGCAGCGTGCCCAAGCACGCCCAGAAGCCTCCCCCGCCCGACGCCCGACCACCTCCACCGCCACAGCGCGGTCGGCCCAGCGCTGGAAAAGCTCGCCGACGAGCCCAGACACGAGGGTGGAAATCCAGGACGCGGTTCCCTTCAGGACCCCTCTCCCCCCACCGCCTCCACCACCGCGCCCTTCGGTCGCCTTGGAGGCGATCGCCAGGCTCGCCATCGCTCGGACGTCCATTCCCCGTGCATCGTTCGGCTCCGTGCATGCTTTTTTGCTGAACTCGGGGATGGACAGGCCCCCCTTTAGTAAAACGTGGTTTAATGAAAACGACCTGAGGCCCAAACCTGGCGGGCGCAAGCCTGGAAAATAACGGCCACGGCGCCCTCTCGAGAACCGAAAACGGACAATTCACTAATCGACGTGTCACTGTTGGGGGTTCTGTCCACCCCCGATGGGGTGCTCCCCGACGGCCCCCGCCGAGCCAAGGTGCGCGCGCCCGAGCGACGCCGAGGGAACTCTGGCCCTGTCGAAGGGCAGCCGCTCTGGCCCAGACCGCGCCGTGCGCTTCTCTTCGCGCCCACGCGGGCGACCCTACGATGGAGTCGGGCCTGTCCCCCATACAGGGGGATTATTGGGCGAAACATGCTCAAACACAGGAAAAGAATTGGTCCCCAGACTACGGTGAAAACGTATAGTAAGGACGCGTGGTAAGGACGCAAGACCCTTGGAGGCCGAAGTTGGGTTTTTTAGGGCGGGGGGCGGCCAGTGAAAACGGCGAAGGACGGGCCTCAGAGGCAAGGACGCAAGGGCACCCTGGATGAAGGCGCGCGTCCTCACTGGGCGCGCTGACTGCATTTGTTTTAGACTATGTTTGAATATCCCTCCTGTAGAGGGAAGTCGGGTAGCAAAGGGGGGGTTTGAGAATCAGCTCGCGTAGCTGATTTTCGCGGCGCCTCCCGGCGCCGGGAGGCGCCCATGTATCGAGGAATGGGCCCCTTGGTGAAGCCGAAACCAGCTGCATGCAGCAAATTTCGTAACCCTCCCTTTCCCAATCCCCCCCTTTCGCCCGGCCCGAACTTAGCCCTGCGACCTCGAGCTGCGAAAAAAGCGAGCCCCCCGCGCGGGCGCGCCAACGGACCCGCGCCCGCGCCGACCCGGGTCGGCCAGGGCCCCCTGTCGCGAAGCCCGGCCGGCCGCCCGGCAGCTCTCCCCCACCTGGGCCGGCGGAGGGAGGAGGAGGAGGAGGAGGAGGAGGAGGAGGAGGAGGAGGAGAAGAGGGAGGAGGAGGAGGAGGAGGAGGAGGAGGAGGAGGAGGAGCGAGGAGGAGAAGGCAGAGGAGGGGGTGCAGGAGGAGGAGGGAAGCGGCCACGCGAGGCCCCCGAAAGCCAGGTCAGCCCGCCAGAAGGGGGTTGGCCGACCACCCTTGGCACTGACCCCGGGCACGTGAGCCCCGAGCGACCCTCCGACCTGACGTTGCAAACAGAAGTACAACAGTGCCAAACATCACCACTGGAGCCCTCCTCCTCCTCCTCCTCCTCTCCCCTCCTCCTCCTCCTCCTCCTCCTCCTCCTCCTCCTCCTCCTCCTCCACGGACCCCATCGAGACGGATCGATCTGTGAGGGTCCCGAGGAGAATCCGGGCGAAAAAACACGTTCTGAAAGAACTGGCACCGCCATGATCTCAGGGACGCCCGACCTGAATGCGGCCGCAGGCGATCTCCATGGGCACGCAGACCGCGACGCGCGATTATCTCCGCACCCCCGCGGGTGACCTAGAACTGCGGAGACCAAAAGGTACCGATGCCGCTGCTCCCCGGACCTCTCCCCCGGGGTGGGCTCTGACCAGAACGTCCAGGCGCACCCGGCGGTGGCGACGAGGGCCACCCAGGAAGCCCCCAAGGGCGGGAAAACGAGGGAAAGGCCTCGGTGCTCTCTGAAGAAGCTCCAGCTTCGGAACTCGAGCCACGACCGACGCCCACAGGCCTCCATCACCACGGCCCGGTCGCCCTGGAAGTGGTCGCCAACGAACTCCAGGGCGCCCCCGTGGCCGCGCACGGCGGCCACCGCGATCTCGCGGTCCCAGCGGGCGTCCCCGAGGGCGAACTCCAGCGCCCAGCTGTCCTGGGGACCGGAGGCTCCTCCTCCTCCTCCTCCTCCTCCTCCTCCTCCTCCTCCTCCTCCCCCCTCCACCTCACCCCTCTCTCCTCCTCCTCTCCTCCTCCTCCTTCCTCCTCCTCCTCCTCCTCTTCCTCTCCTCTCCTACCTCCTCTCCTCCTCATCATCTCATCATCATCATCATCATCATATCTCATCATCCTCTTCCTCCCTCCTCCTCCTCCTCCTCCTCCTCCTCCTCTTCCTTCTCCTGGGGGGGGGGTACGCTAAGCGGGGCGAGGAAGGCGCCGTTCACGTCAGGGTGTACGAGCAAGAGAAAGAACGATGGCGCGACCTGCGCCGAGCGCAGTGAAACACCGTGAAGCTCCCGTCATCACGAGCTCCGTGGGCAGGAGCGGCGCAAAGTCTGCCATGCGCACCCCTCGCCAAGACGGCCCACAAGGCGTGGCCGACACCGGCCACGACCCACGCGGGGGCAAGATCGGGAGCGGCCAAGAGGGGGGCGCCCAAGAGGGGGGGCGCAAATCATGGCCAGCGGCACGTGCGCGGCCCCCGGGGGGGGGAGGCTGGGGACGCATTGAAATGAGAAGAGCCGCCAAGAAATCTGGGGAGATAGCATGGCCCCCGCCATGATATCCCCCTCTAGTCATCGCACCCCTCTCTGCCGCCCCCGAGATGGTCCTCGCGCTGTCGCGCCTCCCCCCTCCGCTGGAGCATGATGAGGGACTCGCGCCCCCGCTCTGAAGTCGCCCCGGCCGTGAAGCGCGACTGGCTTCGCAGCCTCGTGGTGGCCCTCGCCATCGCTCGGACGTCCATTCCCTGTGTTTTTGTTCGGCTTCGTGCGTTGTCCGCCAAATGATCAAGGATGCTCCTCGACTGTCCTCGCCGAAGGAAGAATGCACACGTCCGAGCGATGCCAGGGGCCCTAGAACGGTGGGGCGAAGGTGCTCGGGACGAGGTCTGGCCGTACTCCGGCTCTGGAGAGGCCCTCCTGGAGCACGGCCGGCCAGGCAAAGCCAGGACAGGGACAGGATCGGACAGGGATGAACATCGGGGATCTCTGAGGATCCGACGGTTCTGGAGGATGTATCGGGCGCCGCGGCCTTCTCGGGGCGTTCCAGAACGCTTCCCAGAGCGTTCACCGAAGGTCTGGACAGATAGATCCCTGTCCTAGCCTCGCTCGAGTCAGACCTCCCAGGAGGAGGGAGGAGCAAGGACTTTCCACAACGGGCTCAGTCGGGGCTTCGGAGGACTTCGTCCGAGTGGTCTCCCATGGAAAACGCGAGACACAAACCTAGGTCCCCCATGCCTGGCCATCGCTCGGACGTCCATTCCCTGTGCTTTGTTCGGTTTCGTGCGTGGCTTGTTTGCCAAATGATCAAGGATGCTCCTCGATGGTCCTCGCCGAAGAAAAAATACACACGTCCGACCGATGCCAAGATGCTGGCGAAGAAAACAGGACAACGGAAGGAGAGGGCACGCGGGGGGAGGGGAGGGAGAGCAACCGAGGGCGAAGACGAGGACGACGACCGACGACGACGACGACGACGACCTCTCCTCCTCTTCCTCCTCCGATTCTCGTCCCTCCCCCCTTCCCCTCCCCTCCCCTCCCGCTCCTCCTCCTCCTTCTCCTCCTCCTCCTCCCTCCTCCTCCTCCTCCTCCTCCTTCTCCTCTTCCTTCTCCGACTCCTCCTCCTCCTCCTCCTCCTCCTCCTCCTCCTCCTCCTCCTCCTCCTCCTCCTCCTCCTCCTCCCCCTCGTCCCCCCTGCAGTTGCAGCTGCCCGAGCGCTGCCAGCCAGCTGCGCCCAAGGCAAGAAGAGCTGGCGCGGCCCCGCCCGGGGCCCCCCCTCGCACCGCGGCGCAGGAGGAGGCGATAGCCAAAGACTGCCGTGCCGTGCAACGGGGGAGGGTTTGGGGAGGAATAGAAATCCACCCTCCGAATAATCACCCCGACACGCGAATTCGTTTCGTAAACGCACCCCACGAAGGAATCGAACAGGTCAGGGCTGTTTAGTAAACGTCCAGGGCCGTTTAGTCAAAGTCGGATATCGGGTCCGGGTGGTTATTCCTCCCATCAAGGAAGGGGTGCAGGGCAGGGCTCGACCTAAACTGTGTTTCTCGTTCTCGTTTTGCTTTCATTCTCCCTTCGAATTGTCTTCCATCCGCCTTTTGCGACAAGACGAGATCAGAACGAAAACCGTTCACGAGTCTAGCCCTGGTAAAGGGAGAAAGCAAGGAGAGAAAGGATGGTGGCGGAGGAGAAGGACGAGGAGGAAGGCTATCAAGAGGAACGAGCGTGGAGCAGGAAGGCGACAATGACAATGCGGAATGGAAGCTGGAGGAAGAGAAAGAGAAGCAATGCAGGCAGGAGGAGACCCACCAGCCCTTTAGGACATGATTGGTTTGGAGGGTTTCCTCTTCTAACCCCCCAACCCCCGTTCTCCCCCCTCTGTGAAGGGTTCACCCCGCGTGTCGGACTAATCCCAACCAACTGGGACGAATCCCAACCGGTACTTTTTCGAACCAACACGAAACACAAAACTAGTACGAATTCCAAAACAGAGAGACACCTCACTGTATAATTGTACTTGTGCGTCGATGCCAATACATCCGAAAACCACATAATCTGCGTACGTGTGCACATGTATTCCAGAAACTAACCTGAGTGACCGGATTGGAATTGATACCAAGACGGCTTGCGATGACGTGAAATTCCAAATGTTGATGTGGACTGCGGTGTTAATGAATAGGTGCTACATCTTCTAGAACCGAAGGGAAAAACAATACCCAGGAAGCACGGACAAGGGTTGTCCGGAAATTGTGTGTAAATGTTTAAGGGCTTCAGAGTTTGAGGGATGAACGGCTCAAGAGTTCGAGGGCGAACTGGTGTAAGTGTTCAAGCATTTAATGGCTTATGGGCTGAAGGGTGTAAGAGCTGAAGGGTTTGCGGGCTTCAAGGTCTAGCTGCTGCGGCTTGGGTGCAACTTATGTGCTGGGAGGGCGGATGGGAGTGAACGAGACGGCTTGCGGGCGGGGAGGGTAGCTTGTCCCGTCCCCCTCCCCCCTCTCCCTGGATCTGGACGGGGCGTTTGGCGAGACATTGGAGCGTCCAAAATGGCCTCGGCGAGATGGCCAACAACATTGGTTCTACGACGGTGTTGGCCACATTGTGGCCCTAATGCCCCCCCCTTGGAAAGGAGAATTGAAGATTCTAACTCCCCCAACCTTCTCTCTTCCGGCTCCCCGGGGGAGGGTTCGAACCCCCCTCCTTCCCTCCCCGGGCGCCGACGCCGGCGCCGACGCTTGCGGCGGCCAGCAGCGCCGACGGCGGGGACGCGGCGACGATGACCAGAGAGGGCCCAGAGGCCGCAGCGGAAAAACACAAATCGCCATATCGAGCCCTCGCCCCCCAAAAGCCACTGGGTGGCAACCACCTCTTCCGGGTGGCCAGCGGGACGCGCCGGAGCCCCAGGGGGAGTTCTGTTGGAAAAAAACAAAGCCAAAGCCGTAATAGTCTAGCACGCCAGGCACCCCTTTGCTAAAGCAAAAGGGGGCGGCGGACTAATAGCCTTCGGCCCATCCCGCCACCGTGCCTGGGTTGTGGGGATGAAGCCTATTGAATGTTCGTGGGGATCTCCTAGAAGGCCTCTCGGAGGCCTCTTAGAGGCAGTTTGGACGCCTCTTGGGGGCCGCTTCGGGGCCTCTTGGGGGCGTCTTGGGCCCTCTTGGGGGCCTCCTGGGAGCCTCGTGGGGCCTGGGCGCCTCTTGAGAACTCCTGGGAGCTTCTTGGGGCGAAAGGCTCGGACTTTCGGTTCGTGTTCCCTCTCTTGGGCACCTTTCGCGGCCATCCGGGGGGCGTCTTGGGCGCCTCTTGGGCCGTCTTGGGGCGCTCTGCGGCCGTCTTGGGGCCTTTTTGGAGGCCTCTTGGGCCGTTTCGGAGAGGTTTGGGGGGCCTCTTATGCCTTCTTGGAGACGGTTTTCCTGCCCCAGACGGCCCCAAGATGGCCTCCAAGACGGCCAAGATGCCTCCAAGACGGCCAAGATGGCCTCCAAGACGGCTCAGATGGTCCCAAGATGCCTCCAAGACGGCCCAAGATGTACCCAAGACTGCCTAAGATAGCCTGACTATGGCCCAAGACGGCCCAAAAGAGGCCACCAAGAGGCCTCCAAGACGGCCCAAGAGGCCTCCGAGAGGTCCTCCAGGAAGGCCCGACGAGGCCAAAATCACTGATTTTCCGCAGCTGTTTGAAGGATTTTGCTATTTGCGCCTTTTCGGCTTTCCGACGGCCCCAGACGGCCCAAGAGACCCCCAAGATCGCCCCAAGATCGCCCAAGAGGCCTCCAAGATGGCCCCGTGACGGCCCAAGAGGCCCCCAAGACGGCCCCAAGAGGGCCCCAAGACGGCCCCAGAGGCCTCCAAGACGCCCAAGATGGCCTCCAGGACGGCCCTGGAGAACCCCAACAGGGCCCCAAATCGGCTCAGAAAGGCTCCCGAAACGGCTTCCGACGGCGTCAGACGGGCCAGGAGCCCACCAAGATGGCCGAAGGTGGCTCGCAGCTGGCCCAAGACGACCCAAGAGGCCTCCAAGAGGGCCTCCAGGAAGGCCCGAAGAGGCCAAAAAGAGTGATCATCCTAAAGTTTTTGAAGGATTTTGAAATTTGCTTCGTTTCGGCCTTCCGACGGCCCGATACAGCCCAAGAGCTCCCAAAGGTCGCCCAAGGATCGCCCAAGAGGCCTCCAAGATGGCCCCAGAACGGCCCAAAAGGCGCCCAAGACGGCCCCAAGAGGCCCCCAAGACGGCCCAAGAGGCCTCCAAGACTCCCAAGATGGCCTCCAAGACGGCCCACGAGCCCTCCAAGACGTCCTCCAAGAAGGCCCGAAAGGGTCAAAATGGCCTCCAGACGGCCAAGATGACCTTCAAGATGCCCACGTGTTCCCCGAAGGCTTTCCAAACCGATTCGGGGAACACATGGTCCGATAGCTTGGCAGGTCTGGCCTCAACGTTCGACCACGTAGGCGCTTCCCCAAAGGCAGGGGGCGGCGGTGATTCGCCGTAGGCGTCTTCGATTTAGGCTCCACCGAGACACCCAAGACGCTCTTCCCCAAGACAACAAAAGATGACTCCAGGAAGCTCTAAAGAGACATCTGGAGAGACTCCGAGAGGCATCCCAAGAGGCCTCTCGCCAGGCCAGTCTGCTCGCCCTGCTCCTCTTCCTCCTCCGTATCATCAATATCATCATCCGCCTACTCCTATTCCTCGTCCTCCCTCCTCTTCGCCCACCCCCTCCTCTCCTCCGATTCCTCATCCGTGCTCCCCGTCTTCGGGCACGACAGCTTCTCACCCCTGTATTTCACTGCATGCTTCTCCAAGTCCCTGATCAAGGCAACTCGCCTGGGGACCGTTCTGGATGGGCTGGCGGGGTTATGCGAGGCGTCTACATACGAATAAGAGGAAGACGCGGGGGAGGAGGAGCTTGCCGAGGAGGGAGGATGACTGCGGAGAGGGGCAGGCGGAGTACAGCAGTGGCCCGACCACAAGAAACCTTCCACAAGAAACCCAACCCTGAGACCCCGGGACGTCCCTCGACTTTTGGCGTGGGGACGTCGCGCTTTCCAGCGCGAAGCCATCGAAACCCAAGAAGCCCAGGGCACCCTGGAGGCAAGCAGGGCGTTTCTTGGCATGGGCCCCCCCTGAAGCAGTAGCAGCAGCAACAGCAGGGGCTGGCTTGGACGGAGTGGGGCCCTCGGGGGCCCTGAGGAGAGAGAAGCCGGAGGCGCATCGAGCAGGCAGGGAGCTCGTCCTCCGCATCTTCCTCACGCTCCTTCTCCTCCTCCTCCTCCTCCTCCTCCTCTAACTCCTGCTCCTCCTCCCCCTCCTCCTCCTCCCCCTCCTCCTCCTCCTCCTCATCTGCCGTTCCCCGCTACAGGCTCTTCCCCCTCCTCGCCTCTGCCCCGCTGTCCCCCCCTTCTCTTTGGGGGGGGGGAGAGGGCGACGACGAAGACGGAAAGACGGGGAGAGGAGGACGCGGGGAGGAGGGCGCAGGGAGGAGGGCGCAGGGAGGAGGACAGGGGCGAGAACGCGATGGGGCAGGAACGGGGGAGGGGGCGGAGGCGGGCGGAGGGGGGCAGCTGAGGCGAGAGGGGGTGCGGGTGGGAGGGTGGAGGGAGGCGGGGGGAGCGCCGGCGCACGACCGACGACCGACGACCGACGACCGACGACCGACGACCGACGACGACGACGACGACGACGACGCCGATGACGACGACGACGACGACGACGACGACGACGACGACGACGACGACGACGACGACGACGACGACGACGACGACGAGGCGGCGGACACCGAGGGCATGGAGCAGCAGGAGGCGCTGGGTCCTGGCCCACCGCGGCGGCCACCACCTCCCGGTCCGCTCGCAGCTCCTCGGCGGCGAACCGGAGGTCCGTACCTCTTCGCCGCCGACTCGGCGGCGCCGTCCGCCGCCAGTCGTGGCCACCGCTGGGCTGGCCGTCGTCTTCATCTTCGTCGTCGTCGTCGGCGTCGTCGTCGTCGCCGTCGTCGTCGTCGTCGTCGTCGTCCGTCGTCGTCCGTTGTCGTCATCCGTCGTCGTCGTCGGGGATCTGTCCGTCCGTCAGTCCGGCGTCGTCGTCGTCGTCGTGCGTCGGCGTCGTCGTCGTCGGTCGTCGGTCGTCGGTCGTCGGTCTTCGGTCGTCGTCGTGCGTCGGCGTCGGCGTCGTCGTCGTTGTCGTCGGTATCGTCGTCGCTCTCCTGATCCTTCTCCTCATCATCCTCCTCCAGCTCCTCCCCCTCATCATCATCCTCATCAGCATCCTCATCCGCATCAGCATCAGCATCAGCATCATCATCAGCATCATCAGCATCATCAGCATCATCAACACCATCATGGGCAGTAGCATCATCATCATCGTCACCATCACCACCATCCTCCTCCACCTCCGCCTCCGCCTCCTCCTCCTCATCATCATCATTATCATCAGCAGCAGCACCATCACCATCACCATCACAATCACCATCATAATCACCATCATCATGAACAACAACAGACTAAACATCATCATCACCATCAACATCATCAACATCAGCATCAGCATCACCATCATCATGGGCATCATCATCATTATCATCATCATTAACATCTTAATTAACATAATCAACATCATCATCATCGTCATCATCATCAGCATCATCAGCATCATCATCAGCATCACCATCAACAGCCTTATCATCAGCATCAGCATCATCAGCATCACCAGCATCATAAATCATCGTCGTCATCATCATCATCACCATCACAATCATCATCATCAGCATCATCATCGTCATCATCAGCATCATCATCATCATCATCATCATCATCATCATCATCGTCTTCATCATCATCATCATCATCATCATCATCTCCATCTTCATCATCATCAGCATCAACATCATCATCATCAGCATCATCACCGTCATCATCATCATAATGGCCCCACTGCGATCGCTAAGACTGCACGAACCTTGTTTTGCTGTGGTAGATGTTTGAAATATGTTGCCGTGCGAATAATCGTTCCAGATTCGTTGTTTTCGCATGTTTGTTGTACCAACCCTCTCAATTGCTCTCAACTCCCTGGGCTTGACGTTGCCAGCAACACCACGCAGAGCCCCGTACGTACCCGCCACCGTGCCAGGAGCACTGAGTGAACTGTCCTCAGATCACTTCGACTTCCGCATGGAGTGCACTTTAGTGCATATGTTTGGGCACTCTCGGGCGCCATCGTGCGTGCCTGGGGCTTGTCGCATGGCCTTTTGTTCGGGGGGTACAGATTCATGAGGAAACGCAGACCGCCAAGACGTCCCCAAGAGGCCCCCCAGAGGCGCCCAATAGGTCCCAGGATGCCTCCACGATTCCCCCCCAAGGTCCCTTAGAGGCATTCATTCGTCCGATTCCCCCTCCTTCCTCCCCCTCTTGGAATATGACGCCTTACCCAGCCCCTTCTTTCCACTGCACGCTTCTCCACATCCCTGATCAGGGCAACTCGTCTGGGCATCGTTCCTGGATGGGCTGGTGGGGCTACCCGAAGCGTCCAGAACTATCTGGGGCCTGCTGATGGGGGCCCTCCTCGGGGCGGGGAAGTCTCCTGGAGACCCCTCCCTCGGGCACCTCTTGGAATCCTCCCGGGGCACAGTGGGCGCCCGTTGGGCCGCCTTGGGGGCCTCTTCGGCGGCCCCGTGGCGATCTTGGAGGCCGGAGAGGGACGGGACGAAGGAGGAGGATGGAGCGAGGGCGCCCGTTGGCGGAGAAACAGGAGGGCAGAACGATGGCGGAGAGGCGGCAGGGAAGCAGGAGATGGCATGGAGGAGCAGGCGGAGGAGAGTGAGCAGGGGCCCCATCGCGCGGCAGTCGGCCCGAGGGCTCTCCGAGACACGGGGGCATCTGAGAGAGCTTATGGATTCTCCTGAAGGCCTCGCGGGCGGGAGCCCGAGGGCATTGTTCGGGCCTTTTTGGGGGGCGCTCTTGGAAGCTCCGTGGGAGCCTCACGGAGCCTCTTGGGGGCTTTTGGGAGGCCAGGTGGCGGTGTGGGGCCCCTGGGGGCCTCAGTGGGGCTCTTGGGGCAGCCTGGGCTCTCTCGGGGAGCCTCTTGGCCCCTCTGGGGGCCCCCCTTTGGGCGCTCGTGGGCGGTCTTAGGCGCAACCAGTGCCGTCTCGGGGCATTTTTGTTCATACCGAACTAGAGAGAGAGAGAGAGAGAGAGAAAAAACAAAAAAAGAGATAGAGAGAGAGAGGAAAACAAAAACAAATGTATGTATGTATGTATGTATATATATATATATGTATATACACACGAGACTGCAGTGGCGCTTTGCGCCATGCACCTTGGTCATTGAAATTTGGTATGCAAGCGGAAGGGCAGGAAGGTCAAGCCGACAATTTAGCGAGAACTCCTTGTTGCCTTTTCCAACATCGCCGCTAAAATGATAGTATTCGTTATCCTTCCTCCATGTTTTTTTTTGTTTTCTGATTCTCGCCAGACCCTGCGCATTCCCCCCATCCTCCTCAGCTCTTTTTGTGGAGGCTCCTCCTTGGAGAGCCTCTGGGGGCATCGCAAAAGTTTCAGGCTTTCTTAAGGCCTTCTGGAGGCCTCCTGGGCGTGTTCTGGAGGTTCTGGGGGCTTGCTCGGGCCACCCTGCCTCCAACCGCGGTCTCCCTGCCTCCAAAGTGTCTTGGGGCCGTCTTGGACCGCCATGGGGCTCTCTTAGGGCCATCTTTGACCCCTGTTGTGCCGTTTTGAGGCTATCTTGGACTGCCTGAAGCCCTTTCGGATGGTTGTGGGGCGATTTTGGAACCTCCCAGGCGGTTTCGGACGCCCAGAAGACTGCCGTATTGGAGCGTCGGGAAGCCGAAAGGAGAACCCCCAAATTCACCAAAAACCCTCAGGAAAGGCCTTCTTGGCAGTGCTCTTGGAGGCTTTTTGAAGCCTTTGGGGCCGTCCTGGAGGCCTCTTGGGCCATCTTGAGGTCACATCGGTCACTCATGGAGCGCTCTTGTGCTGTCTTGGGGGTCTCTGGGACGTCTCCGATGACCCCCCTGATCGCCCTAGGTGTGCTGAGAAGGCTTGGTAAAACGCCCTGCGAGGCCCGGGGGGCCGTTTCGAGGCCCGTCAGGAGGGTCCCAAAGCCCCAGATCCCGGGAGTCGAGTTTTTTGG